>VXCM01001391.1:0-97438 GCA_014773175.1 Lucifuga dentata
TAAGTGTGTACTAAGACTATAGTAAATATATAAGGCTATAATAAGTGTATAGAAGGCTATCGTAAGCGTATAGGAAGACTATAGTAAGTATATAGTAAGACTATAGTAATTGTATACTAAGACTAATATAAGTGTATAAGTCTATAGTAAGTGTATAGTAAGACTATAGTAAGTGTATAGGAAGATTATAGGAAGTATATAGTACGACTATATTAATTGTATAGTAAGACTAATATAAGTGTATAGTAAGACTATAGTAAGTGTATAGGAACACTATAGTAAGTGTATAGGAAGACTATCGTAAGTATATAGTAAGACTATAGTAAGTGTATAGGAAGACTAACATAAGTCTATAATAAGTCTTTAGTAAGTGTATAGTAAGACTATGGTAAGTGTATAGTAAAACTAGTAAGTGTATAGTAAGACTACAGTATGTGTATAAAAAGACTATTAATTCTATAGTAATACTATAGTAAGTGTATAGTAAGACTATAGTTAAGTGTATAGTAAGACTATAGTAAGTGTATGGTAAGACTATAAGTGTGTAGCAAGACTAAAGTAAGTATAGTAAGACTATAGTAAGTGTATAAAAAGACTTTAGTAAGTGTGTAGTAAGACTATCGTAAGTGTATAGTAAAACTATAGTAAGACTATAGTACGACTATAGTAAGACTATAGTAGGTGTATCGGAAGACTATAGTAAGACTATAGTAATTGCATAATAAGACTAACATAAGTGTATAATAAGTCTATAGTAAGACTATGGTGAGTGTATAGTAAAACTATAGTAAGACTACAGTATGTATGTAAAAAGACTATATTGATTCTATAGTAATACTATAGTAAGTGTATAGCAATACTTTCGTAAGTGTATAAAAAGAATGTAGTAATTGTATTGTAAGGTTATAGTAAGTGTATAGTAAGACCATAGTAAGTGTATAGTAAGACCATAAGTGTGTAGTAAGACTATAGAGTGTGTAGCAAGACTAAAGTAAGTATAGTAAGACTATAGTAAGTGTATAAAAAGACTTTAGTAAGTGTGTAGTAAGACTATCGTAAGTGTATAGTAAAACTATAGTAAGACTATAGTACGACTATAGTAAGACTATAGTAGGTGTATCGGAAGACTATAGTAAGACTATAGTAATTGCATAATAAGACTAACATAAGTGTATAATAAGTCTATAGTAAGACTATGGTGAGTGTATAGTAAAACTATAGTAAGACTACAGTATGTATGTAAAAAGACTATATTGATTCTATAGTAATACTATAGTAAGTGTATAGCAATACTTTCGTAAGTGTATAAAAAGAATGTAGTAATTGTATTGTAAGGTTATAGTAAGTGTATAGTAAGACCATAGTAAGTGTATAGTAAGACCATAAGTGTGTAGTAAGACTATAGAGTGTGTAGCAAGACTAAAGTAAGTATAGTAAGACTATAGTAAGTGTATAAAAAGACTTTAGTAAGTGTGTAGTAAGACTATCGTAAGTGTATAGTAAAACTATAGTAAGACTATAGTACGACTATAGTAAGACTATAGTAGGTGTATCGGAAGACTATAGTAAGACTATAGTAATTGCATAATAAGACTAACATAAGTGTATAATAAGTCTATAGTAAGACTATGGTGAGTGTATAGTAAAACTATAGTAAGACTACAGTATGTATGTAAAAAGACTATATTGATTCTATAGTAATACTATAGTAAGTGTATAGCAATACTTTCGTAAGTGTATAAAAAGAATGTAGTAATTGTATTGTAAGGTTATAGTAAGTGTATAGTAAGACCATAGTAAGTGTATAGTAAGACCATAAGTGTGTAGTAAGACTATAGAGTGTGTAGCAAGACTAAAGTAAGTATAGTAAGACTATAGTAAGTGTATAAAAAGACTTTAGTAAGTGTATACTAAGACTATAGTAAATGCATAGTAAGGCTATAGTAAGTGTGTAAAAAGACTATAGTAAGTGTGTAGTATGACTATAGTAAGTGTATAGTAAGACTATATTAAGTGTCTAGTAAGACTATAATAAGTGTGTAGTAAGATTGTAGTAAGTCTGTAGTGTATAGTGAGACTATAGCAAGTCTGTAGTAAGACTATAGTAAGTGTATAGTAAGACTATATTAAGTGTCTAGTAAGACTATAATAAGTGTGTAGTAAGATTGTAGTAAGTCTGTAGTGTATAGTGAGACTATAGCAAGTCTGTAGTAAGACTATAGTAAGTGTATAGTAAGACTATAGTAAGTGTGTAGTAATACTATATTAAGTGTTTAAAAAGACGATAGTAAGTGTATAGTAAGATTATGTAAGTGAGTAGTAGGTATAGTAAGTGTGTAGTAAGAGTATAGTAAGTGTGTAGTATAGTAAGTGTATAAAAAGACTATAGTAAGTGTATGGTAAGGCTGTAGTAAGTGTATAGTCAGACTATAGTAAGTATATAAAAAGACTATAGTAAGTGTGTAGTAAGACTATAGTAAGTGTATAGTAAGACTATAGTAAGTGTGTAGTAATACTATATTAAGTGTTTAAAAAGACGATAGTAAGTGTATAGTAAGATTATGTAAGTGAGTAGTAGGTATAGTAAGTGTGTAGTAAGAGTATAGTAAGTGTGTAGTATAGTAAGTGTATAAAAAGACTATAGTAAGTGTATGGTAAGGCTGTAGTAAGTGTATAGTCAGACTATAGTAAGTATATAAAAAGACTATAGTAAGTGTGTAGTAAGACTATAGTAAGTGTATAGTAAGATTATAATAAGTATATAGTTATACTTTAGTAAGTGTATAAAAAGACTATAGTAATTGTATAGTAAGACTAATATAAGTGTATAAGTCTATTGTAAGTGTACAGTAAGACTATAGTAAGTGTACAGTAAGACTATAGTAAGTGTATCATAAGACGGTAGTGTATAAAAAGACTATAGTATATGTAGTAAGAGTATTAGAAGTGTGTAGTAAGACTATAGTAAGTCTGTAGTAAGACTATTGTAAGTGTATAGTAAGTGTACAAAAAGACTAAGTGTGTAGTAAGACTATAGTAAGTGTATAGTAAGACTCTAATAAGTGTATAGTAATACTTTTGTAAGTATATAAAAACACTATTGTAATTAGTAAGATAATAGTAAGTGTATGCTAAGACTATAGTAAGTGTGTCATAAGACTATAGTAAGTCTGTAGTAAGACTATAGTGCATAATAAGACTATAGTAGGTGTGTAGTAAGACTATAGTCAGTATATAGCAACACTATAGTAAGTGTATAAAAAGACTATAGTAAGTGTGTAGTAAAACTATAGTAAATCTGTAGTAAGACTATAGTGTATTGTAAGAGTATAGTAAGTTTATAGTAAGACTATAGTAAGTGTGTAGTAAGATTATAGGAAGTGTAGAAAAATACTACAATAAGTGTATTAAAAGACTAAAGTAAGTGTATAATAAGATTATAGTAAGTGTATAATAAAAAAGTAGCGCATAGAGTGCGACCAAATGTTACGGAGTAAAAGTATGTTTTTTTCTTCATAAATATACTCAAGTATGAGTTAAAAGTATCCTGCAATAAAACTACTCAGTAAAGTACAATTTTGTGAAAAAATTTACTTAAGTAAAAGTGACGGAGTAAATGGAACGCATTACTACACACCTCTGTCTGATTCTTTTTTTTTTCTACATGATATTTGAAAAATCGATTTGTTGCTTTAATCTGGGTTTTATGTATAAATATGCTGAATGAAGAACAATGTGTGTTTATTGTTAAACACACAATGATGAGACATTCAGATGAAATTGTGAAGTTGAATTGTTCGCACGGGCCGGTTGATGATTGTTTCTCAGCAGGAATCCTCCACACAGCTGGAGACCCTCCACCCACCCACTCACCCACCGGCCCGACCCACCCCACCCGGTTCAAGACCCAAGTGGACACGATACATAACCACACAGGAAATGCTGGCGGCATGTTTTCTGTGTGTGTGTGTGTGCGCCTGTGTGCTGTTGAGACACAAAAGCTTTAACAGCAGCTTCTCCTCGCTGCTTTGCTGATGACATCACTTGTGTTTTTTTATGGGAATGAAGAGACGCTGCCTGTTTTAGTGCGTGGCTCAAACTCACAACCAGCAAAAAATAAAAAAATACATATATATTTTCTTCTTTCCCTCCTGATACCTTCTTCCCATTTCCAGCATCTCCACCCTCTTACGCAGTTTCAATTTTATTCATCTTGCATATTAAATTTTGTTGCTTTTGGACCGTTCTCGTCTCTACCAAATCATTAATTTCTCAACCCACCCATGTCTTCATGTGTTATGTCTTTCCTTTTTGTCTTTATGCCTTTTGGTCTTTGTCTTCAAGTCTTTTTGTCTTTATGCATTTTTATCTTTTTGGTTTTTTTTGTGTATGTATTGGTCTTTATGTCTATGTCTTTTTGTCTTTGTCTTTATGTCTTTTTGTCTTTTAAAATGGGTGAATCATGGGTCTTTTATGGGTGAAACAGACTTCTGTCTCACACATGCAGAGTTTTCTTACCCTTTTTCTTTTGGCAAATAATTTGGGGGTTGTAAGTAAACTAAACCTTCCATTTTGATCTTCCTGTCTCTTATTACAGTCTCCACCACCACAAGAGGAGCTGACACCCATCCAGGCTAACAACAGCCCCCCCCCACAAGATGTGTATAGTTTGCAAACTGAATTTTTTGAGGGAAGTTGCCGTCATAGTGATTGAAGACCAGGTGCTTTAACAGGCCAGCATGTCGTTCACGTCTACTAAAATAAATATAGATAAATAAAATAGTTCATGGCAGGAACTGTTTGTCATCTGGTGTCTCGATGAGTTTTCATTGCGGGTTCGTACGGACGTCTGTATTTACGAATTTCTGCTACTGGCATTTCCTCATTTTTGAAACATTTGCATACATATCATAATAAAATCTGGGCAGTGCGCAGACAGGTGAAAAGGCGCCACGCAGACGAAGTGGCATGGCGTCTGTCGAGCATAAGACAGGGTGAGCACGTGTGAATTTACCTGCCTGCACACCTGGTTAGACACACCCACAAACAAGGCTCGCAAGCGTTTCTGCATCTATGTTTCGCAATTCTCGTCAGCTCAGCCTGATGCAGCTGGCCAATCAAAACAGACCAGGCTTTTCTGGGAGGAACTTAAATACAGTGGCGTGTTGTTGCACATTCAAGCATTGCACCAAAGGTTAAATGAAAATAAGAACATGGAAATCTGTTTAATATGTTCCCTTAAAAGAATTTTCACATTAAAGTGCAAGAATGTAGAAACACGTGGCTGCATATATTCATTTTCATATTTATATTTATTTTACTCACTGATACAAACTGTACAAAATAAACCAGAGATGAAAGGTGGAATGTTGATGAATAGAGAGAGAGAGAGAGAGAGCGAGCTTTAATTCACACATGGTTCTTGTTAGCAGACTCCCATTAAGGACATTGTGGTCTGGAAGAAACTTTACATTTCACAGTTTCGGGCATTTTTAACACACAGAAAGGTCACGTTTAGTCTTTCTGATGCACATTCTGCTACAGAAACGTACAGAAGAGGAAAGTGGAATGTAGACGTGCGGCAGCTAGCAGTGGTTTTTTATTTAGTGTTACAAACAGGAGAACGAGCAACTGTTGCACAGCAGCAACTGATTGTGTCTAAAGCTACAACGTGACTTTCTTAGCAGTCTGGATGTTAGTTTTTGTTTCTGATAGTGGTTTCATTACCGTAATGACTCTTAATAGTTGATGGCCTTTATAGCGAGAAGTGGCTTTGTAGCCCAGAAAGGCTCCAGCTGCACGACAACTCCTCCTGAGATAGTGGAGGTGTGGGGGAGGGGAGGGATGTGGAGCCTTTGTGTCTGGGTTTCAAGTTCGCTGTTTTTAAAAACTCTCCTTTGCTTTTCCGTGTCGGAATCCAAAGGATCAGCACATGGAAAAAGAGATGCGAGCACATTCACGCTCCGAAAGCGAGAAAGCATGGAGAGTGTTTTTATGATCCATGTGTTTTACTGGCTCGTTATCGCAACAACCTTAAGATCATGTGACTTCAACTGATCTCAAATAGTCCAAATACTACAACATTTTGAGTTCTACAGCTTGTGTCTTTGTGTGTTAGCATGAATGCTACATGTACCTCCACCCTTGTGTGTGTATCACTAACAGCCTGTTAAGTTGATGTTGGCACCAGATGTAAGAAGTCGTGTGATCACACATGCTTGCAGGAGGAGGAGGAGGAGGGAATGCTAATCGCTAATGTGCTCATTATAAACTACATAGAGATGCTAAGAGGCTGATAAGTAGAATCCGGTTTGTAAATGTGTTGCATTACATTAAAAACGTTTGATCAAAGGTCATGTAGAATTACATGTACAAATCAGAACATTTGTATAATTTTGAGACATTTCACAAACTGTTGCTTATAAAACAATACAGACTATAAATAGACAAACTTTAAACTTAAAGCACAGTATTAGTGGTGTGTTTCTCATAGTTGCCGCTCCTCAAAGAGGATCTGAGCGTACACCGTGCCCGTACGGGACGCCGCGCTCTCCGGCAGAGGCCTCACCAGATCCAGCTCCGCGTACGTCAGATTCTCCTCCACGATCTTTGGCTGCAGGGAGGAGGAGGAGGAGGAGGGAGGAAGAATAAGGATGAAGTGATGGAAGAGAGGTAGGTCATAAGGGAGGGAAAAAAAGGAGATTTTTATTAAGCTAAATGCACGAGTGACATCCTGTTGTAGATTTATATTGTTTGCTTAAATTAAATTGCGACACAGTAAATTTACCACAAAAATCTAAAAAAAAATAAAATAATAAATGTATGCTTAACACAGCTGTGAATGTGGACATGACAGTGGGTGGCAAAAAAAAAAAAACTACATAATTGTGGCCATGTAAAATGACCCTCGCACATGAGGGTCATGTGTGATGTCTTGCATCATTCAAAATTTGGCCAAACAAAAAACAATGGTGAACAACGACAAGTGCCTGGTAAGTGAGGAAGTACCAGCACCGATGTGGTTCCTCCATGAGGGATTATAATGGCTGCCAGTTCCTGGCAGGAGGCGAGCAACATTCCTGTCGCAGGAAGTGGATCAAATCTATACGACCAATACGTGAATGTTAGAAAGAAAACCAAACTCATCATGAAGGCGTGAGAACCACGAATGTCAGGACATGCAGACGGCTCTGAAACGGACCGTGTTAACTAGCAACAACGAGACGCCTTCCACAGCTTTGTGGTTTAGGATCAGAGTTGCGTGGGAGAAACACATCACAGCATCTGATTTGACTGAGACTTAAAGGACCATACCGTCATTTTGCATGTTTGGGCCTAATATATTCAGTTTTCATACATGTTATGTTACTGACAATCATTTCCCAAAGGATAAAACTGTATTTCAGCTTTCCTGATATTTAGCAAAATCTCTTAATCTTTCAAAATCAAATATTCAAGTGATACACCCACCTTAAAAATCCATGTTTCTCCTGCTAATAGTTACACAGCCTTATGAAGTCACGGTCCTTTAAATTTTTCCATAAACGCAGGTCTTCTTTTGGGACTATATTCCCTGGTGGAGGCATACATTCACACCACACTTTTTATTGTGCTTAAACACTAAAATTATGTAACTTCTAAAAAAACCTGAATACACGTCTTGTTGGTGATGATGGATTACCTATCCCAAGAACGTTTACAGTATCAACAAGTTGATTTTAATAGCAGAATGAACTGAAACCAATGGAGGTCTGGAAGGTAGGAAAAACATTTTTAATTCACCGTTCCAGTAGTATGCTTTGGGAAATGATTGTCAGTAAGTAACATGTATGAAAATTGAATATATTAGGCTCAAACATGCAAAATGGTGATATGGTATGGTAACAATGCATTATATGGACCAATCAGGCTGAAAGGCCATTCTCTTGTGTTGTAATAGTGAACAGATGATACTCACCAGCACGACTTTCCTTGGCTGCGGTTTTAAAAGTTTGGGTTTCCGTGTTTTGTCTCCGATGGGAGCTGCAGAAACAAAAGAAAGACAAACAGAACGTACGTGTTTGTGTGAGCAACAGGAAGCAGATGTCCATCACAAACACAAACACAACACGCCTTCCTCAACACAGAAAACTTACTGAATTTAACAGGAACTTTTTCAAATTCAGATTCACACAGGATGAAGATCACAGGTACTGTTCCTGTCGTATAAATCCAGACAACGTTTCCACTGTGTCTGAAGCCTGAGAAGCAGCAGGAAGTGGCGTTTACCTTTAGCCGGGATCTCTGGAGGCGTCTCCTCCTGGTAGTCTCTGCTCCTTTTCTTCCTGTACCTCCTCTGCTTCTTAGGCAAAGCAGGAGACACGTTGATCACGCTGGTGACCGTCTCTCCTGAGCTGCAGTCAAACCACAAAAACATGTTTTATTCTTATTTCCTTTAGATTCCTCTCCAGGATGTTAGGAACAAAAATAAAAAACAACACACACACATAGACAAAGATACAAACCTAAACACTAAACCTAAACCTAAACACTTTGCTCAAACATGCAGGTCTGTTACATTTAGAAATGAAAAGCTGCACTATGTTTTCTTAATAAACGGAACTGGGAAAAAAAGAAAAGAAAGCAAAGAAGAAAAAAAGAAAGGAAAAGAAAAAAGGGGGAGAAAAAAGAAAAAAGGGAAAAAGAAAAATGAAAGAATAAGTAAAAAGGGAAAAAAAAAGAAAAAAGGAAGAATAAGTAAAAAGGGAAAAAAGAATAAAAGAAAGAAGGGGAAAAAGCAAGAAAAAAGAAAGAATAAGTAAACAAGGGGAGAAAAACAAAGAAAAAAAGAAAAGGGAAAATAATGAACCGAATTAAACAAATCTTTAACATTTCTTGTGCCCATCAGCTTTTTCATTTTTTTTTTCAAAACAAGGATCGATTATAACATCTTTTAATTAATTTATTTGTGTCAAAAACAGAACAAATCAGCACATAGTGAAACTCCTGACTTGCCAAAAAAAAGAAAAGTTCACAGTTTGGGTGTATTATCATGTGCATGTACACTCTGAAACAGGAAGATTATGACTCCCACACTGATACTTAGACATATAAAGACACCCATACATACATATACAGACCAGAAACTGAGTCTTCCTTTCTTTCCCCTTTTTTTACTCTATTGTGTTTAGATCTAGGATATTGTTAGTGAGAAGCTTACCTGTTCTGGGAGCTTTTGACCAGGTGGTAATTATCTGCAGGGAGATTAAAAGTTAGAAACATACAGTAATAACTGGTGATAATAATAAGTAATAATAACTGGTGAGGAGACAAACAAAACTCCAAAACAGGAAACTTTCAGTGTTTTTCCACCGTGTTAGTTTACACAGCGAGTGTGAAGGACTCAATCAAAAGTGGATCACATGACAAGCGTGGAGGAATTTTCTACAATCAAGAAAAAAAATAAAGAAGTTTTGGAACTTTTCTAGAATCGAGTGTCATTTTTTTTCTTTGTTTTTTTTTTGTTTCAGGTGCAGCGATCTGCCTGATTCTGTCCTTTTTCTACATCCTGATATAAGATGATTGAAATTGTAAACAGGTTAAAATAATCTCACTACACCAGCAAATGCACTTTTTTTTTTTTACTTTCACTTTTTTTATTTTTTACTTGGTTGAAGAAAATTGTGACTCAAAAACAAAATTATTTGATAAGATGGAGATTTTTGCAGTTTCTCTAAAGCCGCCGACACACTATGCAGCCGGAAAAAAACTACGAAAATTTCCTTGATGAAGTGCATGCACACACACACACACACATTTCCAAACTCAGTGTCTCATGAGTGTTTCCTGATGCTTAAAGGACCATACCACCCATCTTGCATGTTTGAGCTTAATATATTCAATTTTCATACATGTTATGTTACTGACAATCATTCCCCAAAGGATAAAACCGTATTTCAGCTTTCCTGATATTTTGCAAAATCTCTTAATCTTTCAAAATCAAATATTAAAGTGATACACCCACCTTAAAAATCCATGTTCCTCCTGCTAATAGTTACACAGCCTTATGAAGTCACGGTCCTTTAAATTTTTCCATAAACGCAGGTCTTCTTTTGGGACTATATTCCCTGGTGGAGGCATACATTCACTCCACGCTTTTTATTGCGCTTAAAGCTAAAATGACATAACTTCTAAAAAAAACCTGAATACACGTCTTGTTGGTGATGATGTTCTATTCCAAGAACATTTCAAATATCAACAAGTTGATTTTAATAGCAGAATGAACTGAAACCAATGGAGGTCTGGAAGGTAGGAAAAACATTTTTAATTCACCATTCCAGTAGTATGCTTTGGGAAATGATTGTCAGTAACGTTACGTGTATAATATAGTAGACTCAAACATGCAAAACAGTGTATGGTCCTTTAAAAATCTGTAGTGAGGACAGGCTGTTGCTGGACGTGGTTCTCTACCTGCAGCAGGTGTCTCTGCTTCCTGTTCAGGTTAATTTGATCAGAATAGCTGAACGCGCTCAATTCTCACAAAATTTCATCCCAAATTCTCTCTCATTGCACTTGTACACTCTCTTATTCCTGTTGGTTGGTTTGGAAATGTGGTTCATATTTGCGAATTTTGTTCGCAAAAGCGCTAAATCCACTGTCCTGGTCATGTCTCACTGTGATGCTGGACCACCATTTTGGATTTACGACCAGGAATTTCTTCACGTTTCTGTCACGATTGCCATCTTTCGTCTGGGAAAGCCAAAAAATGGCACAGTGTGTAGGAGGCTTCACACAAATACACAATATGTCCAGATTTGAATGTTTGTCATTCTGTCTAGTAAAGGACTTTTTTTTTTTTTTTAAANTTTTTTTTTTTTTTTAAACAGTGCAGCTAAATTTGGCAAATAAAATCCAAATTCAACGCAAAGTAAAGTAAACCAGCAGACATGACTTTAGACTCTGTTAGGGTTGGAAACCTGAGCATTTTTAGTTTGTCGTCATAGAAACACAGGAAAGCCACACACTGGTAAAGGTCAGAGGTCAGTGTGAGGCGATCTGGATGCGTGCTGACCTTTTAACCTCTGCTTCCTCTGGATGTACTGGCAGCTCACCGTCACTGTGAACATGCACATACACAGCAAACCCACCGAGCAGATCAGCACCGCACACAGGTACACATCTGAAACACACAGATACACACTCTGAAACACACAGGTACACGTCTGAAACACACAGATACACACTCTGAAACACACAGGTACACGTCTGAAACACACAGGTACACGTCTGAAACACACAGATACACACTCTGAAACACACAGGTACACATCTGAAACACACAGATACACACTCTGAAACACACAGGTACACACTCTGAAACACATAGATACACACAGGTACACACTCTGAAACACATAGATACACACATACACACTCTGAAACACACAGGTACACATCTGAAACACACAGATACACATCTGAAACACACAGATACATGTCTGAAACACACATACACACTCTGAAACACACAGGTACACGTCTGAAACACACAGATACACACTGAAACACACACAGATACATGTCTGCAACACACAGATAAACACATCTGAAACACACACAGATACACGTCTGAAATATACACAGTACACACATCTGAAATACACAGATACACAAGTCTGAAACACAGATACACACGTCTGAAACACACACACACACACACACACACACACACACACACACACACACATCATAGTGGACAGTTTTGCTTCCACAGAGAAATTGAAGGAAAGTGCTACATGTTTTTCTGAGCTATTTAAATACTGTAGTATCCTTTGGTCAGGTTATTTCTGTCCCCCATAGACAATACAGTGCCAATCCACACACACACACACACACAAAAAATATATATATATCGCCTTACCTTCAAACAAACTCCACAGGCTTTCTTTGGCCTTGGTGGCTGGCAGGACATGTACTAAAGGAGAGAGAGTCATCAGTGTGGCTTCCCTATGCATGATTACATGCCGAACAGAGTTTAAATAAAGTTAATTGTAGGAAGATAATGAGTTGTTGTTGAAACCTTCTAAATTCCAGATCCACAATCAGATCCAGATCAAAATGTAACCACTTCTTCCTCTCATCATGACCTATTTGTCCCCCAGATTTCATCTAAAACCCTGCATAAGTTTTTGAGGTATCCCCCTAACAGACAAAGAAGCGGAAACACATCACAGGAAACAAAAAGCGTAGGTCGTCTTTAACAGCGTGACATCATTTGTCTTTCAGCATCAACGTATCATTAAATACAGTTTACTTCCATGGAATGCCAACCCCAAAAATCTGATATGAGCACCAGCCTGGATGTAAAGTGAGATTCAGTAAATATGTGTAATGAGAATTCCAGCCATGCTTCCCACATACATACACACACACACACACACACATTTCTCCACCCGATCTACCCACAGCAGTCTTAACGCCGCTGCACGTTTGCTGACTTGGTGGTAGGAAGCTCGTGAAGCTTGACACCCACCAGAGCATCTCGAAATACCCCAAACCGCCAGCTGACGACAGGCTGGCGANGAAGCTTGACACCCACCAGAGCATCTCGAAATACCCCAAACCGCCAGCTGACGACAGGCTGGCGAGCCAATCCGGCATGGAGGCTTTCCCACAGGCCGCTCCGCCCGCCGACTGACAGACTGACCTAAAACACTTTATCTACACAGCAACAACACTTTATCTCAGAAAGAGCCGCTGCAGACGTCCTTATACACAGGTCCTTCTCAACAAAACTAGATTACCGTAATAACTGTAATAGAATACTGCAACTAAACTCATGCTTTCCACTCCTGGAAATTTCCTTCTCTGGGATCAAATTTGAATTTCTCCTGTATAAGCTGACCCCCGATTTGTTTTGTGAAATTTGGTCATAAAAACTCGGCTTATACTTGAGTATATACGGTAATTGTTGCATAAAGAACCGTCCATTCTTGACTGTACTAACTTCCTGTTGTGTCTCTGCATCCTTTCTTCTAACATGAAATACTGATGACAGAAGCTAATTTGTACGGAGCTCTATCGACTCTCTGTCAGCGTGGCAGCTGCATGTTGGAATAATCAGAAACTGTAAATCTGCCTCACTGTATACGCCATAAAAACCGCCTTTATCATGTAGAAAATGACACAAAGTTCTAATGGCTGAAGACCACATCAGGCTGCGGTGGAAACATTCAGACAAACTGCTTTTTGTTCATCAGAGTCACAGAGACACATTCAAATGAGTTGTGTTCTCTTTTTTGTGCCCCAACAAACCAAAGATGTGGAATGAATAATCATCTGCTGTGCCGTCATGATGCGCTGAGCCAGTTTGTGCTCTGCATCCATTTAATTTACTGTATTATAAATGACTATGGATGAACACAAACACACAGCAGCATTGTACACAACAAAAAAGCTTTGAATCGTCCATCCTCTAACTTCCTGTTGTCTCTGTATCCTTCTTCTCACAATCAGCATCTTTCTATCGCCATCAATATAAGCCTGCTTCTGCAGTGTCTTTCTCATTTAACATAGATGCATATTAACTCAAGTGTTTAACGGTTTTTAAGTTATTTAATTTGTATAATTTATGTTTCTTTGTCTTATTTGTTTTCTTTATGTTTCTATGTATTTATGTGTACTGATGAACTCCAGGAAGACTAACAACTGCATTTGTGGAAGTTAATAGGGATCTAATAAACAATAAACTGTTGTAACTGAGCATTAAAGGACCATACCATCCATTCTGCATGTTTGAGCCTAATATATTAAATTTTCATACATGTAACGTTACTGACAATTATTTTCCAAAGCATACTACTGGAATGGTGAATTAAAAATGTTTTTCCTACCTTCCAGACCTCCATTGGTTTCAGTTCATTCTGCTATTAAAATCAACTTGTTGATACTGTAAACGTTCTTGGGATAGGTAATCCATCATCACCAACAAGACGTGTATTCAGGTTTTTTTAGAAGTTATGTAATTTTAGTGTTTAAGCTCAATAAAAAGCGTGGAGTGAATGTATGCCTCCACCGGGGAATATAGTCCCAAAAGAAGACCTGCGTTTATGGAAAAATTTAAAGGACCGTGACTTCATAAGGCTGTGTAACTATTAGCAGGAGAAACATGGATTTTTAAGGTGGGTGTATCACTTGAATATTTGATTTTGAAAGATTAAGAGATTTTGCAAAATATCAGGAAAGCTGAAATACAGTTTTATTCTTTGGGAAATGATTGCCAGTAACATAACATGTATGAAAATTGAATATATTCGGCTCAAACATGCAAAATGGGTGGTATGATCCTTTAAATATTCATCTAACTGGTCAGATAGGATAAAAATAACAACATGGATGGCAAGAATGGAAACGCATGTCACCCATACTACAATTTCTATTCAATGACAACACTTCCTCAAGCTCTACATACGGCAACTCAAGAGGGACATTTCCACCATAATACAGAAATACACAGAACTTAAAAAGATATGCAATCTGTTACGCATGTCCCGTTATTCGTGGATCTTGTGCTTTCTTGACTATTGTGCACTTTAAACCTGATTTAGAGTTTAATTCAGTTTAAAAGTGATTTAAGCTCTGGGACAAAGCCGCTCTTAAAACCCTCCAAACACGAAAACAAATCCAGTAGAAATAGAAGTAGTTTCTAGTTTAGTCACTCCAAAACAAAACATGGAGGCAATGAAAAGAGAGTTGTTTTTGATTCACGAAGAGCAGGAATTGCTGTTTCTTTCATCAGCTGCAAAATGATAAAAGTACAGAAGACATTAGTTGGTAGGATCTTTGAATACTTCCCCTTCCTCCCCACCTCCTCGCTCGGCCAATTGTCAAAGAAGTTGCATTTACATCACACAAACGTTTAAAATCAAGTGTTGCGTGACTTCACGATCGACAATCAGACGTGCCCCCACAGCTGTTTTGGCTGCAGTCGCATCACATTTTCCACTGTGATGTCCGTGTCAAACAGGTCTTACATGTTCAACAGAACTGCGAACATTTCTCTTTTCCACTTTCCTTGTGGAGTTCTTTGTTACTATACTTAAACGCACCACATCTGTTTGCCGTGTACCTCTCTACAATAATCTCCTCAACTCTTGGCCGCCCACATGACATGGAAATAAACTACAGGCCAGAAGTTTAAGGCCACCCCCAGATTTAAAAAAAAGCATTAATATACTGTTTGTTTTACAATTTGCTGCACAGGAAATGACAAAAATATATAAAATAAATGTAACTAATTAGTTTTCAAGAATAATTTGCCAACCAGAGCACATCATGTAGCCACTCTGGCTACAGAAATGATTAGTAATGAAGGCATCAGTCTGTATTGATGCAGCACTCCTGTTGTGTTCCAACTCCCTGCTGATGTGTTTTAACATTCTATTCCTGCTGTCTGCCTTCTCCCACATCATTTTGGTTTAACGTGCTACACAGTCTGCTATGCTAAATCTGGGGGCGACCTCAAACTTCTGGCCTGTCATGTAGTTATGAGTTCAGAAAAGGAGAAGTTGTTTATGTGGACACCGTGCCCTGCCCTCTGCTGAACCCCGTGACCCTTTTAGCTATGTTTATTATGACCGTAGTAAGTAGAGTAGTGGGAGTTTCATGAGTGAGACTGATTGTGGAAACACCTGGTCACCTAATGTTCTCCGACCACAGGAATTCCATTAGTTTTATGTCACACACACACATATGTGCACATACAGTCTCCGTAATCTGGTGTTTCTCATCCGAAGCGGGTACCAGGACACGTCCCAGAGGGCCTTTTCCTCTCAGATGTGTAGCTGATGTAAATCATAGCTAGCTGGGGCAGAAATAGTTCTGTTTTCCTGTGTTGTCAGAGCTCCGGCCTTTCTGGTACAATTACACACAACCAAATTTACCCTTAGAGCTTCTGGTTGATTTATCAAAGCCACAACGGAGCAGGTCATTTTCAATCGAGACCCACATCTGAGCAAACCAAAACATCTCAAGGTGTTTTCAGACCTGTTGTCTGTTCGCTTTTTTCTGAATCAGGGATGAAATGAAACTTCCACACCTACAAAACTTCCGTTGGGGCTTCCACATGAGTGTCAGCGCCACACGGAGGTGTGCTGTGAAAACTGGTGACTATTGGAATGAATTGTAATGACATGATGTAGCAGAATAACAGGTTTTGGTTGATCTACACCACCGTAGTTATGTTTATTCATTTTCCTTATCTTTACTTTACAATGGTACTTTTATCTATTTCCACTGTGGGCTGCATGGGCTAGGAGAGCAGGATGGTCATGTGACAGGGTGGGCATGCCCTGGGTGCCCCTGCTCTCTGGGGTGTGCACCCCCTTGTCCCTCCTCTTTCCTGCCCATGACCATTATCTGGTGAGTCGTGTTTTATTTTGTGCAGAGTTAACTTGGCTAAATTATTATTTCCATCCATCCATTATCCTCCACTTATCCAGGCCTGGGTCGTGGTGGCAGCAGACTAAGCAGCCTGGCCCACACTTCCTATCCCTGGCCACGCCCTCTAACTCCTCCTGGGGGACTCCGAGGCATTCCCAGGCCAGCCAGGAGATGTAATCCCTCCAGCGTGTCCTGGGTCTTCCCCAGGGCCTCTTCCCAGTTGGACGTACCTGGAAGACCTCCCTCGGGAGACAACCAGGGGGCATCCTTACTAGGTACATGAACCACCTCAACTGAATGTCCAAGCTTCTCACCCTGTCCCTGACACCCTATGGAGGAACCTCATTTCATTTAAATTATTATTTATTGTCTCTTAATGTTTGAATTTCTTTATTTCTATGTTAATGCAGTTTATGGGATCTTCCTTTATTGTATTATGTTGCATTTTAAGTGTTTTGCAGTTTATTTTACCAGTATGATTTGATTTGCTAAGTCCGGCGTTGCTTCTCTTTTAGTGGAGTTTTGGTTGTGTCTGCTGGAGCTGAGGCTGCGTTTCTGTTCCTCACGGACAGACAGCACAATAAAGTGGGAAAGAGCCTAGTCTTTGTTTTATTCAACACAACGCACGAGCGACACCGCTATATGAGGAGGTTTGTCCGGATCCTGATGTTTGTCCGTTGGTATTCCATGCTGATTTTAATGCCAGTAATCAGGATAGTCTGATGGAATGGGAAGTATGAAGGATGCTTCTCTTGGAGGTAAATGGGTTTTTGGAGTCATCCAGAGTCTCTGTGTAGTGCCAGAAAAAGAAATGACAGAATTTTCTAAACGTTTTCTAGTTCATATCACAATTTGCAGTATTCAGCCAAAATGCTGCAGTCGTCTTTTTAAAAAAATTAATATCACTGCTGCAAAAACCACAGACTGGCGCTTCCTCGGATGAAAATAGCTCACCACATCCTTGACCACTAAAAGGTTGACAGCCAGACGGGAACCATCCGCCCCCTCAACTCATCTCTGCAGAAAACATGAAGTTTACCTTCCCTGACACCAACTATCTCTTGTTTTGGTTCTGCTGAGTCTTTCTGGGCTGTGATTCTGTTCTACTTTTGGGAAGGAAACTCCGTATCTTAGCCAATGTCAACAGCGTTCGTAGGGACTGAGTGTCTGCTCGGATTTGGCCACGGACGCTCTGGAAGTCACAGCCTGCAGGAACGCTTCCATGGAAACTGTGGTGAGCGACGTAGAATGTTGTTCAAAGTAGACAAGAACACTGACAGCCCTGCTGTGATGATTTAGAATAAGATGAACTGCCCTCAGATTGTTGTGGGGATAAAATATTGCAAATCATGGGATAAACAACTCTTAATCAAATTATCTGCAGCATCATTCATGCCTGTTTTTCCCTACTTTCAGCTCATGGTTGACAACATGTAAAACTGATTTCAACTTTGGAAATTTGAATGTTTTGTTGGCAGTTCTTGCTCTGAACACTCAGTTCCCATTGACACTTATAATTAATATGTAACTTGTATCCAGATTCATTATTTCGACAATGAAAAATGCATTATGACTGGATCTCTATCACAACTAGCCACATGTAAATGCAATCTGTACACCTGGGACAAATTCTTAAATTCTTAAGATAAAATCTATGCATATGTTGAAAACATCACCAGCCTCATTCTCCCAACTCCACATGGTCTAACTGAGAAAGTTATTTTGAATCGGGAATTATGGCTTCCCATAAATGGGTACCTGTGTGCCTGAAACATGGATGATGAAGCAAAAAAATGATTTAGTTATTAAGAAAAAAAGTGATGAATGTCTGTGGATCAAAGAGGAAAGATGGGCTTTAACAGTATAACAACCTGCCAGCTTAGATGCAATCGCAGAATCGCAAATGCAAATCCCATCTTTGGATGTCATTGTACCTGGAAAACAGATTCAGGTAATGACATCATATTTGATTTGTGAAGGGGCCTTAGTGTCTGGTAACTCAGGAAAAAATATATAAAAAGTGTCTTTTTTCTGGTGTGTTTAGAGAAAATGAAGGAGCAACACCATCGCCAATTACTCAAACTTCATTAACAAAGGAAATGAAGATGAGAATGCCTCAGCACTTTCGTCTCTAATCTACAGAGAAGTGTCAGGATACAGCAAACAAACCTAAACAAAAAAAATCGATGATGGTGCACGTCAGTTCAAGCCACAAGTGAATGCATCGCGGTTGGAAGGAAAAAATGACTCTGCTTTGATGTTCGCTTCTCGTTTTAGGAAAGCGTACAGATTTCTTTGCATTACATGATGTGATACCACTGAATGTGTCATCCATTCCACAGCGTGAAGGACTCCTGTACCAGCCGCAGCACCAAAAACCCACACAACCCCTCTACTCCTTCTCCAAAGATCATCCACTCTGCCGAAAGCCGCAAACTTCCAGCGACGGAGGATCCTNTCTACTCCTTCTCCAAAGATCATCCACTCTGCCGAAAGCCGCAAACTTCCAGCGACGGAGGATCCTTTAATCTCCGGGCTCGACATTTCTGCAGCAAATCAAAAGCAGGACGGGCTTTTGCTCAAACTGACTTCACTCTCTCTCTCTCCAGCCAGAGCAATGACATCATCCAGCTGTGGTCGGAGAAACCGCTACTGCACCCCCNCCCCCCCCAAACAAATAGTTTTTCTGCTTTCTCCTGTGAAATCTTATCAGAATTTAAAGTAACTTCTGCTTGTTGTGGTGATAAAAAATAATTTGGAGCCTCCTCCCTCCCCTGCAGACTCAGTTGGGTCTTTAGGTTTGACTGATATGTCTGTAAACCTACAAACATTCCTCTTTGCCCTCAGTGTTTGTGCTTTCTATGCTATCTGCCTCGTATAATTACGACATAAGCTTAAAGGAGCATACCGGTGATTTTGCATGTTTAAGCGCAATATCATAGAACCTGCATACATGTTACGTTACTGCTAACCATTTTCCAAAACACGCTACAGGAGCGGCACATTTTAGAATTGTTTTTCCTACCTTCTAGACTTCCAGTATGTTTCTGTTCATTCCGTTATGCTATAAAAATCAACTTGTGGAGACGTGAAACATGTTTGAGATAAATAATCCATCACAGCAAACAAAACACCTAATAATTTTTTTTTTCTCAAAGTTGCACGGTTTCAGGCTGGTCCAGTTCTTAGAATAGATTTAGATTAAACTAACGTGACCTTGGTCATATAGATGGTGTCAAAGAGCAAAGTTAATCTCCCAGAGGTAATTAATGGCTATAAATAAATAAAACGCACGACCTCTCACCTCTGAGCTCAGTAGCGGCGGTGCAGTTGGACGAAGACTTCCAGCGGTCCAGGTNCGACCTCTCACCTCTGAGCTCAGTAGCGGCGGTGCAGTTGGACGAAGACTTCCAGCGGTCCAGGTGCTTTTTAAACTCTTGCACCCTGCACATGTAGAGACCTCGGTCACCCTCCGACACATTCAAAACCAGCAGGTCAAAGATCTTCCCCTGCTTCACCACTGTCAGCTTCAGCTTAGGCCACGGGAAACTCTTGGTGTAGTTGCCATAGAAACGGGCCTTCCTCATGTTGACGCGGGCGATGAGGAGTTCGTCTTCGGGCCGGTCTGCGCCTGCTGGTNCGGGCCTTCCTCATGTTGACGCGGGCGATGAGGAGTTCGTCTTCGGGCCGGTCTGCGCCTGCTGGTAGGAAAGTCCATTTCACGACTGGTAAAGCGCTGTTGCGACGTCGCTGGGACACGACACAGGACAGAGTGACATTTTGACCCTCCTGGGCCACCGTGAAAGGGGAAGGAGTGATGGTGACGTTGATGGCGAAACACAAATCTGTAGAAGCAAGTTTTGGACAAATTAAAGAAGTTACTTTAGAAGATGGAGTAGCACGGCGTGGGGGTGCTTCAGGTGCAGCGTGGTGACAGGCTATCAAGACTTTTGGATTCGTTTGGATGACGGTTCAACTCTACTGTAGGATGTAACCGTTATCTGATATTAACATAACATAAACAGGATGTTAAAGACGTGTAACCGTAACCTAAAACACCCTGTTTTCACTCAATGTGCACAGCAGTGCTGCAGCGAGGGAGAGTGGAAGTGAACCGAGGAGTTTCTGCATATTAAAGGACTATACCACCCATTTTGCATGTTTGAGGCCTAACATATTCAATTTTCATACACATTACTGACAATCATTCCCCAAAGCATACTACTGGAACGGTGAATTAAAAATGTTTTTCCTACCTTCCAGACCTCCATTGGTTTCAGTTCATTCTGATACGCTATTAAAATCAACTTGTTGATACTTGAAACGTTCTTGGGATAGGTAATCCATCATCACCAACAAGACGTGTATTCAGGGTTTTTTAGAAGTTATGTAATTTTAGTGTTTAAGCTCAATAAAAAGCGTGGAGTGAATGTATGCCTCCACCAGGGAATATAGTCCCAAAAGAAGACCTGCGTTTATGGAAAAATTTAAAGGACTGTGACTTCATAAGGCTGTGTAACTATTAGCAGGAAAAACATGGATTTCTAAGGCCGGTGTATCACTTGAATATTTGATTTTGAAAGATTAAAGAGATTTTGCAAAATATCAGGAAAGCTGAAATACAGTTTCATCCTTTGGGAAATGATTGTCAGTAACATGTATGAAAATTGAATATATTAGGCTCAAACGTGAAAACTGATGGCATGGTCCTTTAAGCATTGCAAAAACTTCAACATTGAGATCTAAATGAAAATAAAAACATGAAAATCTGAATATGTCCATTTTAAACTTTAATTTTTGTTATCTTTTCTGTTTTCATGTATAGTGATTATTTAATAATTTAATTTTCGATGAATTTGTGAATTTTATTGCTCAAAACTTCCTGTTGTTATTTATTATGGTCTTGTATCAGACGTGCCATTTCACAATTTTTTAATGACCAAATTTGAAGGATTCTTGTGTATGTTGTTGATGGATGTTTATATTATGTGTTTATAGAGAAAACAAATTAACTGGATTATCAGATTTCTGTTACCCTCAAATACCCAAATTGGCTTAAAAAAGAAAAAAAGGCATGGGTTCGGCGAATATGATGACAAACATGTCGCTTGAGATGGAAAAGCTTTTGATTTTCACAGAATCTCAAATTACACACACAGTTGTGTAACTAAAGATTTTCTAAGTAAAAAATGTTGTTTTGCACTTTCAAAATTTATTTTAAATTGCTAAGTGGTGGAAAAAACAGATTGACACCACTTTCATGACATTTATAGTGATTATTTTTTTCTTTGCGCTAATTTTATTTCTGTAGCTAAACGTGTACAAAGTTTATCAAAACTTACAAAATAAATAAACAGAAAAAAAAATTATTCAAGAATATAAATAATTTGATAAAAGAACAGACAGCCTGTCGTAACGGAGAACTCGCACTGGGTTTGTTGTTTCTGGGATCGTCTGACTGCCGTGTTGTTTTTGGCACGTGACGACATACGTGGGATGAATGAGGAACAAACTTTTGCTGCATCTGCTGCATGACAACTTCTCACACTTCTGTTTTTTTCAGCCTCTGTTTCTTAATCCACACTTTCCATAGAATCATACTGTCAAGAACTCAAAGGCTTTTTTATTTTACCTCTTTTTTTAACTTTTGTCTCTCGCTTTTTTGGAATGGCAGTGACAGTAGAGCTGAAGTAGATGATTGCAGCTGAGAAGTTATTTGACCTGAAGATCTCTGAAATGAATCCAGAGGTGAAGCTGCAAAACTACCAATTTTCACTTTGACGCTCCCTTTTATTTCTGCAAACATGTCATTTTTGATAAACTTGTTATTTTCCTGCCAAACTCCCTGCAATCAACTGGACAATTCATAGAAAAGTTTGAGTCAACATCTACCAATGTTGACTCCATCTCCTCACCGTCACCCCAGCATCCTCCCACACTTTCTCTAAAAACATTTTTCCTCCACCACTTCCACTTTATTATGAAGCAAAATAACTTTTCCTACCTCCAAAGAGGACTCGAGTCAGGAGAGCAAAGACCACGGAGCAGATCTTCATTTTCCACAGCTGCAGCCTCCATAAACTTTACTTAAATGCCTCTGAAGAAAAGAAACCCCAGATTTCCTTCTCCCTCCTCCTCTTCCTACTCCTCTTTTTCCCAGCTGAGGAGTGTAATATNCACACACACACACACACACACACACACACACACAGTGAAAACAGATTCATCAGGCTCACATGTGCTCCCACACACACACAAAAACAAACACACACATCTGCTGAGACAGAAGCAGACAGGTGAGCACGTGTGAGGACAAACACACACACACACATTTGCAGTCACACACACACTTCTGCTTCTGGCAAATGAGTGGGAAGTGTCACTTCCTGCAGAATGGGAGGGAGGAGTGTGTTGTTCAGATTGACACCGAGCAAGTCACACTTCCAGCTGTGGAGAACAGCAGGAAGTGTCGGCCCCCCCAACACACACACACACACACACACACACACACACACTTACAGATGTGTGTTTGCATGTGATGGAGGATCTAAATAGTCCAAATGCTGCTTCAGATGCTTTAGGTAAGAGAACAGATGTCATTTTTAAGGATGATTATTGGCTTCAGTTGCAGATTTTTTACATCAAAATTGTTCCTCAAAACCCCTAAATTGGTTAAATGTCTGTGTGTGTGTGTGTGTGTGTGTGTGTGTGTATGAGCATCTCTGGTCTGCTGTAACAGGATCCATCAGTGAATCTTTGTGTCAGCTCGGGATTTTGGGACACTTTGTGGGCTTTTATCAAAGCTCAGAGCAGCTCTGTGGACATCAGGACACGTTTGATTTACAGATAACAGATGAGATGGCCTGGCGGGGGGGNCTAACTGTTTCCAGACTGGTGACAGTTTGACAAACACGGATCCCCAGCTGTTCCCTCGACAAAGAAGTCCTCGCTTTACCAAAACCCTGCAAACCTCGCAGACTGGCTGATCTTTACAGGCAAAGCAGCGAGTTTCATCGAGTAGAAAAGGTGAAAACGTGATGTGGGTTTATTAGTTACAGAGTTCACAAACCAGGACAGCAAACATGACTGCAGGACTTTAGGCTTTCGTCATCTGTAAGCTATTATTCTATGTTTTCATATAGGGTTAGCAGGATATTAGAGAAGCTTTGGTATTGGTTCTTCCTTGTCCGTCGCTGAGCAGGAAGAGGCATCTCAGGAAGTTGGCAGAGGGCTGAGAAACACAGAGGTGAGGGGTCACATGGCACCAAGGTGGAACGACCAAAAGCAGCCAAAACACCAAACTTACCAGCAGCCAGCACAACAGCGTCCATGTCCAGCGTTACACAGCAGACCTGAAACACAACACACAGTCTGACATGACACCAAAACCTGTTTATCTTCCTGTTAAAGGACCATACCACCATTTTGCATGTTTGAGCCTAATATATACAATTTTCATACATGTAACGTTACTGACAATCATTTTCCAAAGCATACTACTGGAACAGTGAATTAAAAATGTTTTTCCTACCTTCCAGACCTCCATTGGTTTCAGTTCATTCTGGTATGAAAATTTAATATATTAGGCTCAAACATGCAAAATGGCCAGTATGGTCCTTTAATCTCTGTAATTTGATGCTTCTTGAAGTTTTGATGAGTTTTTGACATTTTAATTTGACCTCCAGAAAAGTTAAGACTCTGAGCAACATGTTACAAAATTGGATGGATGGTTGTTGGATTATTAACTGCAGCTAGTTAAAACACACACACACACACTTACAGACATAGAAAAAAAAAGTGTTATTAAAAGTCGTTGCTAGATGCACTAAGAAAAAACTCAGTTTAACTTTTTTCTCATAAAAACCCAGAGACGTTTTTCTCACGGTTTCTAAACTGTGGCTTCTAAATTTTATAAGCATGATTAATAAAACATGAATCTCAACATCCTTAGAGGATATGTGGGCCGAAATTGAATTTAATAGATTTTTTTTAAATTAATTTTTCAGGTTTGTACTTGTATAAATATAAATGTCAGATCTCCAGGCAGAAAAAGGATTTTAATTCTGATCTGAACTCAGAGTTGACAAAGCCCTCTCCTATTGGACGAAAGGGAAAGCCTGTTTTGGAATATTATACCACCCCCTTGTGGACATAAACACGAACTTCTCATCATTCCCCATTACCCTTCATGCTGAGTGGTGCAAAATAATCTCTTTACTGTAAGTGTGTCAGTGGAGCAGTGTGGATTTTCCACAGGCTCAGCGATTTCAACAGCCACAAGCTCAGCCTCTTAATTAGCTGGATCCTGATTATTAATTTCCTCAAACTGCACTAATTAATCCTCACAGCCAAATAAAACTCATAATTTCAGTTTATGTGTGTTTTCCACAGAACAAAGCAGATTTATATTTTGTCAGATATAAATTTTGATGGTTTGGAGATGTATGAAATAAAACCTGAGATCTAGTTGACCTTTCACCCTGATTCCACTTTTGCGGGGTTCACATCACCCTGAAAATCATTGTGATGCCCTTTAACATTGCATGTCACTGGAGAAGGTTGCCACAGGATAATCTGTTTAAGCAGTAAATAAGGTCAAGTATGTCTCCATGTTTCATATGGTTGATACATACACCGTATAGAATTAATTACTCAGAAATCCCTAAAATTACTTATTTTACTTAATTTTAAATACTTGTTAATATTACATATACAAGAATTTAAGAAGGCAAACTTCTAACTTGCTTGACAAACCTTAAGATATGAATCTATAATAAAACCACATGCTCATGACCTCACCCGTGTTCCTAATGATGTAGAGCTTGATGGCGATGAACGCGGCGGCTAACAGCAGGCCAATCGCCACGCCGATCAAAACATACCTGACATCTGATATGAAGACAAAAACAACCAGCGGGCATCAGAGGCTCGTTCACAAACAAGGCGTAACGCAACACCCGTCAAAGTGCAGGACACTGAGTTTGGGGAATGCCCGCTTGTGTTCTGAGTGTATGTGTGTGTGTGTGTGTGTGGAGAGTGGATATGTTTGATTTCACAACCTGTTTATGTGAGACTGAAGGTGTCAGTCATGTGATCAGGCTACTTTCCACACATGTTTGTTTGAGTCTTGAACATCCAGGAATCATTGATGGTGTTACTGCAGGTCATGTGATTGAATGAAACATGCGGCTCAGATCACAGGATTGAACATTCCACGTCATTCCACATCCAGCAGGGATTTTTAGGACATGTTTGAAACATGTTTGACAGCCATGAAGCCATGTATGATGAAGATTGGGCACTTATGGAGCAACATGTTGTGTCTTGATTATTATTTAAGAATACTGTTTGTAAACTGTTTAGAATCTACAGCATAATAGTGTATTTTTAATATTTTCAGTCAAGTTGTCATGTTTTTAAATATGTCATAAAGAGAAAAAAAAAATCACAAAAGAGTAAAGCAGTTACATTACATAGTAGTTATAATTTTGAAGGGAATGCATTTTACAGATTTCCATGGGTTTTTTTGAGGGTTTATTTGGAAACCTTTGCAATGCTTTAATATGAAAAAAAATCCATCAGCATCTGCTCTACCTTTGCCTGCACAGCACTGTGCACACTGAGTGAAAACAGGCTGTTTTAGGTACTGTGCCTTTAATGTAGCAGATGCTAGGTAAACACTGCTGCTAGCCAAAATGATGCAGTTCTACTTTCCTGTGCTGTAGCACTAATGTGCACACTAAGTGAAAACACTTCCTTGTTAGTGGGTGTGTCTAAGCAGGTGAATAGGCAGGTAAATTCATGTTAGAGGTAATGGACCAATCAAATTGAAGCTGTCAGGACTTCTGGGTTTGTCTTACTGGATGTGTTTCTGCAGACATCAACCTCAAGTTTTGCAGCTTTGACAATGTTCAGCATTGTTTGTTTTCCTGGAAGTGGTTCTGTAGTGGTGGTTGTGTTTTTACTCCTTACCTAGTTTATCATCAGGATCTGTTCCGTCTGCTCTCACTCTCATCAGCAGGTAACCTGAAACAGATTGACTTTGTGTTTACAGGCTGTTCAGGCAGACAGGAAGCAGGTATCAGCACCACATCAGATAAGACGGATTTCAGTCTCCGTGTTCTCACAGTCTGATGTGCTCAGCAAAACAACCACAGCATACAAATTTCAAATGTTCAAATTTCTCTCTTTGGGAAAAAGGCTCAAAGACGAGCAGATTCAGGAACAACACATATACTTCTGTAAGTCCTGTTTGAAATGATTCTCAGGACCTTGTTTTTTTATTGCTCTTTGTAACTTATGATTCAACTTTATTTAGCTCTGATTCAATGTTGCACTTTTTAGCTGTTATTTATTGCTAATTAGCATTTTTAATGGGTCTTATAACTCACTTATATATATATATGTGTGTGTGCGTGTGTGTGTGCGCGCAATATATATGTGTATATTTGTCCGTTTATGTATTATGAGCACACAGCTGATTCCTATCAACTGTAAGTTGACATGGCAATAAAGTATTGTATATTGTACGAAGTCGTATCTCTTTCATTTGTCATAGTTAAATATCAGGATAGGTGTATGTAATATTTTTGGCGATGGCCATGTTACATCATTTCCTTTTTTGCATTTTTCTTTTGTGCACAAACACGTATGCATTTCACAGCATGCTGATGGACACCAGCAGGTCTGATCAGGACAGCGACTCATCATGGGATGATCTGTGTCCTGACTGAACCTTTTGCCAGACCCAAACGGACTTGATGGATCAGTTCTGCGATGCTTTCAGCTGAAAGAGTCCTGGCCGTCAGAAGAGAAACTCGGATAAGGTTTCCTATGACCAGACCTCAAGCTCTTATGTAATGTGTCATGTCTGGCGAAGAGAACATGGATGGCGTGACAACTTGTTGCTGCTTTAGCTCACAAGCTACACCAATGTCCAAAAACTAGACCTGCAGATTTACATTTAAAAATACTGCCAAAATACTGCATTTATAGTTATTTAGTACACAAACTGGACCTGGCTGCTGGTTAGAAAATGAGATTGTGCTTTTTTTTTTTTAAAGATCAAATNCACAAACTGGACCTGGCTGCTGGTTAGAAAATGAGATTGTGCTTTTTTTTTTTTAAAGATCAAATCCTATAAGTCTGCTTACTAAATTTCCACAGAGTCACAGATCCAGGAAAGGTGGATTAATTGAGTAAAACTCCACAAGTAGGTACACATTACGCATTTATGAAGTAACTATTGAAGCGACACCTACGTTGTGTAGCCAAGTGCTTAAACTGTTGACAAAGATGCTGAGAGGAAATGAGTTTAGGGATGGCAATTTTGAGTTTTCAAAATGTCTTGACACATTATATTGTTTTGAAACGTTTCGAAACATCTCGCTCAACGCTGACATCTACTGGCAGGTGTTGTAATTGCAGCAGTTGAACGCCTCCTGTTCCTAAATGTGAACATTTTTCATGCAGATGCAATCAAACCATCAATTATTCACTGAGGACTTAATTTTATGTATGTGACCACAGAGATGCACACTTTGTGCTGATGATTTATAGACCTTATGACATAAATATTTATCTTATCACATTTATGTCATGGCAACTGACAACAATTTTTTGTTTGTTATACTTATGAGATGATGATTGTCTGCATTTTAATTTGTGCCAATTGCTCTAAACCAGCTTTTAATAAATCATTTTCCTTGAAGAAAATTGTGGTGCATGGTGGCGTTATGCCACGCCTCCTAAACCGTCAGATGACGACTGCATGAGAAGTTTTGAAACAGGACATGTCGGTGTTTCAAAACTATTCGAACTTCTGTGTTGAAATTGCCATCCCTAGATGAGTTTAGCATTATCAACATGCAGACTTGAGCTCATTATTAAATTCTCACCTCAGAATTCCTGCCTATGTATAAAACCATAATACAAACCCCTCTAACCCATCAACTCAGCTAGTTTACATCTCAGCTGTTTAAAAGTGAGCAAAGCCCTTTTATCATGAGCTAAAACACAGAATGTCATCTGTGGACATGCTCACCGGTAATGAGGACGGTTCTGAGGACAGAAGACGAAGCTGCGCTCGTCTCAAACAGCCTCATCTCGCGTTGATTCTGGATGGTTCTCTCAGCATTCAGCAAGTGCTGAAGCTCTTATTTGTGTGTTTTTATGGGTCATTTCCTGAACTTGTGGCTTTCAGAGCTTTGCTGATTAAACGATACAGAAGTGTCTGTCTGCGTTTGTTCACATGGCACCTAATGAAAAACCTATTAGATAGACTTTTATTGGGGGATTTATTTATTTTTTTTTTTTAACCCTTTGANAATGAAAAACCTATTAGATAGACTTTTATTGGGGGATTTATTTATTTTTTTTTTTTAACCCTTTGAGTTTAAGGGTTAAAAAAAATCCCCCAACAGAAGTTCTATCTCTTGAGAGATTCCATTCAAAGTAATAATCCAATCCAAGTGATGCCTTTCTGGTGTCTGGTTTTGTTTCGAATAAAAAGGAGATGTGGGCAAAGCATTAAGAAGAGTGCCACCAACAGGAACTTAAACTTTATCAACAGAAGTATGTCACAAAGGAAATTACAGGGCATATTTTACAGATTGTTCTGTTCTTTAGGGTCTATTTTGTACGAGAGCGTATTAGGGCCATATAAGACAAAAAAACCCTGACAATTTTATTTTTTAATAATGAAAAGGGGACAATAATGAGAACGGGAATCGAACCACCTCATATTGTAACTATGCCTACAGTACATGACCTTAATAAAATTATACCTTTCAGCAATAAAGAAATACTTGTGCTTTTACTGCAAAATCGTCAAATTATCATAAGCATACAGACTTAAAACTGGTAAATTTTCGAGTTTTCAAACTCACAAAATTTTCTTGAAATAATGCTGGGTTTTTTTTTGTTTTGTTTTGTTTTGTTTTTTGCCTCATATGGCCCAAATACACCATAATAATTTTGAAACCTTTGCGATGCTTTAATGTGAGGAAAAAAACCCTGCATCCATCCACTTCTACGAAGCCATACCATGTAAAGCCAGAGCCAGGCTGTGGGAACTGCTGCATGTCACCTCTGCTAATTTCTGCCATGGCTGCTGTGTGATAAACTGCACAGAGGCAAAATGTGGAAGAACGTCCTGAATGTTTGTACTTCAGCATCCGTCTGAAACACCTCGGCTCAGAGCCAGAGGCTTGTAGAGAGTAAGGACAAAAGCTTTCATTACGCAATGGCCGACTGCAAATAACAGAAAGCTACAACGTTCTGATATTATTATTTGAAAATCAATAAACTTCCAGTTTGGAATGAGAATTTTCTAAACTGATTTTATCTGCATTCTGATAACATATGAACTGTATTCAAAGCACATTTTCTAACTGTATATTTTAATGACATCATAGAATAAGGAATTAAAAAAATCGTGATTCATCTACAGTCTCCGTCCATCCTCCATCCTCAATGCTGATTTATACTTTGACATGAATTGTGGCTTATTCTCAAAAGTAAATGTGTTATTCTATATCTTGATGTGTTGTCATCTGACCAGCTGTCCTTTAAATTCCACGTCTGGTTTCCTGACCCCCACAGTGGGTCAGTTCTGCCTCTGGAGAAGGAGGAAGAATGATCCGGCGTGCTCGTTCGCTCGCCCACTCGCTAGCTCCCCGTGGCTTCACAGCCAGCCAAGACACATGTGAGTGTCAGTCATAAAGCCACAAACAAAGGCTGGATCCTGTCTGTGCTGGACTTGGCTTCTTGCATTCTTGGGTCAGGGTTTTCCAGCTCGTCTTTCTGTCTGCTTTAGAAATTGATTTTCAGAGACCAGCTTCAAACAAAACAACCAGCTGGAATATTTAATATTCTTAATGTTAATGTTCTTTATGCAAAAATTGGTCTTTTGTTGGTTGGAGACATTCTCTAACCTCCTCGAGAAATACTGAGCCGCTCGCTCATACCTGTTCTGGTTAATAACATCGCATGAACTGCAAATGACATGTTTCCCATCACTTCAACAAACTAAACAGCATAAACCACTTTTAGCACCATTTTCTAGCTGTTTACTAGCTTTTTAAAGTTCTAGAATGGTTGCCTTACGCAAACTTTACCACCAACTCTACAGTCTCCAAAATCTAATTATGTTGGATAATAGCAACATGACTTTTACTCCAGATTGCTGCTTTCCAGGGTCTTTAACTCTTATTATTATTTCTTTGTGGGGGCATATGGGGATAGAGAGATTAAGCTGTGAATTTGGGTGGCTGGCACAAGGGCTTTGTTAATACGTGTTAATGGAACAATGGAAGAAAACAAAGTGGGGGGGGGGGCTGAGCTGTATTCTGAGTGCAGACAGCTAATGGAAAATGCTCTCCCATAACTCTGCTCACAACATGAAATAAATATGGAAATAAATATGATTTATCCTTGCAGCTTTGTGCTGCTGTGCACTGCACATTATTTAACAGTGAGTGTCTCCATCGGCCTTTTCTGTGGCTGGTGACAGTTTCAGACCTGGTCTTTTAACCTCATACATGCACCTTTACCATGACATTGTGCAAGTAGTGCATTCAGCAGAAACCTTCTTGAGTGAAGACAGTTTTTTTAGAATTTGCACGTGGGTTGTTGAAGTTTGTCGGCCATCGCGTGCAAGTTGACATTTGACAGAATGGCAGCGGTATGGAAGGTTCAGGAGGTGGAGAGGAAGGCTGTTACCTCATGAAATACAACATGACGGAAATAGACCAGCTTAAATATGGCACCTTCATGGAGCACAGCATGTGGCACAGACAGAATGCAGCATGGACCTGCCATTACAATTTGACTTTTAAGGTGCTGAATTCATATGTATTGCAAATGTGGTATTTTGCAATTCCATGTTGTGATTGGTTGTATTTCTTTTTAAACTGTGGACTTAAATCTGTTACCAGCTTCTTTTAGCATTTGAAAAAGGCGTTATTATTGTATGTACTTACAATCTACATAGGCATTTCCCCATGATGCTAATTACAACAAAATGCAATTAGGGCCAACACAGGTTCATGCATGAACCTCAATTATTACACTTACTTAGCATGATGCTATTTAGTTAGCGTGATATTTTTAAAATTATCCCCAATGTGCCCTTCAGAGTTTCATGTGTCATGTTTCCTGCAAACTGTGTATGGCAGCAATTTTTTAGGTTAATTGTGTGTCACACGATGCAAGATAGGTATAATAAAATCTTAATTGTAATCTGTCACAGTGTACGATATCAAGTTGGCTGCATGTCAGATTGTGCAATGATTGCCTGATGAACTGAAAGCAAAAAATAAAAAATAAAAATTGCAGTCACAAATGATGCACCTCTTATAGAAGTGGGTTGTAGCAAAAATCAAATTGTGAGATGCTGATCCTTAATTTCTGACACAATTTTGTCATAAGCTATAGGCGGACATATATATGTGTCTCATACTGTGATCTAAGACCAATGGTTTTGATTGATGAGCAAAAATTTTATCCCTATTTGCTCACGATTGTTAAGTTTCATCAAAAACCTCTGCAGGAACCTTTAGGCTACAGTACGTAATTTCACTCACGACCAGACTCCATTATAACACACAGAAAAGCAAATTCAGCCTCACCATATTTCTCAAACACTTCTCCATTTAGGGAATGTACAGGGTCAACCTTCAAATTTGACCTCATTCATTGACTTCCTGTGACTCACAGAGGCGTATCATCAACAGGATGCCCCGTCCACATGTCATCTTAATCTCACAGCAACAACAGCTGCATTAGTCCTAAAACTGGACTACTGAGTCACGAGCTTTCATGGCCACAAACCTGCTTTGTAAACAAAGTTTGAACAACAAGAATCAAACCAGGCCAGTCTGGTCTGTCCTATCAGTCATCAGAATTGGGACTACAGGTGAAAATTAGCCTGTGGCTATCTCTGGTATTTACAGAAATGTTTATTAATGTACACTGTCCCTGAAATAAATAAATAAATAAATTCTGCTCTGTTACCAATCTGCACCTCAGAGACTGGCACGCTTGAATCTGATGCAACTGTCTAAATCAAACAGCTTGTATGTCTGGTTGACAGAGACAGAATGTGTCACAAGCTAAAAGTTAGCCAACAACTGAACACCCACTCCCACACCCCTCCATATTCTTCAAGACTCAGATGATTGATGCCCCATCTTCACATCAAGACACTCTGTTGCCTAACAGTAAAGAGAGGGTCCATGTGGGAGCCTATCAGCCCTTGCTGCTTAGTTACAAAAATAACCAATGACAGTGTCCATTTCATCCTGCTGGCCTGCCGTGCCCTGCCACTCGACACCCACTGCTTATTCCACTGTGGGCTACCTAGCTGCGTCCCATGTTGCTGCTCAGTTTGGACACACGGACTTGCGTGTCTATTTTGGTACCTTCAGAGCTCACTATCAGGAGCCTGTTCACACCAGTGCGTTTGAACATGGATCAGAAGGTTTTCCTCACTTAGTTGAGTTTTTTTTGTTTCTTCAGCTTCTAGAGAAAAAAGTTTGGACATCAAGTGAGACAGTCGCTAACAGGTGTTTATTTCAGCAGGTGATTTGGATTCTGCACTCAGGATATTTTTTTGCTTGGTTCTTTGGTCTTGATCAGACTCACTCAGCATGAAAGACCCATCACCAAGGTGAGCTAGCAGTGGGATCATATGGATGTTTGCAGGGACATAAATACTGATAGACAGCAAATACATGATTTGATAGATTTGGCTAAACATGCATGTCTAAGTACAGACTAAACCAACAGCAAGAGATGCAGGTTGCATTTTAAAAATCTATTACACACATCGCTACAGTCGTAATATAATTTACATTAATACATGCGGATAACACATTTTTGTCTTCCTATGGTTGCACACTGTAGTTAAGTAGGCTACATCATTCCTTGGATAAAAATACACAAGCAGATGCTGGGAAAGTACCCTGGCTGCTAACTGATCCCAGGTTATGAGAGCTGGAAAATAACTTAATGGCCACTAAAGTCTCATGGAAAGCCAAAGCAGTCAGCATCAAGGTACAGTAAAGTCTCAGCTCTCACAGAACAGATTGGAATACTGTTATAATGATAATAATAATTATTATTATTATGATGTTGATGGTAATGTCTGTGTGGCCGGTTTCATTTACATACCCATGTTTATCTTTGACAAGCATGTGGCTTTTGAAAATTGATATTACTTTCCAACTAGACAATCTTAAAAAGAAATTTTGAAGTAAAGATATCATTAAATACATCATATATGTGTTTATACTTGTCTCAGTCAACTTCATCTGCTTATAAGGAGCGTTGTGGTTGCGTGGATAGTCAAAGAGTTGATATGTCATGGCTGTGCTCCCAGGTCAGATATATAAATGGGTTAATGAGCTATTCTGAGATCTCACCCAGATAGCTAAAGTAAGCTACAGTACAGCAGCTGCTTCTAATGTGCACTGAGTGATGTGATGATTTACTTGCATTTCCTGACCTCCGTGACACAAACTGACTGCTGTGATTGTTCTAAACTGTAATGTGCTATAAATAAAACCCAACACATTATTCAATTCTTTAAAATATATGAAGGCAACTAGGGTGAAATGTTTGTAATTTCTTTACAATGCACACATGAGCAATGCAAATGGTAATCTTTTTCTAACATCATTCCTATTTAAAAAAAAAAAATCTAGCAAATTGTTCTCATAACCAGCAACTGTTTTGTTTAACACAGGTTCAGGCACTGTACAGAGCTTAAAATAGCCAGGCTGATGATATGAAGTGTTTGTCTGCTGGCTGCATAGTGACAGCATGGCTGAAGCCTGCACGCCTCGCATGTAAAGGTCACCAGTGCAACTCCAGAGTTCAAAACCATTTATAGTAATCATGTCAGTTGAACAACCTTTTTTACAGGTTTCTGAGCTGCACAAGCCTTGATATAACAACTCCTTACAGTGTATGACTAAGTTCTTTGCATTAGTTTATTTATGAAAGAGTTTTTTTTATTGATCTGACATTGATTTCAATGTGTTTTTCATACCAGGAAGTTGAGATATCTTCGCCAGTTCCCCAATGTCGAATTAAGGAATTAAAGACCTAACTAAAGGATCTTGAGCTGCAGTAGCCGCAGAGAAGGAGAGACAGGTGATGCATGAACCTCTCTGCTGGACAGACGCAAAGGTGTTGACACCATGAGCTGCGTGGAAAAGCGACACATGAGCCACCGGATGGGAAGCATGCTGCACCATCGCTTCCCCAGTGGCTTCACTGACTTGTTCATGGACGAGACTGATCGCGAGGTCAGCACTCTTACCGATCGAGCCTTTCGAAGTCTCTGCGTTGGAGATGACGCAGTTTACAATGACGACTCATACGGATATTCGCCTTTCAGCTGCCACAAACCATTAGCGGAGGAGCCTCTTAAAAAGATTCTTCATAAGGAATCTAAAAAACAAGGGCATCATCACAGTCAAAGAGGCAAAAATGATGCACAGTCATGGAAACAGCAGCAGAACATGTCACATGTTTCATCCTTCCTGAAGGCTTTAAGTGCCACAGAGGAAAGCTGTGAAGGGATGTTAATAAAAAATGGAGGGATGAAAGACACTAATGGGGAGTCGTGGGATAAATCAGCACTTCGCAGCATCCAAAGAGAACTGTCTGAATTCTCCTCGGATTATCACACCAACCTCACAGATGGACATTACAAGAACCATCATCGACATCCTTCTGGTGATAAGCCACCAAAAAAGACTGGAAAAGATGCTGGGAAATCCTCAAAGAACAAAAATGGGAAAGCTGTTATGAAACTTAAGAAACTTAACATCAAAAACTTTTTTCTTCACAGTGAGTTCAGCCCGTTCCAAACATGGAGAGATTTTAACCAGTTCCCCTTTAGCCAGGAGGACACAGTCACCTCTATTCTCCCCACAGATAACATCCCTAAATGGTATGAATCAGAAATTTACAAGGAGCTGACAGAGGCACATAGAAAGGAGACAGTGCATACAAAGGAGGATCAGCCATGCCAGAAACCAGACGTTGAGCCCCCTCCCCCTACAGCTCCTAAACCCAGCCCTCCCCCTTCATCACCAAAGGTCNCCAGACGTTGAGCCCCCTCCCCCTACAGCTCCTAAACCCAGCCCTCCCCCTTCATCACCAAAGGTCCTGCCTAAGCCCTCAGCAACTCCTACTGACAAGAGTTGTTTGTCAGAAGGAGGTGATGGGACTGCTGCCCCCTGGAGGCGAAACAGGTCCAGGGCAAAAAGTGCTATTCCAGTAAATCAGACAGAGATGCTTTCACCTCAGGATAATTGCTCAAAAACAGCAGATGAGAGTCTCTTGTTAGTTAAAAAAGAAAGTAGGTCTGTGGAAGTAAAAGCAGTTGAGGACGCCAGCTCTTTGGCTTCTACTCCATTCAGCATCTGCCAGCTAATGACTCCTGTCATTCCTTCCAGACAACCAACAGAGACATCTGAAATTCTCCAAGCGATCCTCTCCCCCTCAGCTCTCGACCTTCCTCTGAGTCCAGACTCTGAGGCCAAGCTGACCCCTGAACCTCCGGTCAAACGGGAAGGCTACAAATCTCTTGCCTCTAGCATCCTCTTCAACCTCAAAGACAACAGAAAAAGAGTCAAAAGTCGTTACAGCCCTCCTAAATTTAAACTCTTAGAACTGCCTGAACATAGCACCCAGTCTCCACAGCCGGATCATCAGATACGATCACAGGCTGGTTCTGATGGCAATGTATCTGGCTTAAGCACTCCTGCCATTTTAAAAGATGGACAGACAATTTGCAGTCCTGCTTCAGAACCTGCCAGCACCCCAAATGTTGGTCTTCAGAAGCAGGATGCTGATAAGCCCATTTCAGATGATTACTTGTTATCAAACCTACTGCAATCTAAAAGGGAGGCAGCGGGTAGCAGAACTGTTGGAGAGGAGAATCAACTCTCCGCCTTCATACGCTCTAGAAAGAACAAGAGTCCAGTGGCTAATAAGAAAAGTTATCCTTCTCTGAATTTGTACAAGAAGAAAAGGAGCCCTGTTGACAGTGAGATGAAACATCTTCAGGTCTCTGATGCTCCTGTGCTCTTAGGTCAACCTGCTGAGAAACATGGAGGACTTTCTCCATTTACACAAAAAGAACTGTCACCAAACACAGAGCCTTTGCCAAATGCTGTAAAAGCCAACAAAGAACTTTCAAGCAATAACGCACTAAATACTAAAATAATTTCCCCCTATGAACTTGAGAAAGAGGGTCTTCCATCAAATTTACCAACAGGAAAAAGACCACCAAATGTCCCAGAAAATGCAAAACGGCCAGTGAAAGACACAACAGAAAAATACTCTGGAGTGCAGTCTGTTACCAAGGAAAAAGATAGTCTTGGTCAGCCGTTGAGTACAATGAATGTAATCAGAGCAGCAAGGGAAGCAATTAACGCAGCCAAAAATAAAGCTCAGTCAGAGAGCAACAATAAGCTCATTTCCAATATAACAGAACACAGAGACAAAGACAATGATGAGCAGGTTGCAAATTCAAAGAAATTATTTAGTAACCAGGAGGAGAGTTCAGTAACAGAAAGTAAGAATGAAGTGACCACAAAAGTGGTCAGTGAAAATCTTAATGCCAAAAAAGAGCCTCCTCCAGTTCCAAAAAGAAATTTTACTAAATCTGACATTCAGCACGCTCTTGACAAACAACAAACAGGAAATGCTGACAGAGAGATTAATGGTGATTTGGGGGATGCAAAAGGAGATTCACCATCAAAAGATGACTCTGTTCAGAAACAGGGTAAGCTCAAACATGTCTTTTCAGCCAGACAGAACAATTATATCAAATATCAGAGATATGCGAGGACAGAGGATGAACAAAGAGAGGAAGACGAGGAAGTCGATTTAAAACTGAACCCAAGAATGGAAAAGAATGAGGATATAATGTCTCATGTCAGAGAAATAACTGATAGCGAGCATATAATTAATGATTTAAATGCTTTGAAGGAGCTGGAAAGAGCAAAGATGGGTGATCGTGTGCTCGAAAATGCAAAGAACAAACTAGGGCTAATTAATATAGAGGAGGAGACGAAGGCTAAGAATGATTTGATCTCAAGGGAGCTTAGAAATATTAAGAAGGGTATGATGTCTATTAGAGGCAACACGCTGGCTAAGAAAGAATATTTTACAAAGAAAGAAAAGGAACAGGCTAAGCATGAGGTTTTTGCACAAATAGACAGAAACGTCATCGTAAACAAAACACGTATAAATGACAATTATGACAAAGCTAAAATGGCACTTGAAGAGATTATATCAGAGAGGCAGAAGAGAAAGAACACACTGACTGAACAAGATGCAAAACCAGAGGAAAGTTACGTAATAACAGTACAACAACGTAAAAATACAGAGGCTCAGGATATACAAAATGGCAGCATATCCACATTAAAAGAGAAGGAAGTGAAGGAGCGGTTAGGTGATCTGAGAGACCATAATCACATGAAACAGATTCTGTCGCAAACTGAACCAAAACACGGTGAGACTCACAGATCAGGCGGTAAGACAGGCCTACTTGTCATGGAGAAGGTTGACGGCGAGCTAAACAAACTCCTAAAGAACAAATCTAAACACAGAGAAGAGGGACAAGACCAACTAAATGATAACAGTCACATTAGTAATACTTCTGAAGACCTAAATTTGAAATTTATAGCAAGACAGATATCTGAAGAGAGCGGAGAAAATCAGATAAATGAATATGAAGGCAGAAACAAAAAGAGAGATGCTCCTCCTGTTCCTCCTAGGAGCAAAAGAGTAGGGGTTAAAAGAGATAGAAGCAATACAAAGGAGACGGATAGTTTGAAGGATGCAGAAGAGGATTTTTCTAACAAGGATGGAAAATATGAAAATGTTGAGGTAGAGTTAGCAGAAGAGATGAGGAGCTGTTCAGGTGATCTGTCCACAAAAGAAACTGTGCCAAAGCAACATGAACTCAGTCCAAATAAAGAGATGTTGGATGTCTTAAACAATGCAAAGATAAAACCATTTACTCAAACAGATGGAGTTGTATTTGAACCTGTTTTAACTTCAAAATACCAACAATCAGAAAATGAATTATTGAATTTATCACCGGGAGATAACAGAGTAGATGAATATACGGAAAATAACTTGGTGGGTTTTAGCTCCACTAAGGCTGTAAACCATGCTGAGGGACAGGAAGGGTGCAAATTGAAGCAGAAGGCCCCTTTAAAACCCAACTATTTAAACCCACCAGATGGCAATGTAACACAAAATCAAGTAGCAGAGGAGCCTGATAAAACAAATAAAGCTAGCGAGGACATTAGCATAGATGAGGACATTCTTGGCGAAATCCCCAGAAAGATAATTTCCCCCTTACTGCTGGTGAATGGTATTAGCATCGATCAGAGCCCGCCGGATCAGGCCAGCTTGTCCTCTAAATCATCCTACTTCTCTGTGGAGAGTGCACTGCACAGAAACACAGAGTCTGAGTCAAACATTTACCATTCTATAGAGAATCTGATTGGAGAGCTGGACGAGGCTGAAGAAGTGACAGGAAATGTTTTAGGAAACCAGAGAGAGGATTCAGAGAGGACGGAAGTTGAGTATTATTCTGTAAGTGATCATGAAAGTGAACCAGAGGTTATAAAGCGGCCAACAAAAAATCCTCAGAAAGGAGCACCATACAAGGAGGGCAGAGAACCAGACAAAGACAAAACCAGCTTACCTCACGATGTAAACGATCAGACACCAATGTCACCTTCTAGCATTGTCTCGCCGCCTTTGGGGATCCCTGCCTTGTTTAAAGTCAAAGATAACACTGTCATCAATAAGACAACAAAGTCTATACACCCCTGGTCACCAAGGGAGAGCCTGAGTGTTTTAGAGAGGGGATGGGAGGAGTTATATCAAATTAAGGAAACTCCAGAGCTTACACCGACTATTGAGACTGCCCCAAGTAAAAACACATCTGCTCCAACTGAAATCCCCAAACCTAAAGAGATTTTATCGGATCAGTTGACACCCCTGTTGCTCTCTCCTTTAAATCTACGAAGTGAAAACCAGAGGAAACCCCAAGTTGGATCATTCCTCACTGTCCCACAGGAGGAAGACAGAAATTCTGGGGTGAGTCCTTCATCCGAGGGCGTGGAGAGCTTAACCACCAGCACAACGGACACAGCTGATGAGATGGGATTGAACACTGGAGTTCTGCAAGAGCGTGAAGTGTCTAAACTTCCCAGCGAATGGTCGGGATCCACCTGCAGTGGGAATGACAGCCAAAACAGCCAAACAGGGTTGCCCAAACCTCCAGCGATTCTGCCCAAATCTGAGAGGGCTGTTCTTAAAGCCATGAAACTGACCAACAGAAGGATAAAGAAGGAGGAAGCTCAGAATAAATCATCCCACAAGTCATCTCAAAGCAGCAGCAAACCCAAAACAGATAAGCACAAAAATGACAAATCTAAGCATGAAAAGCATGAAGAGCACAAAAGCAGCAGCAACAGTAGAAACGGCGAGAAGCACGGCAAGAGCAGTGAAAAAAAACTGAGAGAAAAGCTCGAGCACAGTCATCGTCGTAGTGAAAGTCTCCATAATAAAGACAGCAATGACAGGAATGTGCAAAGAAGAAGCCACAGCAGTGAAAACCATCGTCAGAGAACAGACAACAGCAGCCAAAAGACTGGGCACCACAGCGGCGATCAGACTGAAAGCAATAACCAGGACAGTGAAGCGCTTTCTGGCGCTGCAACAGAACGGCAAGGTCGCAGCACTGACAGACATGTTCGAGATAAGCCAGAGCAAAGAAACTATAGCAGTGACAGGGTGATCAGCAATGTGCCTGTATACAAGGCATACATAGCAGAGAGACCTGTGTCTGACAGGCCGTGCCACCGGTCACAGAGCAGCGATCGGTACTTTGGAGACACTGTGCAGCGCAGGCACAGCACTGATACGACCACCAACGAGAAGCTCGATTTGAGGAGCCAGCGCATCGAGAAATCCATCATGGACGAATTTCAGCAGAGAGGCCGAGTCAGAGAAAGAGCGAACAGAGAAAATCCACTCAGGAGGAGTCACAGTATTGATGCGTACAGCGTGGAGGTGCCCCACCCTCCAGGCCTGTCCCGCCAGTCGAGCCATGCCAGCCAGCTCTCTCGCCAGTCTAGCATTGAGCATGCAATCGTAACGCAGTCCTTCCCCATCACCCAACGCAAGATCCTCCAGGATCCAGACTCGGGGCAGTACTTTGTTGTAGATATGCCCATCCAAGTCAAGACAAAAACCTTCTTTGATCCTGCAACAGGAACTTATGTGCAGTTACCGGTCCAACCCCAAGAAGGTGCTCTTCCTCAGGCATCCGCCATGGAAGTTTTGAGCCCACCGCTGGTTGTTTACCATGGCTTTGTCCCGGTACCTCTGTCACCCATGGCGCAGAAATCTACCATCCAAGCCCCTCACATGGAGCCAGAGCCATTTGAGCAGAGACACCTACAGAGGTCGAGGCAGATGTACAGTCAGGAGGGACGTCCATATTTAGAGGCTGTCTACAGCCAACATGACAACATGTTAGGGGAGTTTCTGGGAACTGAGGAGTTGGACTGTGTAAGTTGATAAGCCGTGATCTTTGAAAGGTAACTCCACTCTTCTCTCAAGTGTCACCGAGAAACAAGTTGGACCCAGAAATACAAAGTACATCACCATTAGCTGTTTTTTTGTTTTTTTTTTTACAATATCGATGTACTGAAGGGTGGCTGTTTTCTTTACGTGTGGTTTCTCATTGGTTTTTGCGTTTTCTGCTAAAACTTTTATGAAACACTCAAGCTTTGCTGCTCTGTGAGGCTACTGAGGCAATTCTGTGAAAAAATTAGTCTCAAGGATAAACTGACAGGATGAATGACTGATGCTGTGGTTTAAATGTGGCTTCAGGGATATGTATGATATGCAATTTCTCAGAAAGAGAAAATTTAAGTGAAGGAATGTATGTTGGCATGTGATGTGGATGATGCATGTACATAATGTATTTTACATGTAAACTGAGAGAGTAAGCGTGATTGTAAATGTGGAACATTTATTATAAATCAGAGTTTGTTATATTTGACCACAGTGGTTTTGGGTGACTCTCCACGACTTTTCAGGTATTGTTGATTTGTTTTATTATCAGCAAGGTTTTCTTGCCTTACGATTCTTTTTTTCACAAGACAGTTTGCAGTCACAGAAATAATCACTAGAGATACTTGAAATAATTAGTTTTCTTTTTTCAAAATGACACGCTACATTAGGAATTTTGATTATGTCCACAAAACTAAAATATAAAACAGTTTTGCATGTAAAAGCTGAAAACCCAGTTACAGCTGCTGAATGTTTAATACATCACAGAAAGCTTAAACTGGCATATTGCAATTGTTTTTAATAAGCAGAGGACATGAAATTGAATTGGTTTTACAAGTTGGTTGCATTTGCATTTTTTTAAACTAGAAATAAAGCAGGGCTGCATTGTGTCTGTGATCCATTCCAATAAAAACTGTTACAGATTATTGTATTAGTGTTGCTTTTAGTGTTCCTTGATATTCCCCCTCATTTTGACCTGCAAATTTAGATTTTTAAAGAAACCCGTATATAAGCCGACCCCCTGATGTTGTTCCATCAATTTATTTGTTTAGAAAATTAACTGTTTTTCTGGGTATGTCATAGTATTCCTGTGATTTTCTGAAAATAATCCACGTACCGGTACTGATAAACAGCTGATTACCATAACTGACATTAGCTGACATTAACTTTTCTGGACTCCTCTTCCTCGTCTGAATCACCAAATNTTACCATAACTGACATTAGCTGACATTAACTTTTCTGGACTCCTCTTCCTCGTCTGAATCACCAAATGGTTTGTGTATTAAAACCAGCCTCATACGACGCTCTTTTCCTCTTCTGAGTCTGTGTTGTTTCCATTCTGTGTTGTATTTTATCTCAAGCTTCTTGCTAATAAAACACAAAACATGTTGAAGGAGACTACCAAATAACGTTACCGTACTGGTATGAAACAGCACTTTTATAAGCTCATCTCTGATCGGCCCATGTTTTTGTCTTTGACCAATCACAACAGCACTTACTGGCTGCTGCACAATGTGCTGGATAAGATGTTTAGTCAGGAAATATCTCATTCTAAGGTATGATTTAAACTGTTTCCATGGGTAGTGGTAATNTTTAGTCAGGAAATATCTCATTCTAAGGTATGATTTAAACTGTTTCCATGGGTAGTGGTAATGGTAGTATTTCTACCCCTGGAAGTTTCCTTCTCTGGGATCAAATCTGAATTTCTCGTGCATAAGCCGACCCCTGATTTGCTTTGTGAAATTTGGTAATAAAAACTCGGCTTATACTTGAGTAGATATGGTAAGTTATTTTTTAAAAAACTACTGAGTTGAAAAACATATTATCAATACATATTGATTAAAGATCATACACGGCATATATTCTGCCAAGTTTGAACAAACATGATCACACAGAACAGGTAGTGTTATAACCTGACTCAGCACCATGGACAGCGCGAGGAAAAGTTTAGTTTCTCGAGCTCCTGTTGACCTGCAGCAACAAATGTAGTTTTTTTTAATATATATATATATATATATATAAGAACAAAAATAATCTCAAAGAGGTTGCTTGGAACAAATAGTATTAACTGTGGGATTCAGATATATTACTATTATGTTTCCTTGACAAATGTAGTCCAAAGACTAAAATCTACACATACTCAGTAACAGTTCAGGATTTGATTTATTTGTCAAAATCGTACAATACTTAAACGTGCAGGAAAATACAGTGTTTTAGTCAGGTAAACGTCACCTCTCCGTCCCTCTCAGTGTCCTGAAGAAAGCAGGACTCAGTCAGTGACAGCCACAGCTCACTGCCACCATATCATCATACTGCTTCAAAACCACGTTCTCCTCATCATCAAAATACAACAAACTGATGGACTGCAGTCTGTCGGGCACACAGCACGGCGCGCCCACGTCGTTGCTGGAGAGCTTAAGCGCGTGCATGATGGAGCGCACAGTGGCATGATTGGTCGCACGGAGGCTTCCCCCAAGCGGGAACGGACAGGAGCCTTTGCAGTGGTAGGCGTTGTAGCCCCGAGGTGAGATGATCCAGCCCGACCAGCCGATCTCCTCAAAGTCGACGAAGAGGGGAACTCGCTGGCAGAAATGATGGCGACCCTGAGCCAACGCACCCGAGGCTGAGCGTCGCCTCCTGCTGTGGACCTCAGGTGCTGCAGCGGCTGGGTGGGCTTGTTGTGTGGATAAAGGATTATAAAATGTTAGATGTATTGATTTAAAAGGAAATATTAATTCTAAATCCACATACAACTTTTTGTAAAAATCATGATTTCTCTACTTTTGCCTTCCATCCCCTGTCACTTACTCATCCACCATAACTTTACCCCAATATGATGTGTTTGCTGCTCCTGTCTTCCCATCATCTGAGAATATGACCAGGTAGGCGTTCCAGTCTGCCAGCTCTCCATACTTCATTGGTGAAAAAACCACTGACTTCAGCCAGTTTCCAGAAGGAAGAGTGGTCACAACTAGGATGCCGTTGTTTTCCTGACTGTTGTGGATCCACTTGGAGACCTGATATTCATTATGTAAACAAATTATACCACAGATGAAATGCAAATATTCTCTTAAACAATAAATGAGGAATGATAAAATCCTGAAGAGCGAATGCTAAGTCAAGAGAGTTACCATTTGAGTCACGTTGAAGACTTCCCACCCTTGTGTGTGGAGGGGCAGCAGTCTAGAAGCGATGAGGCTTCCTCTCCACGGCTTCACTCTGCTGTCCAGCACCTCATACAGATCCACCTGCAGTCAAAATATACTGCTGTCAGTTCACTGTAAAATGTGACATAACTGTCAAACACCAACTTTTCTCATCCAAAACCCCAAACCACTAACACATAAATGCAGAAAGATGATTTGGGTCACTGCAGTAAATTAGGTCACCATTTAATATCAGTGATAAAGATAAAATCTGGAAGATCCCATCTGATCTTGATTAAATAGTGTCACAAAAATGAAGTTTTACCTTGTAGAGATGAGGTCCATAGGATTTCCCAAGATAAAGCTTCTGCTTTTGTCTAAACCAGCGGAACTCTGCCTTAATCATTCTTTCCTCTCTACCGAAAGAGGACAGGTTAAAGAAGTGGAACTTCTCTCCAGTATGTCCTTCAAACAGAAAAACATCAACACAATTTCATGGAAACGATAAAAATGATTTGTTGAAGAAATTCAATGATCAAATCTTTAAAATTATCCTATTAAAAAGAGGCAAGCCGCGCGCAATGGTGCGTAATTGTTCATCTGGATAACAATTACGCACAGGAAAGTGTCAGTTTGGGTAAGTTTTACTCACCTTTATCCTGGAAGCTCCGCACTATGTTTCCTTCCAGAATCTCCTTTTGGCTCTTCGGGCTCCCACAGGACACCGACACCGCGTTATAAAGATCCAACATGAACTGAGGCGCCTTCTTACGAGGATTCACCACGGGACCCCGGGGAGCATCCAAACCCTTCTGAAGGAACAACTCCTCCAGCCTCTCGCTCACCGCTTTCAGAGCATCCAAATCGGCTTCTTTTTCTCCCGTTCCCCCGTCTTGCGGTGTAACGAGCAGCGTGACGCATCTGAGCTGGAGAGCGACGACGATCCAGCCGCGCACAGCTCTTCGTGTCATTTTCCTGAATGGACTGAGCTGTCCACCTGAGGGACGCGGTGATAAGGCGACGCTCTGATGACAGCCTGTCTCTGTATTCGTTTAACACCGTGTGATGATTGATGATGTGAGGAAAAACGCAGACACAAAAGATGTCCGACTAAAAGGTGAAACGGACCGGAGAGCCATTTATAAAGATATAAATAAATGACTAATTTCCTCTAATTTGTATGTCCAGGTTAAGTTAGCGGCCATTCAAGCTATATAGAAATTTTCAGACAGCTTTGGAGGCTTTTCTGAGCTGTCCAGGCGCATGTTGAGAATATGTAAAATGTTAAATCAAAATTTTAAGAGATAGACCCAGTCCTTACTTCTAATTAGCTGAGTTACCATGGAAACAGCTGTAATAAAGTAACAGTGCACCTGTATGATCACAGAAATAATTAAAATCACTCGATATGGATAATAGCTGCTTTAAATAATTAATTACAACGCTAGTAATAAATGCATCAAAATCCTGAAAAACTTCCATACTTTGAAATTATTCAACATGAATATTATTTCTATGAATAATATTGACTTGAAATCACCTTTAATTTTTGAAAAAAAAAAACAAACAAAAAAAAAACCCCTCATACTTTCTGATGGTTTGTTATCATGTTTATGGCATGTTTATAGCAGCAATAAGTATAACTGAATATATTTTTCTGTCGCTGTGGCTCCATCATGTGTTATCAGTATGAGGCCAGTTGTGAGAGAGCAAACGAAAAGCCAGAGCCATGACGCAAATGAAGCGCGTTTTCAGAGCTGCCTGTTAATGCGCACATTTCCTCACGGTCACCGTGTTCCCCACACCCACCACTCTCGGTTTGGACAGTGAGTCAGAGTTAACACCGACATCTACATGTTTATTCCCCCGTTAAGATGAATCCGAGATGATCTCCAACCAACCTGACCAAACAACATGGGAACAAATTCTTAAGACCATCCCGCTGATCAGTCGCCTCTTCTCTTCTCTGTTGTTGTTAAGCAAATTCGGGGCCTGATGATGATGATGATGACGACACATGTTTAAGACCAGATAGTGAAAAGGCTTCAGGAGATAGATAATGGCCGTAAACAGACACCAGTATATCAGAAGCTGATTGGATTCAAGGTATTTTTTTTTTGCATACCTGGTTATTGTTCAAAAAACAGTTAAGAACAAAGCATATAATAATGAATATGTTAACTCAAATGCATAATGAAAGCCTGAAAGGGGCAAGTAAATAGAAAAGTTAAAAATACAGGAAGAAAAATTAATTTCTTTCAGAAAATGAGATGCAGAGATTATCTAAAAATCATCCATGTTTGGAGAAGCCATTACTGGGACAAACTCAGACCTCCATGTAATGTATGTGCACGTGAGTACGAGTGTGTCATGCCTGACACATGAACGTATACGAGACAGCTGTGGGAGTGGGATGTCCTCAGTGTTTACACTGAGCATGTGCTGATCGCAGATAGACTTAAAGGGAAGCCCTCTGACGTAGATCCATGCAGAGCCTCAGCTGAGGGCCAAGAGAGGACAAAGCAAAGCGCACAGGCCTTCATTTACTCTCTCAGCACTCACCAAGAACTCGCCAAGATGGATCTCAGAGCCACAGACACGCACATGAAGCACGATGCTGCTAAAATGTGGTGAGATCAGATCAAAACTCTCCATTTCAATAAGCTCATCAGCGCTGAGGCAAATACAAGTTTAAAACATCACAAAGATTTCATGACATTTACTGCCAGACTGAAACAGATCTTAATTTTTTTGTGTGACTGTGTTTTATGAATCACTTTTTCGAAATGTAAATAAGGAAATACTGTAGTACCGCCTCCTTAAAGGGATACTATAAAAAAGGCTGTTAACTGGTGTTTATGAATGAGGAAAGTAGGTTGTGTGACATTTTTTGCTTATTGACACATTAAATCTGGTGCTCTGTGTTATGAATTAATGACTGTAGCTGAGTTCAATCTTACCTCCAAATGAGATTTCTACACTTCTTTGTGAAATTACTCCAGTTTTCTCAGGGTTGATGGCTTTTTCTACAGATTTAGGGTTCATTAGGTGCTGGGTAGAAAGGCTGCAATGTTTACAGGTGACCAGCAGATGGAGATGTTCACCAGGAGATTTAAAAGTGACAGATCACATGGAGGTTTGATATCAGGCTTGATAGGATCATATTGTACTTTAAATGACTGAAATGTACACAAACACGATTACATCTGAAGGATTTTATGCTCATAAATAAACATACTGTAAGCTGGTCAGGATAGTTTCAAGAGTAAAAGAGTGTTTAGTAAATTGTTTTGGCTGGAGAGCATTTTTGGCTACAATCTCTTCAGATTTCTTCATTGGGCAGAGAGATGGCTGCATGAGCTCTGCTGTCCCGTTGTCTCCTGACGCATGGCCTGATCTTTCACCCACGGGCGACTGGCTCCACATCTAAGAGGAATGTCCATGTGTTAATGACTTTACCTTGTGTTAAATACCTCTATGGAGGCAATTAGAGACACATGGAAGGCATTTGCTACAAGTGCTGGCCACTGCTGCAGCTCTGTTTGAATAATGAAGAGGACTACAATCAGGGCAAAAGTGGAAACATATGACACGGGTTTCTAAGTCAGCCATGATGTAACAAGGCTTCTTTAAAATGTATCTCTACAACCTCTGACCATAAACAAGCAGTGTCACCTACTGCTTTTAGCCTATGACTCTTACTGCAATTTGGGGTATGAAATGGCCATTTTAAGCCAAGAGGATTTGCGAGGGTCTTTTATAGTTGTAGACACTACAAGAACAGAGACAGGAGTCAGGATTGTAACAGGATCTACCTTTTCTTTATCAGTAATAGCCTCAATTTTGCTATTTTAAAATCACACAGATAAGTTAGAAATCAAATTAAGTCTATTAGGGGAAGAAATGGAGGAAAGCCCACCTTTAAATGCCCCTAAAACTCTTTCAACATTCAGTGAATATCAGGTGAGGACATGCTGTACTGAGGATAGACAGAATGTAAGAGCTGAGGAAATACAAATGCACGCCGTGAGGGTGACGCGTTGGATGTCAAACTGAAACGTTGAGAAAAACAGGGTGTCTTCATGTGTTGTTGAAAATTTCTAAATGTTGTTGGTCAGTTGTTCAAACATTTTAGTCCACGTGGCTGCAAGAAATTTAAAGGCTTTATAGGGTTCACTAACTTTTTCTTGCCATGTTTGCAGTATAGAAAACTGGGCAAACCGTTATTTTTATTTATTTTTATTTTTTTTGTTTAAATCTCATTCTGACTTTAGTGGTCTGGAGCATCCATTATTTACCGAGCGAGACAGATGAAGGGGCGACATGTTAAACAGAGAGAGATGGAGGAATGGAACGTGTTGATTAGATGCTTAGCAGGAAAATGCTGCTCTCTCTCTCTCTCTCTCTCTCTTGCTCCTTTGGGTGCCAACATCCTGTGGCTCCATGATCCTCTGTTGATGCAGATTAAATTGGACTGGCCAAATAGACTGAAGCAACTCTGCTGTAGCAGCTTTGGCTCCAGGGAAATGAACACGTGGAGCAGCAAAGGGTAACGTTTGTTTGTGAATGCCATATGTGCTGTATAACTCTGTATGTGTGTCTATATATATATATATATATATATATGTACACTGTGCATTTATGCATGTACGCGTGTCAAGTTTCCAAATGAAATTAGGGTTTATGTTATTTAAATTGGCTCATATATCATACTACTGAGGCCATTATTACTGAGCCTGCTATCTGAGCCACAAATCTGCTGCTCTCTTTGTGTTCTTTATTTGAATAAACTGGTCACCGGTTTGAGAAATGTTGATTACAAATGGTCCAAGGAAAAACTGGAGCTTTGCCTATCTGCTTCAATTAGTTCTTTCCATTTTCTTTACCACAGTACTGTTGTGTCTGAGGGAAAAAGCTCCTTTTTTCTGATTTCTCCCTCAGATTTTTTTTTTCTCTCTCTCTCTCTATGCCTGCTTGACTTTTTGGGAGATTATCAAACTTGGAGTTCTTTCAGGCACGCTGAGAAATGATGTGCTGACTGATTGGTTAGCGACACTAGAACAAAGTTTGAATTGGACTTGTAATTTCAGGTCCAGAGTGTCCTGAGCCAATCAGAGCTTTACATTAGCAACAATTGCAAAATCTGAACCTGATTAGAGCTGATGTGTGAGCAGAACCCGACGATGGTCCATTTCTGAGAAGAGTTATTGCTGTATTAAAGCTAAAGTTAGTCAGGTCTACATCCTAGGTTGGCCTTGAAATTTATGGTTAAGATATAATGGCTAACAATGTACTTTAAAACAGTCTGTAATTCACATATAAACAACGTGTACGTATTTTAATCATGAAGATGAGCTGTTGAGTTGAATGGAAATTTGAAATTTACATGATCGACGAAAGGATCAGGACTTTGACATGGTGATAGATCTTTGAAACAAGAGATATTTTTGCTGAAGAGACATTAAATATATATGAAAATAAAATTAACGCATCTCTATGTATTGTAATTGTGGCTATTCCTCATCAGCCTGGTTTTAAATGTTACAGAGACTGTCCTGTATTAGAAAGATCACAGGTTGGACTCGTTCAATCATCATACGTCAAAAAACTTTGTCCACTAACACGCCCTCTCTCTGTGGGTCGCTTCGGATAAAAGCATCGGTTTTGTGCAGTAAATGTAATATATACAGTACATGAAGCCCTCGATGCTGATTTGTGGTCAGTTTTCCTGCTGTCTGGTTGAGGGTCCAGGACTAGGATTTGGATGGGGAACCTGATCCAGAGCAGTTGCTGCTGATACACAGCAGAGTGCATATGGAAGTCATCCACCACATACATCTATTTTTCATCATCACCCTCCTCTCCTGTCTCCATTGTAGAGCTGAGTTCCTAATGGGACTCTGATGCACCACTGGAGCCCTTTACAAGCCAAACACACTTTCACGCTCATCATGCCAGCAGAGTCCAGGAATGGACCACGCCTTTAAACTACACAAGGCAACAAGGAAACGTCCTGAAAGTTTCCACAGACAGAAATCCTGAAAGGTGATTTCTGTTACACCACAGTAAAAATACAAGAATTTATTCAGATGAAAGTATTCACCAAATGAAAACTTAAAAAAGAAAATCACAAACTCAGACGCACGCTGCAGCACTACAGACAACACTTTCTTCCTGGCTGTGCATGTAAAAAACAAAATGCACTTTTTAATAAGGAAGACAAAGAAGAAGTCAAAGAAGATAAATGCTGAACTTCATAATAACCTTACCAGATATTGAAATAAAGATCTGAAAAATGCAATCTAGTTCCACTTTCAGCAGCACATAAATCCATCAATCTTTTTTTTTTTGTCTCTGCCAGTAAGGAAACAGAAAACTCTCAAAACTCAACATGGCAGACATGAGAGTTTCAGCCAAACCAAAGCTGAAACATCCAGCAGAAGGAGGATCTGATTTGATTCCTGCTTCATCCACCGGCTGTCATCTGATTGTCAGCGTCTAAATGTGACCACAATGAGCACAAAAACCTTATTTCATGCTCGACCAAAATATGGAAATGAGATTATCTCCTTAAGGTTCAGCAAAAGAAAAGAGAAAGAGAGAAAAGGAAAGACATGGGAGGAGGGAAAGAGGAGGATGCATGATATTTGCCTGTGATCAGTCCTTGACAGTGCTGTTCATCATTTACACCAAAAATGAACTCTGAGCCGAAATAAGAGAAAGCGATTACGTCGGATCGAGATAAAGAGTCTGACTTTGGCCTTACATCATCGTTTCATCGATTTAACAGATCTTATTATGACTGAGGATTAATAGACTGCTGAGAATTATACGTGAATTGTTTTCTTTGATGGAGCTTGTAAGTTTGATTTTCCAACAAGTGAAGAAGATTTATGCTAAAGCTCATGAGACCACCAGCAAACATCACCACAGACAACCAGGCGAAATGAAAAGTCTGCATGTCTTCTCAGCATCTTATCCTCCTTTTATTTTCCGTTTCATCTGTCCAGCTGGAAGCGTTTGGCAGACAGCGACCTTATTATGGTAGCTGATATATATAAAATGAAGGTTATTGGTCTTCGGGTCCGCTGACTATAATCTGTGTTAAGATCCATCTGGCTCACACAGACACACTTAATGCGTTTTCCATCGCAAACGTGATTAAATCCTTTACATTGCTTTCTTTGCATTTTTGTCTGAATGTCATGTCAGCAGAAATATTGTGTCATGTTGAATAAAGCTGACAAGTTCAGGAAGAGAGAGTTAAGAATAATTGCTCTTTTTTTAGTGATTTTGCGTACTGCTGAAATCCTGTTTTAAGATGATTGTCTTATTTTTTTTTTTATATCCAAAGAAAGTAAGCCCTCAAAGAGAAAATGCATGTTTATCTCTCGTAACAGCTCATTTGCTTACCTAGCAGCCGTGGGCGAGGGCGAGAAAGAGAGAGAGAGCATTTAAGTTAATCAAATTCTTTGCTGCTCGTTAAAGGTCAGAGTTTTTGATGCTGCGGCCAGATTTTTAAAATAATTTCTACAAATCTTTGAAGTTATTTTTGCTTACTCTCATTTCAGTCTTTTCTCTAGTTTGTGACTTTTGTATTTTAAATTCTGATCTGTTCATCCCATTTTCTTACAGTTAGACAGTCCTACTATGCCAATACTCACAATGATCTTTGCTTTTCTTTTTTTTTTTTTTTTTNTTTTTTTTTTTTTTTTTTAACAGCTCCATAACTCTGACTGGAGGTCAAACTGTCTCAGACTTGAAGCTGGTATAAATTCCATAATCGATCTTATTGAACACATGTGGCTGATGTCTGTTTTAAAGAAAAGAATGGCAGGTGCTGCTGCTGCTGCTGATCTCAGAGAGGTTTGTATTTGCCATAAAAGGATGGAGGAACCATTAAAGCAGATGTGCACTGTGGTGTCTGCAGGTGAACTTGTTCAGAATTATGTAATTCTGAACAAGTGAATCCCCTTAAGATTCCTATCAGCTACAAAGGAGAAATTCATGAGAATACAGCAGAAGAGAGAATTCTGGCTGTTTTTTTTTTTTAATTATAGTTAATTAACATCAATTAAGTGACATGACAATCTTATATGTAGGTGTATTTATGTTATGTAAGTTTTAAGCATTATGCCGTTATGCTGTAAGTCGCTGGAACAGCCTTCCTGAGGATCTGAGAGGAGCTGAAAACATTGATATTTTTTTAAAATGCAGACTTAAAACCATCTGTTCAGCCTGGCTTTCATGTAGTATTTTATGATTTTATATTTTAATTTTATTTAATTTGTTTGATCTTATTAAATGTATATTTGATCAACTGTTATCAATATTTTGTGTGTATTTGTCAATCACCTGTGAATCACTTTGAGTTGCATTTACTTGTATGAAAGGTGCTGTATAAATAAAGTTTGATTTATTGATGATTGATTGAGCCAAACTATGAGCTGGTTTGTAATTTCCAAGAGAAAAAAAAAATTCTAGTCCTTGTTATCAGAGTCTGAGATGTGATCACACTTTGTAAATGTCATCTAGAAAGCCAGCTTAACTTGCAGTTCCACATTTGACCTGATGGGGGTAGTACAGCACCATGGAAAAGCAGAGTGCACTTCTCAGCAACAAAACCCTTCAAGAAATACAACAGGTAGACAATCTATGTCTTTTTTTTTCTACATGGCCTTTTAGGAAATTGAACCTTTGACCTTATGGCTTCCAGACAGTTATCCTAACTACAAGTCCACCTTCCTTTTTCTGTCATGGTCTTTCTCCACATCAGCGGAGTTTAGCTCCAGTTTTAACCAGCTCGCCGTTCATCATCATCATCTTGCATTGTAGATAGAGAAAGAGAGAAAGCATCTGAGTGTGTGTGTCATAAAAACATCCACAAACACACGTTGTACGCCATCTCAAGTGAGAAATGTGTTTTGAAATGCATTCTGCAGGGAGACTCGGTCATTCCGCCATATGTTCAGCCACTATATAGATTAAAACCGCACATTTTGTTTTACAAGTAAGAACTTCATAAAAGAGTTCTGAGCTGTTCTGTATGTAGAAAACAGATGTGGGTAACTTAATAAAATCCTGGTGTCAAGATGCACAAATGGTAGACAAACACTTACAGGAATGTGTGTGAGAAAAATCATAACATCTTTTCGGAGGTATAATTTGATCTTCTAGTATGTTGGCTTGTGTTTTCTCTTCTTTGTGTGATTCGTTCCCCTTTTTTCTCCCAGTTTGGAATGTTTAATTCCCTGTGCTGTTATAGTGCTTCTCAATGCGAACTTCACCATTGGCGAGCCTATAGCCGAATCTTTTCACCTGCCAAAGTTGAACTTCACCAGGAGGCTGTAACATCTCGATGGTCTCAGATCCTGACCCTGACCGAGGGGAGTTTAATCATGCATGGCCTTAGCGAGTCCCTTTAGCCTTTAGATCAATATCAATTATGTGAAACCTGTGTTTTCTCGATGTACTTCTACAGACTACGATGGCTAGCCAAATTTGCCTTTGCACAAAAGAGCACATACCTATTTCCAGTTACCACAGTAATCCTTGCATACATGTTTAAAGTTAGTAACAAGGATGAAAATCCTCACCAGCTTCCCATCTACAAACAAGACTGATTTTGTTTCTTTGGATCGCACGACACGGCTGGAGGCTTCACTTTCAGGAATCAAACCCTGGATCTCTGCAGGAGGAGGTCATAACTTTGACCCTGGCACACCTGTGTGCTGTGGCTGTTTAGCTTCTGTTGCTCATAGCATATTAGCTTATACAGTATATTGGCTATATACCATAAATATATATAAATATGTATAAATATGCTCTATTAGTGGGTGGGGCCTTTATTTACCTCAACTGCGGAGAGAATCCGGCTAATACAGGAGACAGGCTTTTATTAGAGACAGGCCTTTATTTCTAATTTTGCTGACGGACAAACCCATAACTANAGGAGACAGGCTTTTATTAGAGACAGGCCTTTATTTCTAATTTTGCTGACGGACAAACCCATAACTACATAAAAACACACCACCACAAAGAGAAGATGTCAGTGTGAACATGTCTTCAGGCAGCTTTTAGAAAGCTTCATTTTCATCAACTTTTCCCGGTTGGTGATGACAACAGGCTCCATGGTTTTGTTTCACATTAAGCTAGTCGTACCTTCTGGCTAGAGGGACGACGGCTGGAGAATTTGTAAATGGTTTGGTATCAAGCATGGCTGCTGTCATCTGGTGGCAGCAGCAGATTACGCTAATAGTTTCCTGGACCAGTAAAAGACAAACACCAAACCTGCCTTTATATGAGACTGCTTTTATTTTGTCCTGCTGACTCTGCCCCCCCCCAGCTATTATTAGATACCAGCTATTATTTGAATACCGGCTTTTAAGAGAGAATTTATGGCATATATACTGTCCATATCCAAAGATGTCAATTGCTACTGATTCCCTTGTAGAGAAACATCATCTTGAAAGAACTGAACCGTCGTAGCAGAGATGGTCACGATGTCCATCTGTTTCACGCAGCACTCCGCTATAATGTAGATTGTGTTGTTGTTTGGACACGATGCATTATCCTTCAGGGAATCCTGGAACTTTCCAGTCATTCTTGTCATAATCCAATCCAGACCATAACCTTTAATCCATCACTGATCCTTTAATTCCCCTGCATTGGAAACAGGCTCTGGCTGTCATCGTGTCAGAATTGAGAAAGAGTTTTGTTTGCTGGCACAGTTCTTCTGATTGTTAGTAGCGTTTTTGCCAGTTGATGATATGACAGCTTCCATCCATCCATTCATCAATTTTTCACCACTTGCTTGGGTCTGTGTCAAGGAGACAGCAAGCTAAACAAAGTAGCCCAGATGTTCCTGTCCTGCGCCACATCATCCAGCTCTTTGTAAGGCGTTCCCAGGCCTCTCAGTTAGATGTGCCCGGAATACCGCCTCAAGGAATCATCAAGGATGCAACCGGATTAGATGCTCCAACCACCTCAGCTTGACTCCATTCAACGCGATCGGTTCTTCTCAATGTCCGAGCTCCTCACTTACTGTTTTAATTTTAATTTAGCTTCTTAAAATAAATATTCATGCTGGATAATAGCATAAGGGACTTGTAGCATCATCTGTTAAAAAAAATTAAAAAAAATACTCCCACTACCATGACTCAGATAGTCCATCCTTTTATTGCCCTCAAGATGAATTCCTGTTATCCTTGGCAAATTCTACTTCTTAAACTTTCCTTTGGCACTTTCCTTCTGTCTATTTGTGTCTTTATTCTGTCCGTCACGTTCTCTCTCTCACGCTCACACCCACTGTTACGATCGGCACATGATCTCAGGGATTATCAGCCAGCAACGATTGGCGCTCGTTAATGATGTCATCATCAGGTCCCTGTGGGGACGCTGAGGTCAGCAGAGAACGATAAAGGGCTTTCAGATAAACACCAGAATCGTGTTGTTAACTCCCAAATTGGCAGTACAAACAAGATTACTGTGTTTCTGGAGGAAGTCAGTCTTTGGAGACTTGGCTGCGGTATGCTGTTCCAACAGTCTGGGTTTCTGTGGGTGGGAATCAGAGGATGGGCACAGACTAAATACTAAACAGAAAAAAAAAAAAAAAAAAAACATGAACACACAATGAGAGGCTATACATGGTGATTCTGTTGAAGCAGCTCTGTGTCCATGTCCGTCCATGTTGCATTTAAGTTCGGCCCAACAGAGCAGAGACTGTCAGATGTACTTCAGCTCATCATCTGAGATCCAAGGTCATCTTCGATGCTAATCGATGTTTCTGAACTTCACGTATGAGCTCCCAGGTGTGTGAAATTCTGTAGGTGCTGCTATCTTCATGGTCTGTTCAGATACCACGGTGCATGCTAACTGACTGCACCATTTCCAAAAAAAAACCCTGATAAATCAGCTGTTAAGTAGCAGTGCTTAAAATATCAAAGTACCTATGTTGGATAAGATCATTTTTTATTTGAGAATATCAGAGATTACTGTGTCCTTGGGCTAATTTGATAAATATACATTTCAAAATTAGGTCATTCTTACTGGATCTTTGTTCTTCCAAATAGCAGCAAACAGAAAAGTGAAGGCCGTGGACTGAAAAATGTGTACAGGTGTAATCCTGGTGTGTGGGGAAACTCCAGAGCCAGCTAATAACCGCTGTCCATCAGCTGTATGCCTGAGTCAGCACAAAACCTCCCCAACCAGATCACATCTCACCTCCCACACCCTCACAAGCTCCCTCCAGGTGTGGAACATAGGTGGATTTCAATACGGTGTGTGTGTGTGTGTGTGTGGGGATGACCCTCGCAGCTGCAATGTCACTGACATCAGCGCTGCTTTTGTCTCTAATTAGACCTGCATGCCCTGTCATCACATGCTGCTGTTATCCCCAAGCAGCTGTCTCACACACACACACACACACACACACACACACACACACACACACACACACACACACACACAGGTGTCCAAAGCAGAGCCAAATATCATAGCAACCTTTTTGGGAAGCTAAATGAGACAAAACAAAGCAAAACAAATGTGCCAAAAGGGGCGGAGCTTTAACACAGAAAATGAAACGCTTTTCCTCTCTGTTAGAAGTGTATCTCTTCTCCATTATTATTATTTTTTTTTGTTATTTAATATTTCTTTAACTTGCTACCCCTCCCACAATTAGGATTTTATTTTAACAACAGGATATGCGGTAAAAATAGCAGAACAAGGAAAGAATCGTACAAGGTATAAAAGCAGACAAACATCAAAATCAGACTGAATCAGATCATATCAGATCAATTCTGAAGAAGATACAATGACACGTAAAAACTTGTATGACTTGTAAAAGTACAGGCAGTTCCCGGGTTACAAACGAGTTCCATGCCCATGGCTGTTCATAAGTCGAATATGTTCCTAAGTCAGAACAGTTACGTAAGGTGCGTATTTAGCGTATATATTTTACCTTTCTATGCATAAGAAACATTAAAGAAACACTTCAGACAGCCTAAAATATCATTAACATGGAGAGAGAGAGAGAGAGTGTGAGTGTGTGTGTGTGTGTGTGNAAAACATGTAGGTTAACACTCTTGCTCCTTGATGTCTTGCATGTCAGAAGAGGCATTCTTCTGTTGTTTTGACATGCGTCGTAAAGTAGTACGCTGTTCATTATTATGAATCATTGTATGTAACTCGAATTTTTAATTTAATAGGCTTTATGGCGGTCGGTTCGTAAGTACTGGTCGTTCGTAACCCGGGGACTGCTTGTAATGAGTAATATGACTGCTTTACTCTCCAATGTAATTTTAGAGGTAAAATCATAGAAATTACGTCTTTTGGACTAATGTTTAATTCGATTATTGTTTGGTGGAGGTTTTTGCTCTCAGACTTTCTTCATGCATTTGGATTTTCCCCTTTGTTGAGTTTCTGATGTCATTGGTGGCAGTTGATCTGCCAACTTGTCTTTCATTTTTCTCCTGTTTTAGGTTGATGTGTGATGGATCCTTTCTTAAAGGAGGCTAAACCCGTGCAGCAGCAGCAGCAGCCTGGGTACCAGCCAGATACCGACACATCAGAAGTGACTCGCCTGGCAGGATGGAGCCGTGGCAGCTGGTAGTGATTCAGCAACATGGAGCATTTAAAAAAAGGTTTGAGCTTTCAAAACCACATGGACCCAATGTGTTTTCACTGTGTTCTCAGCAAAAGACTCTCCTCGGGCCAAATGGCTTCAAGATTACAAGCGTCAGAGCTCAATTCATGGTGCATCTAAGGGTAGAACCTTTGTTTTTGTTCAAGAACTCAACAATAGCTTTGGTCTCGAACAATGTTTTACACATTCACATGACGCAATTTGGTAGGAAGTGAGAAAAAGAAAGAGAAGCAAGAACTGCCAACGTCTGTGTTTGCACTCATTAAATGTTAAATCTGAGAAAACCGTTAGCTGAACACAATTTAAACTGCGAGCCAGAGCACGAAAGTCACTATTACATTTACAATTGATGCTATACTTAATACTTATTACATGTACTCAGTATGCTTCTTTGTCTGTTGGAGCTAGCTCACTTTTACAAGGCCGATTACCCTCGTGAACATGCCCTCGCTGTCAAAATCCAGGCTGCATATAGACACAAATCACTGTCTATTGCTAATTTCCCTTGTAATTACAGGTTCTGCTTCGCACAGGAATTCAGCGATTATCTTGAACAACATAAACCAGAGCTGTCAGAGCGTCAAAAGAGGGAATTTCCCTGTCAACTTCCACTGAGAAAGCTTCAACTTTGAAAAACGACACAGAAAGACGGCGAGGCGTGCAGACAGCAAGAACGACAGATTTCAGTTTTTCTCAAATGTTACTGGTTCAATTAAATTCCTGTGTACAAGCAGAAGTTGTGGTGGCCGAGTGCATGACTATCTGCTGACTAAAAGTTCTTTACCAGGTGACTGGCAAACAAGACTCGGTTTCATACGGGAAAAAAATTCTAACGAAGTGAGACATTTCAATAAAAGCCGTCTTCATCAGTAAAAGTAGCAATCATGAAAAACAATGGAAAAATATTGAATAAATGTAAATGTAAAGGTCCTGCATTCAAAATTCATAGCAGTAAAATGTACTCAAATGTCAAATTTAAAAGTATGAAAGACTAGAATGTTGTTTCCCTATTAGTTAAAAAAAAAAAAAAAAACTTTAAATTTTTAATTTTTGGAGCTTTTCATGCCCTCAGCTCAGCACTGAAGAAGGAAAGAAATGAATGAGAAAGGAAAAATTACCAAAGAAGGAATAAGGGAAGAAAAACAGCAAGGTAAGATAAAATACAATTTAAAAAAAAAAAGATAATCCTATACTGAGACACAGCACCATAACCGTAGATAAAAGCTTCATTAGACAAAAGTAGAATGACAGCAAATTTGAGTTAAATTACAATGAAGATGTGTGACTTCATTAGAGTGTGTGTGTATGTGTGTGTGTGCCACTCTGGCGTATCAGCCACATGTACTTGTAAATCTGCAATTTGATCTGAACCCCTAAAGCCATCCAAAATGCAATCGGCCCCCTTTTTTCTCGCTCGCTTGACCGTTTATGAAGAAATTAGTCTAATTACGCATAAATAGAAAATGGCTTTGGTGAATTTACCTCATTTTGTTTGTCTAAATGAGCCTCGTTATAGCTTTACGTAAGCAGCTTAGACCAGGGCCTGCTCCCGAACTCAAATAATGTTATCATCCACACATGTGCTGCCCAGGTTTTGCCAAGCCCCCGTAAGCCTGGAGAAAGTAAAGACTGAAGAAGAAGAGCGAGATGGATGACTAGGATTTGAGGAAAGATAATTATAATTTTTTTAAAATTAAGCTTCATCATCTCTCCAAGTTTTGTCAAAATCAGACCACGGCATCAGTCGCTTTCCATCGTTCCATGAATTTCAATGCACCTTCGCTTCCACAAAAACTGTCATGGCAACCGACTGAGTTTGCAATTGACCCAGCCAGCTAACTTCATGGGAATTATCAGCATGGTTTGACCGTGCCTTCGTCCAATCAGGTTGCTTGTCTGAAACCACCCGCTGTATAATTACATTTACATTACGGCCAGTCGTGGGTCTGTCCTCGCCCAGCCAGGGTNCCCGCTGTATAATTACATTTACATTACGGCCAGTCGTGGGTCTGTCCTCGCCCAGCCAGGGTCGCATATTCCACCGACACGCCTTCTCTCTCCATGCTAAGCAGGCAGACATGCAGATAGCCCAGATATAAGGATATGACTTTTATGCAGGCCTCGGTCTCAAGCCATTATAAATAACATTATGTCACGGTAACTGTGCGCTATCTGATTCTGAGTAATGGTGAAAAATCCCCTCCCACGTATGCTAATGCTGTTTTTTCAACTCCTGCAGGGAGAGAAACAGCAGACGCGCCAAGAAGTTTAGAGCTTGAGAAAAATGAGTGGGTGAAGCAGTGATTGATGTTTTTCCTACAAAATATAAGAGAATACACGGAAACGGCCCTTTAAAATGCATAAGAGCACCCAATAGTTATTCTGTATTCATATTCACGAAAAGGTAACAGAATCCTGAGTAGTTACCAAGGAACAAGAAAGGAACACCATCAAGACTTAAGTACTTATTAACAGGTAACAAATACATTGTGAATGATTCTAAATCAAACACTATATAGTAATATATAATAATAATATATCTATTAATAATAATAATATAATTCTAAGTCAAAGACATCAAAGTCAAAGTAGCATATAGCCTGCTAGAAACCTCACACCTACAGAAATGCATCAAGACAAATCTGTAGGTCCTGAACTTCCTAAAAGCTTCATTTTGGATTGGTCCTTTACTTCTGCAACTTGATGTCAATATGTAACACGCTAATTTACCTGCCTAAACACCTGGTTAGACACACCCACCCTGTAGGCTAACGAGTGTTGGCCAGCATACATGTTTCATAGTCAGTGGTTGTTTAGGCCTGATGCAGCTGGTCAATCAGAGCAAATTTTGGTGGGGAGCCTTAAAGAGACAGTACCAAACACTGCCTGTTTTCACTCTGTGTGCACAGCAGTGCTGCAGCAAGGAAGCAAAGAAGACTAAAAGTGGATCAAACTGTTTTCTTCACATTTAGGCAATGCAAGTATTTCAAAATAAGACCATAAATGAAATTAATAACTAGAAAGTACACAAAAATGGTAAGTGGGTTGAAGAGTCTCACTTTGCACTCCCTCAAACTGTTCTCATAACTTTTTAACTTTTCCCAACTGCAAGTATAAGTTCATACTTCATGTCTGAGGGATTTTGAAAGGCATTCTGGGAATTGTAGGAAAACACTCACTGAAACAGATTAGCCAAAAGAAAATAAAGCACAGCTTTTCATCAGAAATAGACTCCTGGAAAGCAACGACACCACAGATTGATGATGTCTAAGAGTATCTGAGGGGGCGTTTTCCTTGGAGAGCAAAGGATCACATAAGGATAAGAGCTACAGAGACAAAACAAAGGTTGATGATCCAGCCAGATGTTTGATTTTCAAGCCTTGAAGTCAGACAGTTGGACATTTTTAGTGAACACCTAAGAGGTGTCACAAAAGATTCAGACATTCTCTGACCGAGTCTGAGCAAACAGGCCTGTAACACGACAATATTTTTCTTCCAGCTGCAGATATCAATAGAATAACAGAGTTAGCATCACATCTGGGCTCAGGAAAGGCCAAAGGATGGTTCATTCTACCACATATAAAGTACAACGATGTTCCCTGAACTACCAAAACACCAACCAGATTTGCCTCTTTATGTTTTGACCTTAGCATACTGGTGATTAAAGTTAGATTTCACTGAGAAATTGTCTGGTAGTGGCCAAATGGCATGAATACAAGCTCATTTAAATTTGCTTGAGACTGTTTTGATCTTGAATTTTGATTCAATAATAATCATATAAAATATAATCTATTGCCCAATGTGACATTTTAAGGGGACAGAAATAAATAGTAAATAACTACAAACAATAATAATACAAACATCCCCTACAGCGTGTTCCATTTTTCATTACTGGGATTTGTTTCAAAATCTTCCAGACTACTGTCTTTGTTGTTCTTTCTCATCATCTTCTTCTCTCTGAAGGTCGACTGTCTCTTGGGGTTGAATCTCATCACTCACTAATCACTCGCTATTGTGAAAGTGAATTTCTCAATTTTCTTCATCCAGCAGTGTCCTCATCCCAGCTCTATACACACTAACTGATGTACTAACTGCAGACTGGGAAAGTGTGTGCGTGTTTGTGTGTGATGTGTGTGTAGGTGTACTCATCTTTGAAGCCAGGTCTTGTCACTGTAGGAAACCGATGCAGTAAAACATGGCAAAATCGTAAAAGAACTTTAAAGTTAGCAATTAAACAGGATAAAATAAACAGGTTTGACTGTTAATCTGGCAGGAGAGCATCTTTCATTAGTGCACTGCCATCCTGAATGGAACCATCTGAACCTGGACTGATTCTCATGTCAAAAGGTCATTCCTGATTGGTGGAGCTGACTGCAGGCTTGGCACTAATATCTCATTATTTCTGAAAGTTGGATCCAACTATAAGCACCAGCTACAGCAGAAGAACAATTAAAAGTCTGCAGAAGCACATAAATGCAAGGCGAAAACTTACATTAGGTCGTACATGGCTAAACGATGCACTAAACTTTTCACCAATAAAAATAATCTATGGATATTAATTTCTATCGAAGGTGGCTAACCTACAGAATGCTAATAGATAGCATAACAGAAACACAATGGGGTTATCATATATACTTGAGTATAAGCTGAGTTTTTATTACCAAATTTCACAAAGCAAATCAGGGGTCGGCTTATGCATGAGAAATTCAGATTTGATCCCAGAGAAGGAAATTTCCAGGGGTGGAAATACTACCATTACCACTACCCATGGAAACAGTTTAAATCATACCTCAGAATGAGATATTTCCTGACTAAACATCTTATCCAGCACATTTTGCGGCAGCTAGTAAGCGCTGTTGTGATTGGTCAAAGACATAAGAATGGGCCAATCAAGACGACCTTATAAAAGTGCTGTTTCATATACCGGTACGGTAACGTACATTACACAGAGGAGGACTGGAATGAAGTGTTTGACGATTCAGACAAGGAAGAGGAGTCCAGAAAAGTTAATGTCAGCTGATGTCAGTTATGGTAATCAGCTGTTTATCGGTACCTGGATTATTTTCAGAAAATCACAGGAATACTATGACAATACCCAGAAAAACAGGTAATTTGCTAAACAAATAAATTGATGGAACAACATCAGGGAGTTGGCTTATATACAGGTTTCTTTAAAAATCTAAATTTGCAGGTCAAAATCAGGGGGTCGGCTTATACACGAGATCAGCTTATACTCGAGTATATACAGTAGTTCATAAGCTAAAAGCGGCAAACATGGATAGCATCATGCAACCATGTTACTTCATTTATAAACATCTGTTAGTCATAGCCAGAAATGTAAACACAGCAAAAAGTTTGATTTTCTGTGTCTTATTTGGTCTGTTTTAATCTGGAAGCTGGTTGGCTGCGATTTGTGTTTAGAATAAAAAAAAGTTTTATTTGATGGTAAAGATGATGTCAGGTTAGAGGGAATTTATCCCAGAGAAAGAAAGCGAGAGAGAGAGAGAGAGAGAGAGAGAGAGAGAGAGGGTTAGAATGACTTGATTCAGCTTCTCTGGTGAACTTGGTAAGAAAGAAAATGGAGCAAATATGCAGTGGGAAGGACAACTTCCCAAAAAGAGGGTTGGTTTTCTGTGTTTACGTGCCCTCTGACTCTGAAACTTAAGACCTCAAGAGATTCACACTCACTGGATCTGTAAATCCCCCATGAGTCCTCATGATGGTGTAAATTAGAGTTCAAAGTGAAAAAGAACAAGCACTCCTCCCCAAAGCACCATGGCTTCATGGCTCTCATTAAACCCCCACACAAGGCATAAACACCATGAAAACACACACACACACACTAAATTCACATTCCCCTAAAGCTGATTCTGGGTTTGGTTTTGTCACTAGTATGAGACAAACAGTAATGTCGAAACATCTACTTGTCCTTAAGGGAAGGGGTGTGTGTGTGTGTGTGTGTGTGTGTGTGTGTGTGTGTGCTTGTGTGTGTGTGGTGCACGTGTTTGGGAGGTTAAAAAATGGAAAGTGCAGAGGTTTTTATTTTCTCTTGCAAGCTCTGTTACTATGTCAGCGCTCCATAGAGAGAACTGAAAGTGAAACTGTGCCCCGTTATTTCCATTTAGATCACAAAAACATAGAAGAAACACAGTTCCTGCTAATAACCCCTCCCCTCTCCTAAAGTGAAATTGTGTTTTGTTTTTCCCGTTTATGTGATCAATTGCGTTATTACAAAAATAAAGCCATGCACACACACACACCATCTCTATGATGGCGGCGTTTCACCCCAGCGTCCAGAGAGGGCATTCTGAAAACCTTTAAACAAATTTGTCTCCCGATGAGATCTCGGCTCAGTTTGACGGCCAGGTCAGAAGATGCAAACTGTGGCCTTTATAGAATAACTCTTATTGAATATTACTGAATTTTGAGTTGCATGTCAGACAGGAAAATAATAAATGATCTGGGGAAATCAGGAAATATCGAACATTATTACAAATGGGTCAGAATACAAAAATTTACCATTCAGCACTTTACGTCTTTTTCACACGTGTTGTATTAGATGGAGGTTTTCGGCCCAGCTGGAGATGGGAATTTAAACTATAAACGAGCTTTATAAAAACAATATTAAAAACAGACATAAATAGAAAATACTTGGAAATGATTGGAGATAGTAATAAAAAGTCACTGAATTTGACATCAAAGCCACAAGGGGAACCATTTTTGACAAATGCTACTGCTACTAAACGTGTTTCGTGCTGTATCGCATAATTTGAGAAATAATAGCCTAATAATAAGTAATAATCCAGGAAGGATGCATAATAAATGCATGAAGGGAGGCTGTTACAATGTCTGCCACAGCATAGTGTGTGTGTGTGTGTTTATAAGAGAGACAGATATATGCTCCTGGCAAGCTCAGCTCTTCCTCTTTATGCCAAAATCTTACAAGCACATAAAACAAAAGTTCATGGCTGGCCTGAGCGCAGCAGGACAGCAGGGGAATATCAGAGAGAGCAGTGGGGTTTTTAATTATTTCCCAGGGAAAAGTCAGGAGGTGAGATGGAAAGTGGATCAGGGAGGAGGAGGAGTTATTTAGTGAGGGTTCATGTGTCTGTATGTGAATGTGAGCACAAAGAACTACGTCATCCAGGACATGAACGCGGGTGAAGTCGGAAGCCATGTTGGAAGAACAAATCATAACAATGTTTGTGTTTCTGTGTGTGTGTGAGCATTAAACTTACAGTCGTAACCAAATAACTTTTTCATATTTTTAGCTAATAATGTGCCCACATTTAACAACAGCTACAAAAATAACAAAATCTGAATCCTCTATTTTTAACAGTTATCTTCTTATACAGTTTCTCTGTCTGTCTGTGGCACCAACATCTCTAGAATACGCACTGTATGAAGCTGAAATTCAGCAGGTTTATTGCTCAGGACCCAAGGACGTGCAGTGTCGTGTGTGAAGTTGTTTGGATGAGCGGTTCTCCAACTGAGCTGTGCTGGTAAAAAGTAGTCTGCCTGCCAGGATACACTCCAGGCACAGCACTGGCATGGTCTCAACATGACCCCATACAACAAAGCTAGCTCATGATGGCGTGCAGAAGTTGTTTGGGAAGTTGAAGTTGTTTTGAGGTGCTGTGCAGGTAAAAAGTTGTTGCGTTTTGCTATGTTGGAAGCTCAACTTTATATTGTACTGGAGCTAACAATAGCTAACAAAGCTACCAGGAGGTAATGCTATTATTAGCAAAACAACATAGCTAGCATTGCAAACCTATGATAGCCACGCTGCTGCTGTTATTAACCACCAAACACAACTACACTAATGTTATATCATCTAGACTTACAGATCAATAGTTAGTTGTTCAACACTGAAGGGAAACGGAGTTGTAAGAGTTTAAATAGCCTCCTGTAAAAAGGCAAAAATCTCTGTCTGTGGCACCATTATCTCTAGAACTCGGCACTGTATAAAGTTGACATTCAGCAGGTATAATGCTCAGAACCCAAGGACATGCACATGCAGTGTGAAGTTGTTTGGATGAGCGGTTCTCAAATTGAGCCATGCCGGTAAAAAGTACTCCACGCGCGGCAGGATACGCTGCAGGTGCTGCAGCATATGCTCCACTCCACGGGCACTAATGGCAAGCTGTGCCCCACGCCATAAAGTCCGGCCTGGTCCAAACAGGCACGTTTTGAACGGGCACTGCAGTAGTATCACTAATTTTTGAATTATCTTTCATCAAATCAATTTGCTTTTCTTGTTCTTATGCCAGGTTTACATTTAGCTTTAACTTTGCATATAACAACAATGGCTCCCACATGTATCCCGCATTTGTTTGAAGCATTGGTTGTGCACATCCTCATGAATTCGCACGGCACAATCCCAAGATGCAATGCTACAAAAAGGTTAGGGCCAGTAATGCAACGTTTACCATATATTTCATCCTACAGAATGACAAAGTATGAGCTTTGTCCCCACCCCCGCTTAACATTGTTACATTTGTTTATTTTGAAGAATAAAACTGAATTTCTATTCATATTTTGTAGTATAAATTCTGTAAATATCATAAATACAAGCTGCTCACTGAGTCACATCAACATCTTAAATGTAACTGGAGAACAATATTTGGTGGATTTCTATTTGACAAATATATCCCTATGTCGTATGTATGTACTATGTCACCACATTATTTACATTAATTGTTAAAATGGACCTTTATTTTATATCTGTGCCATCTGAAAACATGTCTGTTCGGAACAGCCAGACTTTATGGTGCGTGCTGATTTTCCCTTCATACAAAGCTAGAACTTCATAAAGTCTTCTAACTCTGTTTCCCTTCAGTGTTCAACAACTAACTACTGTAACTGTAGATAATGTCACGTTAGCGTAGTTGTGTTTGGTGGCTAACAGTAGCAGAATGGCCATTGTAGATTAGCATTGCCAGCTATCTTGTTTTGCTAACAGTAGCATTACCTCCTGATAGCACTGTTAGGTATTGTTAGCTCCAGTACAACATAAAGTTCAGTTTACAATATAATGAAACATAACTACTTTTTACCTGCACAGCACCTCAAAACAACTTCAACTTCCCAAACAACTGCACATCCTCGTGAGCTAGCTTTGTTTTTGTACGGGGTCGGGTTGAGACCGTGTCACTGGAACGGAGCATACGCTGCCACGCCTGGAGCGTATCCTGCCATGCCGACTACTTTTTACCAGCGCAGCTCAATTCGAGAACCACTCACCCAAACAACTTCACACGTGATACTACACGTCCTTGAGTCCTGAGCAATAAACCTGCCAAATTTCAACTTCATACAGTGCCGGATTCTAGAGATACTGGTGCCACAGACAGAGATTTCTGCCTTTACAGTTAGATGTGTGCATATGTGTAAGCGTGTGGGTGATTTGTGTCTAAAAAAAGGTGTTTCCTGAGCTGAGACTCTTGCAGCAGGGAGTTGGCATGGATGTGGGAAAAGGGAGATGGTGCTTGTTACAACATCACATGCTGGCAGCACTTCAGCCTTTGGAGAGGAGGAGAGAAGAGAAGTGTGTGAGCAGCAGAAAGTGAAATCAGACTGAAGCACTGACATCTGCTTCACTTTGTTTTACTTGTCTGCATGAACCAAAGCTGGAAGAAATGAAGAAGAGAGGGATCACAAGCTGTGCAGATCGAAGGAAATCTGCTCTGTAGGATACAGATAAAAAGAAAATATGCATGTATGCAAATGCACGTGTGAGCAATTGTAAGTACACACACATGCACACACAATTATGCACTCAGGCTTTTACACTCTAACAGATGCTGCAGTTGTTGAGGTCTCAGGTTTGCGCTCTCTATTAGCTACTTGATGCTAACAGACCTTAGATGTTTTATGTTGCAGTAATCTGGACATGAAGAGTTAATGCGGAATAGAAGCAGAGTGAGTGCATCGTGTGGCCTTGTGTAATAGCTCCCACTGCACACCCACACACACACACACACACACAAGCTCATACAGCAAAGCCATTTTCCATTTATGCACAGTTAACACTCATTTCTTCATAAAAGGTCAAGCAAGAGGAAAAAAGAGAAAGATTGCACTTTGGATTTGTTTAGCTTGAACTGCCAAGTCACAAGTCTCTCACACACACATACACACACACTGAAACACATTAAATCTTTGAGAGATTAGCTAGGTTAAATCCAGTGACAGTCACAGAGCAGAAAACCTACTTGAGCTCATTTGTCCCCATATTTGCTCCCTACAGGCTCCCACATTGTTCTCAGACCTGTTGGGGCCATGTAAAGTTTGAATTAGACCAGGCGCCCGGCTGAAACCACTGGGGTAAAATTAGGCATGAGGGCCGGCTTTCTCTCACAGCCTCTTTTAGGGTATTAGATGACGTTTTAAGTTATTGGAGGACTAATATGCATGATTAAAACTACTGATTATTGTGTAAAAAGGAGGTGTATTTTATTGGCCTCACCTAAAGAGGTGGGCCTGGGTTTGGGGGTGTGGTGTGGCTAGGGGGGTTATGGTAGTTTAAGAGGCTCACTCAAGGCCCAGGGTGAGATTAAAATGCCTTATTTAACTCTCGATCTGTGGATACGAGCAGTGAACTGCTGGTGAACCTTCAGGGCTAGCATTAGAACAATGTGTGTGAGCAGTCTCTGGCCATTTCGTTTCTTTTTGTAGTTTCCACGCAGTGTTTTCTTAGTCTAAGCTTCAGGGCTGAAAAAGCCGGAGGACTTTAAAGCAAAGTTAGGCTATGTATCGAATGACACCCAAGGGTGTCCAAATTCTACCAGGACGCTTCCAGACTAGGTCAATATGAGGATCTAGCAGGCCAGCAAAAGATGCTCTCCAATCACTATAAATATATATATATATATATACACACAATATATATATATAGTTTTTTTTTTGGCTCAAATTCCATATATAGATTTTCTTTTCGGTGTTAGACTCACACAAGTCAGAGGTGACAGAGGAAGAGGTGGAAAGTGCTCCGTGTTGCTGCAAGCCATCAACAACAACTGCTAAAAACATACAGAAGCAACAAAACCAGAAAAGTCTTGTTGGTGGCCCTCAATAAAAAACACCCTGGGAAAACACTTCTGTTTACTAATTGGACCAGTAGCCGTGGTAACAGAGTGACATCACATCATCATTAACAGGTGCCTCATCCGGTTGGCTGTTCATGGGAAAGTTTTAATTTAGAGTTCCTGGCCACATGTCTGCACCAGCACAGGCCAGCAATTAGCTGCTAGTTAGGGACTGTTGTCAATGTTTACGACGTGTCGGAGGGACGGGAGGCAGGCCTGTTGTTTCTGTGCAGGGTCAAACTCAGAGGTCACGGAGAAACTGACCAGAGCCGAGCCCAATAAACGAGAGGAAATGATGCTGACCGCTGTAATTGTTCCGATCCAGACTGTTTACCTCTGTCATCACTCTGAGCTTAATTCTTTCACCCAACAACTGAAACAACTAAAAAAAAAAGTTTAGAAGCTATGTTAAGGTGAACACACAGTCCATAAACACAATACAAAACTCTTGTTTGTTTTTACTTTTGACTTCAATGACACTTGATGCTGTGCTGATCAGAACTCTTGTCACAAATATGGCTTGAGCGTGTTTCTATACGATAACAACGGGACAGTAAAAGGTATAATTTATATTGAACTAGTGCAGTACCTGTAACGTGCCCATTCAGACTGGGCTGGACTTTATGGTATACACTGCAGCCTGCCATAAATGCCCATGAAGCAGAGCATATGCTGGCAGGCAGACTACTTTTTACTGTGTTACGACCCGGCCTAAGGAACCTTGTGCAACATATGTTCGAGATCTCCCTGCACCAGCCTCCTCCCAAAGAAGGCCTCAAAACAGAAATTTTAGTGCAAAAAAAAAAACAAAACAATATTTATTAAATGGTTTCAGGGTGAGTACAACTTAAATTAAAAAAAAAAAAAATTAAATAACCACAATCCCCTCACAAACAAACGAAACAAAAATACACAAAGTAGCTGGCACTACGATACACAATGTGTCACAAATCCGAATAGCCAGCCCTATGACACAGTATCACAAATCAGAATAGCCAGCACTACGATATCAGAAAAACAGAATATGCATTACGATACAAAATGTCAGAAGAAAAGCATTACAAACACAGAAATACAGTGGCGTTTGCTGGGAGCAGCCGAGACAGGGAAATCCCGACACCGAGTAGCTGTCAGCTGAGCCTTTTGAACCCCAGCATCTTCTGCATCAGCACGCACACACAAACATAACAACGTACCAACAACGTAACATCGTAACAACTGGCACAGCTCAATTTGAGAACCGCTCATCCAAACAACTTCACACGTGTCACTGCACGTCCTTGGGTCCTGAGCAATAAACCTGCTGAATTTCAACTCGAGATTCAGTATGTTCTTGAGATATTGGTGCCACAGAAGGACGGACAGAATTTCTGGCTTTATATATAGATGTCGGTGGCCACTGTGGCTGCTTCTTGTGAACTTTATGTCAATCTGGAGGATTAAAAACCTCCACCGTGAGGATGAAACATAAATCATCCCCATCTGATTTTGCTCAAACAACAAAGATACAACAATCGGGGAGATCAAGATTTTACTTATTATGAAGATGAAAGAAATGCTGGCAGAGATGACACCTCATGATGAATCCCATCAGATTCTCCTCAAAACTCAGTCTTTTTACCATTTTACTGCATTACTGATGTAACAAAAGTTGAGATTACCGCCCTCGTGAGTTTCATAAGTACTGCTTCTTGCAAACATGTACCGTTAATTTTAGGAGACATGCACAACCAAGCACCTTCAGGTAAACACTCCATACACCTCCTCAATGTCAAGACATGAATTCAATCCATATCAGGTGGTGAGCCTTCTGGAAACATCTGAGTGGTCAAAGACCAACACGTCTGATATCCGTCAACCGGCACAGATGTTTGCATCTTCTGCATTTGGGTTTTGGGGTGAGAGGTGACAGCAGGATCAGCCCAGGTTCCAAAACAACAGGAAGAAAAAGGATGGAGTAGCTAAGGAGAGAGAGAGATGGCTGTTGTTGTGAGTTCTTGTTCTCTCTCAGAGGAGGTCCTATTGCTCAGGGTCACAAGGGGAGAAGCAGCATTTATCATGGCCAAACTTTGGCTCTGAGCTCTGTTTACAGGGCCGCTGGAGACGATGCAAGCCTCCTGCCTTGCTTCAAGCGAGTAGGAGATCCTGTGACTAATAGCAAATGCAGATGAAAAATCTGTCGCCACTTACTGTGTGTGTCAACATTATCTGACTCATCCCTGTTGTATCAGTGTCGTTCAAGCTTTATTTGTTTGCACATTAAAGTTTTAGTTACACAAATGTTTCTTGGGAGATGGAGGGAGGAAGAAATAATCTCATTTATTAATGCCTTCACAAGTCCTTTGTGCAGGACACTCCAGTTCTTGACTTAAGTAAATGTACTAACCACAATGGAAATATACTGCAAGTATTAAATTGTAGTCACTAATTGTATGTAAGTACATTTAAAGTAACTAAGTACATTTGCGTAAATGTACTTAGTTACTTTCTACCTCTACTTTCCAATCTGCTGTTTGCTTCTCTTTTCCTCTTCACTATAAATCTCTCCAGCATGGCCATGTTGCTCTCAGCGCTCTGATGTAAGCGATGCGGCTGTTTCCGACAAATGAGAGACATGAAACCATTCAGACAGACGAGTAGGCAGACAGACAAGCTGTAATGCAAGCATGCATTTACAAACACAGCTGGATCTTTGCCGCATTGCACAAGGATACTTCAGCAGGCTATACTGCTGTTGCTACAGCAGGCTATGTCGCTGTGGAGGAGGAGGAGGAGGAGGCCACGCACCGTGTAAAATCAGCAAAACCATGATCTGCTGAAGGGCTTTAAAGAGCCTCAGCGACCAGCACACCAGTTTAAACCATCTACCGAGAATCCAGAGCATCCATTTGGGATCTATTTGGCAATGTGTCTGGCTCCAACAAGGCTAACCAGAAAGCAGAAAGCATATTTCTGTCTCTCTCTCTCTCTATTTCACTTTCCTTCAATTTCTTTGCCTCTCTCTCTTTCTTCAGTCTAGACAAAAAAGGGACAGAAGAGGAAGAGATGCTGAGATCAAGTCATGTGCTGTGGAGAATTTTGGTGACACAAAAGCATGCATGCATGCACACATACATACACACACACACATCTGATGAGGTTTAGATGAGCAGGAGAAACAAAGAAAGGTGGATTATGATTATTAGTGGCCTGCTGTTTCCAGAGCTAAGTGGACAGGACCAATTAATCAGCCTCTCTCTCTCTCTCTCTCTCCCCCTCCTTCCCTCCCTCCCTCCCTCCCACGGTTAATGAGCAGAGTAATATTCAAACATGTGGGAACCATTTCTCCACCCACCTCCTTCTTTCACAATGAAACACTGCACCATTTAAAGAAAAAAGAATAACATGCTGCTGAACAGACTGCCATTAGCAAGTAAATCATGCTCATATTTGACCAGGTGGGACACTGATAGAAATATATAGACTCCAAAAAAGGCCTGTTTTCAGTCAGTGTGCACAGTAGTGCTGCAACAAGGAAGAGCAGAAGTGGATCAGTTTGTTTTTTTGCACATTTAGGCATTACAACAGTTTCAAAATGCATGCTAAAATGAAAACAAGAACATGGAAACTGGTATAATTTCCTCTATTTTACCTGTAGCAAATGTATTAAAATCTGAAACTGTTTCAGTATGTTTCACTATATCTAATTTACTTTTTAAAGCCGTGACATTGTGCGGCGATGACGGCGACTTCAACAACACGGAAACACAACCACAGCTGAGCCATGCAAATTTATTCCACACTGTGTGCTTCGCCTGACTTAATGATATTTAGGCTTACTAATACAATAATCCATAATTCAAAAGCTTGAGAGAAAAGACAGTTATAGCTGCATATTCAAACACTCATGAAGGCACACACAGATAAATATATGCAGACATATACATACACACACACGATTGATTCATTGTACTGCTGATGCGATGGCTGCTGGGAGGTTTGTGGTTCCTGTGACTGCACATACATGAACATGAGTATGTTGCTTATGTAAACCGTCGTAGTCAAGGAAACGGAGGGTCAGCTTGCAGTGCTAACCTTTACCTCTGCAGGTTAGAAAATACTAAAACCCGGCTTTTAATGCTGGAATATTCATATGCACATCCATGGGTTTGCAAAGTATGGGATGTGAACTTGTAACACACCAGTTAGTGGGACAACTCACCCAAAATAACCTCTATCCTCATGTGACCTGGTGCCATGGCAGCCATTTTAGAAGCCTTGATTAATGAGCTCAAAGTGTATCAGTGCGAAGGTAGATTTTATTTTTTTTGTTAAAGAGAAAAACTAATTTGGTAAATTTGCACCTGCACCTGCTCTAATTAAGACTCAGATACAATCTTATTAACATGAACTTTTCCTTTTTCTTCCATTTCTTTTTCTTCTTTGGCTTCTTCATCATATTAGCAGCACAAGTACCTGTAGTCGTTATGACCACATGCCTCACCTCATAAACCTCTGTCTGCATGCTCTCCTCTTCTGTTTTTCAGATTATATCATCAACGTATCATAATCATTTCCTGAATCTCAGAAGGCACGATATAACCTTCTTTTTTGGAAAACTGTCTTTATAAATATGAGTTACAGGCACACAAAATCAACAGGAATGACATGATCTGATGACAAAAACAGGCAGAGGTATGATAGAGATCAGATGAGAAGAGCGAGTGAAAACAACCTTTTTCATCCCTCCGTCTCTCTCTGGTTTCCATCGCGTCTCCACCACATTCAGCCTCAGCTCACTGGTCATAGATACAAGCCTGAAAACGAGTCCGAAGAAAGACTCAAAGACATAAACGTGAAAAGTGAACTGAACTACTTAACTAGCTATTTTTTTGTGATTGAGATTATTAATAATTTTACAATTTTTCTTTTCAAATTTGTTCAAACAATAGCTTGAAACTAGGAGTGTCACGATATATGGTATCGATGACAACTGTGATATTTATTTTAAAAATGAAATATTGATATCATGTTAATAATACACATATGATAATATCGTATGAATAATCCAGCGTCTCTTAAATCACTTCCGATTCTTTCCATTCTCGTTTTGTCTCTCTCTCCTCCAATGCCCCCCCCANCACCCCCCACCACACACACACGTGATGCCGTGATGTAGTAACTAGCTAGCTAGCTAGCTACTACCACAGTGTGTGTCTACTGCTGCGCTAAATCCTGATGGAGGAGCTGACAGACAGTGAGACGCTCCACCCTAACCTGAAAAAAGTTAGCTGCCAGTGTGGCGTTTTTAGGATTCGGTAACAAAGACAGGAAGTTGGTAGACGCCCCAGTCTGCAGGAAATGCCGATCGACAGGAAAACACCAACCTGTTCACCCCTTCACCTCCATCATCCTGCAGATTTCACTACGGTAGAGACAGGAAGTAGCAGTTAGCTTGCTAGCCCTGAAACAGGAAATGTTCCATGAAGGTCTTAGTTGTGTTGTTAAAGCTAAGTTATCATGGCGTTGAACTTGACAGGATTTTCTCTCTCCTGGTTATTTGTTAGATTTGTGGATCTTTTGTTTATCAGCTCATCTGGTTCCTTTACACCATCCTATAAGGTGGAATTGTTGTTTTTGTAGCTTTTGTACAGTTCTGGTTACAGACTCTCTCCACCTCCCTACACTCCTATTTGGAGTCTAATTCATTTGACAAAAAAGAGACAAAACACACAATAAATAAAGTTAAAGATGAATTTGACTGATAGCATTTTTTTTTTTTTTCAGATTTTCTATAGATAGCGCGATAATATCGTTATCGTGAATTCTTTTGGCCACGATAATTGTGGAGTGAAAATCTGGTATCGTGACAGCCCTACTTGAAACACAGGAAATAAAGGTATGAACATGTTTATATTTGATGTTAAGGATGCAAATACATTTGCCTGATGACCGCCACGTGTGTCTTGCATTTGTTTGAAACGTTTCTTCCTCACGTCCACTAGAAATAATATGACACGTTAACAAGATGTAATACCTACAAAAATCATAGAGGGCAGCAACGTCAACGTTTGTCACCTCAGCAATGCAATAACAATGAGAAATATCATGCACGGACCGTCTTTGTTGTCGCTGTTTAAAATGTTTTGGGCCCAAATATGCGAAATTAGCTGGTCACAGCCTCTGTTGCCATGAACTCAGACTCTCCAATATGTCCGCCAGAAGGTGTGTTACATCACCTGAAAGCTCTTATTAGGTGGTCCAGTGACAGCAGCTCCATCCCGCCGCCTGCACGGTCCCCTAATGAGAAAGTGTTGGTGATGCAGATGGAGGCTGAGTCGAGGCTTTGCTGAAGCATTTTCAAGGCCAAGGGTTGAGCCAGTAAGCTAAACAGATGTTCTCATAAAGCAAATACAATGGTGAGATGTCCAACTCCTGTGTCAGGGAGGAGGTGGAGACAGATTGATGGATGGTGGAGGGGGAGGAAAAGATTGAAGGGNGGGGGGATACACAATGCCAGAGAAGGGGATAGATGGACAGATAGATGATGGGAATGGTGGTTTTTGAAAAATGTGAGCTCTGTGGATTATCACGGACAAAGAGAACAACGTGTTCAATCAAAGGAGAAGCAGAAGATAACAGCCAACGCAGACATTGTCCACACGCCTACATTTACCTTGCCCTTCTTGTTTTTTTTCTTTAGGATCTTTATTTCCCAGTACACGCTCTTTTCTCTCTCTCGCTCTCTCACACACACACATACACACACATCCTGGCCCTGTTGAACTTTCTTCCCCAGGTCAAGCAGTGAAGGAGGACAAAGTCGTATCTATGTTCTGCAGTTCATATTTGTGTTGGAGGCGCCACGCGGCCTGAGCTCCATGTTAGCTCGAGGTAATTACACCTATACACCACCAATATCCCCTCCCATTACTGCACACTAATGGGCCTTCATGCGCTCTCACACACACACACACACACAAATACAATGACGGGCGCACACACACACACCACTTTGTCCACGCTGTAGAGGCCAGTGACAACATCGGTTAGCTTCGATCCGTCACGTCAACATTGCTCGTGTTTTTCTGTGGTCGGTCCTAAATCCCCCCCAAGATTTTGTCAGTGTATGTGTGTGTGTGTGTGTGTGACAGGTAAATGAGGGAATTCTGCTTGTCACAGTGCTCAGAAAGGATAATTATTTTACACGGAAAACCTTCATTTTACAGAAAGCAGAAGAAAGGAATTGGATTGTAAGAAGAGCAGCAGACAAAAAGTAGACCAAACTCAGTCAACAGGTCATGAATTTTTATGTATCTATTTGTCTTCACGGACAAAAGTGCGTTAATGATTCTCAAAGTTTCCAGAGCTTCATCTTGGATCCCTTTAAAACTATGGTCGTTTTGATGACTTTATGAACTTTTCCCTCCCTATTTTATGGCTCAGCAAGTTGTGATCAGGTAGTAAATAACTGATGAATTATACAGTCAAATCCCTCTGCTGCAGCTCCATGTCGAGTTCAAGGCCAAAGATTTCTGCCCTCCATAACCACACACACACATACACACATATCAAGCCACAGCAATACCTCATAACGAGATGCTACTCCCTCACCAAATACTGTCGATGTATACAGTATGTTCTGATTAGGGCTGTCATATCATATTTTTAGGATAATACCAATATATTTTTTAATACGATAAAAACTTGTCATGTCAGAATATTAACAATATTGCAATGCGATGACATGTTCATAAATTTCCATGTCATGTGCTACAAGAAACAAACAAACAAAAAAAAAAAAAAANAAAAAAAAAAAAAAGCATGCCCAGAATTAGCATTAGCATGTCAGCGCCTGATGAATTAATTCTTAACAAGGAGCTAGAAAGGATTCAAGGCTAACTGCTAACAACTAAAGGTGGAAACACTATAAATTACAAATTAGTTTCTCCACCTGAAGCACAAACACCTGGTGAATACCAAGAAAGTCACATGAGGAGGAGAGCCAATCAGATGATTTGAGACGCAAAACAACCAGGAAGTGATGCTGACACAGTCAAGCGTAGCTGGAGCGTTAGCTAGCTGTACTTCCTGTGACAGAACAAGGTAATGGTGGAGCAAAATTAGCAATGCGGTGACTTTTTATCACTTTTTATACTTGTGATGTACGAACAGTGTTAACTTAGCTGCTATGCTAACCTCAGGTTCATTTATGTTTTTATACATGCCTGAAGACTAGCAGTTCAAGTTAATATGAGTTATTATTTCTAAGCTAAAATATTACAGGATTTAGTTATTTATACTTTTACTGAAGGGAAAAATATATCTATGTGGCTACTTTTCCGACAGTAGTATTGTTTACTTCTGTAATCACCAATACAACATTGTTTAGCGTTATATTGTTCATATCTTAAATATCATTACAAAAATACCTTGAGATATAATATTAATTTAAAGCTACATGACTGAAATTATGTGCCTCAAAACAAAAAATAATCTACAAAAATGGATGTCACGTCTTCCTCTAACTTTAAACACATGGATTACTACTCTGTATCTATCAAGCACACACACAACTACACACGTACACAACTACACACACAAACACACACCATCTCTCCCAGATGGATGTGGACTCTGAGGGCTCTTTTAGACAGTGAGGTCAGATTTTACATGCTGTCTAAGGAGAAATCCAGCTGTGTGTAACTGATCCACTCCACATTTAGTAATATACCCAACACACACACATGAGGCACACACGCGTCCACACACAGGCACACGTATACACACCCATGACTACACACAAAGATGTGACGGATCGTGGATGGCTAACGGGAATAATTCTGCAGTGGAAACGCTGTAAACCTTCAGCGTTTAATGCTTGGCACGTGTGATGTGTGAATATTGTGAAGACACGCAAACACACACGCATACAGTACACACAGTAGCTGGTGCAGCTGCTCGTTGAGGTGTGAGCGGCGCATACGGCTGGTCTTCAGCCAGCTCCAAACAGTAAATATAACAACATGGAGGTCCAGCATTGACAGATCGGAGCCAGGACGTAACTTTGCACCTCTCTGAGTGAACGTGAGAGGAGGCCGACAAACAGTCTGATCCTTAATTGTGCTCTGGTGTAAATAAATCGCACACATTACACACTGGCAAGTTTCCCGTCTTCTTACTTTAGTCCTGCACCTCTGCTGGGAGCTCTGGTTAGAATCCCGTTGAAGCATGAGTGTTTGTGTGTTTTGGGAGCAGGAATCATGGATTCAGGTCCATGGTACAGATTGGGAAGCTGATGATCTCTCCAGTCATATCTGATGCTCATATGTATTTCTGTAACCTGGTCTCCTTTTCGTTTTCCTTGTTGATCTCCTATAACGTCACCATCAATGCCCTCCACGAGTAATGTCCCTTTACTCGTGACGAAAAGCTGCACAGAATGCCCTCTTCCTTTTCAGCGACATTTCTTGATTTATTCTTTTAATCTCTTGCTCCTAACTACATCACCTTACATTTCAAGAGAAAGTTAATAAACAGAAAATCCCAGGAGGTGTAAAAGTTAATTCAATTTTATTAATCTCAATCTGAACAGTGGTACTAAAAGAAGTTTTGTATTCAGCAGAGTTTAGCAAAAACAGTCAGTTGCTGTTTTTGGAAGAGCTGTCACACTTACGATCCATCCCAAACAGGAAATGTTTGGGAAAAACGAACATTTCCGAAAGAACACTATCTGCTAATGCTGCAGTGCTGCAGGAAAAACACATGAAGGAGCTGTTTCTCCAATGGCTACCGCTGTTCATTTCTGATTTATTCTTTTAATTTCTTGTTCTTCTAACGGCAGTTCGGGTTTCAGATGGAGAGGAATAAATGGTTCTTTGAACTGCTGGTTTAAAGTAGTTTGTTTTGAGTTTAACCCAAGTTACAAAGCAGAAATTTTTATTAAAACCTCCCTGTGTTTAATGAGAACACGAGGAAAAAACAGGATGAAATAGTGATATCTGTGCTGGCAAGTTAAATTCTGCAAACTTTAGATTTCCAAAACATTATTTTCCATCATTACAACGTAACCATTAACCATCCAGTGCTCACCACCCTGAGCTTCTCTTTTTTAACAGTAAACCTGTTATTTACAGATTTCCTTTTTCTCATTGACTCTTTGCTGTACTTTAATGATATTAAGCTGTTATTAATGAATCATCTTTACTCTGAGTGTTTCACAATAATGTGTAACACACACACACACACACACACACACAGAAGAGAGGTGAGTGTTCTCTTGGAGGAAAATAAAGATCTAAATTGTTTTGACAGTTTCTTTGCACAATTTAGGGCAAAATATGTATTCCTGAGCATTGCAGAGGCAATATTCTGTGTTCTTGCATTTCCTAGTCACGTTTACCTTTTAAAGGCCCAGATTACCTGCTGTGCATAAAACCGTGGCGTCCATTTGACACAATCATCTCGTCCCGCGGGTGTCTCATTATAATCCCAGCCTTCCTNCCGTGGCGTCCATTTGACACAATCATCTCGTCCCGCGGGTGTCTCATTATAATCCCAGCCTTCCTGTCTCTCTTATCATTGCAGCACACTGGGAGTTGCATTTCATGCTGCAGAGGGCAGAGGGCTGGTGTTCATTTTGTGGCAAGGTTTCCCCATTTTTATTTATTTTTTTGTTTTGCACAATAACTGACTCATAAGGTGACTAAAGCAGTGTGTGAGTGTGTGCATGTGAGTTTGTTAAGTTTGGCACACAAGCACATATGGAACATAATCTGGCAGGATAACACACTGTATTAAGGAGGATCCAGATAAACGACCACCGTGTGTGTAGCCGGTAACCTGAGCTCAGCGCTAATCTACGACTCAATCTACTGTTACCACCAACACACTACGGCTGTTTACACTGCAAATACAGGTTTGTTCGTCTCATTACCCACAGTTTCTAATAAATACTGCACAGAATCCATTGCTATTGTTATTTGGGCTGCATGAGTTTCAGGCACATCTAACTGGAAGGAGACCACAGGGCAGACCCAGAATATGCTGGTGGGATTATGTCTGGCCTGAAAATGCTTTGGAATCTCCCAGAAAGAGCTGGAGGAAGTGGCTACAGAGAGGGATATTTGGGCTAATTTCCTTGCTTCCTCCATGATCAAGACCCACATTGTGCTTTCCCATCTTAAACTCTGTACAGAGTTAGCAGTTAGCTCCACCTTGAATTTGTAAATGTCTGTTGTGCTTGTATCATTATTATTATTATTATCATTAGAATGAATGTGCTATGAACTCTTATTCACATAACTGCTGCTGAAGTTATCAAGGAAACAGCGGCCAGTGAACAAGTGTTCAGGTGTTAACTGTTGGCAACTAAGTGCTGTCAGATTGGAGCACTGACTCGTGTGTTAGTTGAGAAGACTTGGATATTGAAATCGATGGATTAATGATTGTGTAGCAGGATAAGAAACAACCTACATAAAAAAAGGGTTGCTACATTTAGATAATCCTCCAATTTCCCCATTTGTTTTGTTAAACATTGCAACTAATCTATCAGATTTTCTTGGAGCATTTCAGTGTTTCATTTGCCAGTTTTCTATTGCCCAGTCTCACCAGTAGATGGCGCCTGCAGATGAGTGTGGATCAGTTGAGACTCCCTTTATGCTCTGGGCATGCACAGCTCAGTAATAAAGTTGTGCAGCTGCAGATAACACTAACATCTTTGTATTCTTACTGATCCACAGGTAACGTAAAATATATATATATATTTCAACATTACGGTTTGTTTTAGCATTTTCATGAGGGATGAGGAAAATCTTTAAAAATGTTTTGGTGAAATATTAATGTTTTTGGAGTGCTCCAGTTTAACGATTAGCCTAGTTGTTGTTCTAACTACAGAGTAACTAATACCATATTAATGGTTTTCAAAAACGTATTAGACAGTTATAGACTGCTACCTGTATTATAATGTAATAATTATTTATAATAATTTATTATTATAATTTATTGTTATAAGTATTGTCAGGTAAATGTAAAATGACAGTTTTGTGTTACAATCTTTGTTGTTATAGATAACCATTTTGTTGTTTTAATAGTGTTAAAATGTTTAGGCAGTTAGTTTGCTAACTGTATTATAATGTAATAAATAATTTATGATAACCGTTTTGTTGCTTTAATAGTGTTGAGTAATAAAGTTGCTCAACTGAAGACAACACAAATATCTTTATGTTCTTACTGATCCACAGTGCTAGTCTTACTATTGGCCCAGATATCCCCTAGGTCTGGAGCTGGTAACAACTGGATGTATTACCTTTCCTTCTTTCCTTTTGAAATAAATCTTTGGATTGCAAGACCGTGTCCTCGTTTGTGTATTAAAGGCATTTATCTGACTGTCAAAGCAAGCTTTGTGGAAGACAGTACACACATTAATGGTGGAAAAAAGACACGTACCAATTACCGGTAGCTTTTAAAAATCGAAAAATGGCTCCTTTGATGAATTGTGGCCTCAGTTGAGCTGTTCAATTCAAATCTTAATATTGTAACATTTTCGTAGCTCAAAATCGTATCTCAAAAATTGTAATCTCACAAAACACTTTTATTAAAATAAGCAAAAAAATATCTCTAAACAATTATTATTACCTATGCCCATGCCACGAACCTTCTCACCACGTCCCAAAAAACAGGGACACCTGAGAAACAAAAGCTCTTCAGTTAGTCATTGCACAAAGCCGAACAAGGCAGAAACCTTAACTAGGCTATAACAACAACAACACAATCCAGGAGTCATTACAATATAAAAAAAATTATATTGAGATTTGCCACACCTAAACACAGCAGCCTTTAAAGGACAATACCATATATTTTTCATGTTTGAGCCTAATATATTCTATTTTCATACACGTAACGTTATTGAATCATTTCCCAAAGCATACTGCTGGAAAGGTGAATTAAAAATGTTTTTCCTACCTTCCAGACCGCTATTCGTTTCAGTTCATTCTGGTACACTATTAAAATCAACTTGTTGATACTTGAAACGTTCTTGGAATAGGTAATCCATCATCACCAACAAGACATGTATTCAGGTGGTTTTTTTTAGAAGTTACATAATTTTAGCATTTAAGAGCAATAAAAAGAATGGAGTGAATGTATGCTTCCACCGGGGAATATAGTCCCAAAAGAAGATCTCCATCTATGGAAAAATTTAAATGACTGTGACTTCATAAGGCTGCATAACTATTAGCAGGAGAAACATGGATTTTTAAGGTGGGTGTATCACTTGAATATTTGATTTAGAAAAATTAAGAGATTTTGCAAAATATCAGGAAAGCTGAAACACAGTTTTATTCTTTGGGAAATGATTGTCAGTAACATAACGTGTATGAAAATTGAATGTATTAGGCTCAAACATGCAAAGTGGGTGGTATGGCCCTTTAACAGAGCAGCTAAATTAGCTAAATCTTCTCCATTTCACTGCTTAGTCTACAATTACCTCTGTATCACATCCATTATCTGCCCGTGTTAGGACAAGTCAATCTGACTTCTTGCTCTGGGTTAAAAACTAGACGTTTATTTTCATCCCAGACATGGAAAAGAGAAGTCAGCAGCGCCGACACGTTGTAAACACCCCAACTGGATGCTGGATTGAATGGCGTCACTGAAACCGGACCTCTGTGTAATGATAGGTAATCACTGCATTAACATGCTAGATTACATGATTCAGAGAGGCCAGAGGAAGATGGTGATGAAACCCAGAGCCAGGTGGAGACGACACACACTCACACACCAAATATACAAAAGCATAATGCATGTGCAATCATCCCATACATCCACTGAAATGGAACAAATGTGTAGGGTTTGTTTGACCTTCAACCTCTCCAGTGGTCGATCTCTATGGTTTCAGTAATGGGCCTCCTCTTCCAGTAAACTTTTTCTTTTTCCTTCCCGTAATGGCTACTTTGTGTGTACATGGTCTTCAAACCACAGAACGGCACGTGATGGAAAAGGATGAAAAAACTTTTGGAAGATGGAGTGACTAGTCATGTATTAACTGGGAAAAAAATTGACATGTGAAACATTTCATCCAGGTCTTAAAATACAATGGTCAGAAAATGGTGAACATGCTGAATCGATTATCACCAACTGTAGTTCTGCCATTCATGGAAACCACGTTGTACTCCCTCCCCCCCGCTTTGTATTTATGCTGGGAAAGTGTCTGAAACTCGTCAGAATTAGTTTCTCCATCATACACACATGCCAAATCAAATCATTCATGATAAAAATGTCAGATCACAATATTGTAGCGTGAAGGTGTGTTGATCCGTTTTCATAACTAGAAGAAAGCAAACAAGCATGCCCAATGATGAATTAGTTTCTAAGAAGGGAGTTGTTTTGAAATGGTTCAGCTACAATGCTAACTGGCTAACTGCTAAAGATGAAACACAACAAATTTGTTAGCAGAAATACTCAGGTGAGTACCAAGAAAGTCACAAATCACGTTGTTTTGTTTTGCTGTTTACTTGTGCGCTTAAAATTTGAGCTCACTAGTGCAGTGGCTGTTGAAAATGTACCTGTTTGCACGGGGCTGGACTTTATGATGTGCGCTGCAGCCTGCCATTAGTGCCCGTGGAGTGGAGCATGGCTGCTGCACCCAGAGCCGCAGCTGGAGCATATCCTGCTGCATGGATTACTTTTTACCAGCACAGCTCAATTTGAGAACCATTCATTCAAACAACTTCACACGTGACACTAAACGTCCTTGGGTCCTGAGCAATGAACCTGCCAAATTTCAACTTCATAAAGCAGGTTAAGTTGAGTTATTCTTTACAACTTAAAATATTACAGCAGTGTTTTCCACACGTAGTCGAAATGTGAGCGGCCCGCCCATGTAAATGAAGACCCGCCCAGGTTTTGTGGGATGACCGATGACCCAGCCTTAAAAAAAGATACATATTTAATGATGTCATCAAACCACTGACTAAAACATCACTAAAATATGGAATAAAATTTGTGACCTTACTGTCATTTGGAAGGTAAAAGTGTCCTAAAAAGATCCATGATTGGGTTTTGTTACCGTTAATCCATTTTACTGCAAAATCCCTGTAGACCAGCATCTATCTCCTTCCTTATGAGCGTACCGTACATGCTCAAATAGTGGTGGGTCCTTTNTTTTTTTTTTTTTTTTTTTTTTTTTTACCTCAGCTGCGGAGAGAACCAGGCTTTTATTCCAGCCAGGTTATTATTTCTAAATTTAAAATATATGTAACCTTCATGCTTCTCACCAAAGTTTCCCTCTGCTGTGTTTTAGTTAATTACTTTCTTTAGCTTTGCTTTAAAGAGGTCTGAGGTTGAATGAAAATGTGCTCGTTGTGTTAATGTGGTTGCCTAGCAACCAGTAGTATACAGCCTTGTAGCAGCCATTTTCAATTAGATCTGAGTGTTTTTTGCTTTTTCTTTGCCTGCCCCCCCACCGACACACACACACACACAACCAGAATTGTCAGAAAGGTTATCACTAGATTCATTCCCCCAACCTTTTTACCAGGAAATTAAAAAAAGGCTATCCCTTCTACAGTTGCACATACGTATTAGCTTTGAATTTTTAGATCAGGGGATTTGGCAAATTGAATGGTTGTCAATAATGTAAAGTGTATGCGGGGTACATGCAAAATCACTGGCATGGTCCTTTAAGAGTCATGTAACATTTCCTCATATTCACTGATTATCTGACTCTTATCCTTTAGTGGATGATTTACAAACTTAAATCTGTAGATTGAAGTTGGAGGCTGCAAGTTAACAGTATGACTTTAAGGAGAAACTTTAAGAACAGAAAGATTGTAGATGTGATGTGGCTCCAAAAACACAACTGCATTATCAGAAACCATGACATCTTTTCACACCATCTGCAATTCAAATTATTTTTGCATAGAAAGGGCAAAGCCCAGTCATCTGTGTTCAAAGAATGAGGAGTCGTTGATGCTGAATTTTCCAAAATTTGCCTAAGAAGTTCTGAAGATGAGAGCAGCAGGCATGGAGAGGAGCAGGTCTTTCTGCAGCATCAGGATGAAAAGGCTGCTGCTGGGCATCTTCTGTCTCTCAGGTAAGTTTACATGTTTGAGAATGTCTAATATTATGTCTACATGCTGTATGACTGGACACTCTGCACTGTTGCCTTTTGGCTATTAACAGCTGGATGTCTTCAAATTACCTTCAGTTAAATCCTGGAAAAACAGAGGTCTGGTTTTTGGCCCTGGACATATCTCTAATACTCTTCAATCCATCTTGGGGCCACTGTCAGTAAATATTAGTCATTCTACTAGAAATCTAGGTGTAATTTTCGACTCAAACCTCAACTTTGATCAGCATATAACTAATCTTGTTCAATCCTGCTTCTTACAACTAAGGAATATAGCTAAAATTAGCTCTTATCTCCCTAAAAATGTCATCTCACAAATTATTCATGCCTTCATCTCTTCTCGTCTTGACTATTGTAACTCCCTTTTCTCATGTCTCACTGCTTCTGCAACTTCTCATCTTCAGATGGTTCAGAATGCGGCAGCCAGACTTCTGACTCGTACTAAACGTAGAGAGCGTATAACCCTGTCCTGGCTTCCTTACACTGGCTTCCAGTTCATTTCCGAATTCAGTTTAAAATTCTTCTAATNACCCTGTCCTGGCTTCCTTACACTGGCTTCCAGTTCATTTCCGAATTCAGTTTAAAATTCTTCTAATCACGTTTAAAGCCACTCATGGTCAGGCTCCCTCCTATATCTCTGCACTTCTAACGCCATATATTGCTCCAAGATTGCTTAGATCTGCTGACCAAAAACTCTTACATATCCCTCGGTCTANACGCCATATATTGCTCCAAGATTGCTTAGATCTGCTGACCAAAAACTCTTACATATCCCTCGGTCTAGGTTTAAAACTAAAGTGGTGCGTTTAGTGTCGTTGCTCCGACACTGTGGAACCAGTTTCCCCTTAACATCCGCTCAGTCGAGTCAGTGCAGCATTTTAAGAAATTGGTAAAAACATATTTATATAAACGGGCTTTTATGTAATCTTGACCGGTATNCAGCATTTTAAGAAATTGGTAAAAACATATTTATATAAACGGGCTTTTATGTAATCTTGACCGGTATCCATAAATGAAATCCAGGTGGATCTCTGTAAAGGTTTGCAGAGCAGATGTTTAAGCTACAGTTCTTTGTCTTTTACGTGTACCTTGGTCATTTTTTTAACAGCTTTGCCTGCTTTTTATCTTATTATTTATTTTATTTTATTTTAATTGTTTTGGACTACATGTGCTCTTGATTATCATGATGTCTCTAGTCTTGATGACTTTCTGTAATGAACTTTTGTGTCTGGATTCCTGCTCAGGTACACGTTTTGGTGTGATCATGGCATTTAATATTTATTTTTAGCTCTTTGTGAAGCACTCTGTAACTTATATTTTGAGAAGTGCTATATAAATAAAGTTTATTATTATTATTATTATTATTATGACTGATACAGGAAAGGTTTTCAGTTACTAGTACTTAAATTTTTCAATTTCAGGAAGATTTCTGCTTTCTTTGCACATTTCACAGAAAATATCACAGCAGCATATTGCTGCTCAGTTTTATTGTTATGAGAAGTTTTGTTGTTATAACAAGAGTTTTTTTTTTTTTTTTNTTTTTTTTTTTTTTTGAAGTTTTAACAAGATACTCTTGCATTATAACATTTTCTTGTCATTACTCCAAACAAAATTACTGAATATTAAAGGACAATTGTTAAGCCCAATAAATACTACCCACATATAGTGACAAACATTTTCCAAAACATAAAACTTTTTATTTTAGTTTTCCTGTTATTTTGCCAAATCCTCTAATCATTCAAAATCAAATGTTCAGGTGATACACACACCTTAAAATTCAATGTTTCACCTGCTAACACGCAATTCCACATGTAGAAAGGATGGTCGTAGAAGAGAGTCATTTTAATTTTTCGGTAAAAGTCATCTTCTTCTGGGATTATATTTCCTGCAGAGACGTACATCATCTTCCATGCAGCTCCATGTTGGATTAGTTAAATTAAATCACTCTGACAAAAATCTTTATCGACATCATGTTTAATGTGATGGATTGCTTATCTCAAGCACCATACAGTGGTTTTGCATGTTTCAGCCAATAAATACAACCTGTATTCATGTCAAATTACTGCCAGTATTTCCCTTAACATACTACTGGAGTGGCAAATATTGTAAGAATTCAAATTGAATTATTTTTCCTACCTTCTAGAATGCCATTCATTCCAGTATGCTTTTAAAATAAACTTGTAGAGACTTGAAACGTGCTTGAGATAAGTAATCCATCACGGGGGACAACATGCTATGATTATTTTTTGGTCAAAAAAATAATCACTTGAGCTTTAAAATATAGGTCAAAGCATATAGAGTACTTCTGAGGAATGCTGTATTCAGTGCTTCATATATTTAAACTGATTAACAATCTTACCACATGGACATTAGCCAGAATTATTTTTGTTGCCCTTATTGGGCTCACACATGAAAAACCACCGGTATCATCCTTTAAAGCACTCATTCAGGCTTATGTTGTTCCCACAGGCTGGCTCACTTTCTCTGCATGCCTTCATCATCAGTATATTGCTGATGCGAAGAATTGGACCGATGCTCAGATTTACTGCAGAGAGGCGTTCACTGACCTGGTCACTGTTCATAACAGCTCAGAAATGGACCGGCTTGTCGCCGCAGCACCTAATACTGGTAAGTTGGCCTGGACCGGCCTGTACCACAAAGTGGATTGGAGGTGGTCTCTGGCTGATGAGGCGTACTACGCAGACAGTGGGAAGAACTACAGTAAGTGGCACATAAGTCAACCAAGTTTTTATAAAGGTGCAGAGTTCTGTGTAGTTATGAACGACACTAGACGATGGTTTAATAATTTCTGTACAAGCCTTCAGCACGTCATCTGTTACAATGGTAAGAACACAGCAAAATGTTATTTTTCTTCTTGCATAAAGATCCAAACAAAACAACGTTCTCTATTTTCCCTCCAAAAATCTAACTGCAGGAACAGCAAGGGATCCTAAATTCATTTACATGAATGAACCTACGGAATTGGTCCAGCACTCAGAGGTACTGCAGAGAGAATTTCATCGACCTGGCTAGTGTGAGGAAAGAGACGGAGAACCAAAAGATCCAGAATTTGACGCCCGATGGAGTCTGGGCCTGGACTGGCATGTAGAGAAATCCTAACATGTTCTGGTCTGATGGGAGTGACTCCTCCTTCTGGTTCTGGGACTCAGGCTACCACCCAATGTGGATTTCAAAAATCTTATGTGTTGCTGCTGATTTGAAACAATCTGGCAAATGGCAACCAAAGACCTGTGATTTGAAGTTTCCATTTTTCTGCTACGGCACCCCTCGGCCTCATGAGTGAAATGCTTAGATGCTGCATTGCTTTCAACAAATGCATGAAAATGCTGCTCCATTACAGATATCAGGTATGAAATAATGTGACGGCGTGCTCGTCATGTCTCTGTCTTCTCATTCCATGTGCTGTCTCAGCCACCATAACCAGGCAGATAGTTAAGCTGAAGATAAAGTCTGACAAGCCTCTGGATCTGANAGCCACCATAACCAGGCAGATAGTTAAGCTGAAGATAAAGTCTGACAAGCCTCTGGATCTGAATGATGACGCTGTGAAAGCAGCCATCTTACAAAAGGTAACTCTGCAAAAGCCAACCTCTTAGCTTAAAGGGCCATACCGCTCATTTTCCATCGAGCCCAACTGTCACATGTTGGCTGTCACATGTTATGTGACAGCCAACAGGAGCAGTAAATATTAGAACTGTTTTTCCTACCTTCCATACTGCCATTGGTTTCAGTTCATTCCAGTATCCTTAAAAATCAGCTTGTAGAGACTTAAAACGTGCTTGAGATAAATAATCTATCACACCAAAGCAAATGTCGTTTTCATTCTTTGTTGAAGTTACTTGATTTAACCCTGAGCACATGCTAACCTTCAACATCTTCATCTNTTTTCATTCTTTGTTGAAGTTACTTGATTTAACCCTGAGCACATGCTAACCTTCAACATCTTCATCTCCAGACGTGTTGCAAAAAAACAAAACAAACAAAAAAAAATGGCTTCAACAGCTTGTTACATCAAGATCACAAAAATAATTATTCATGTCAAGACCATAGGAAAAAAAAAAGAACGATCGGGATCAAAAAGTATTTTGTGATCTCATGAAAATGACTCAAAATTGTGTCAAGATGATGATAAAACAAAATAAAAGCAATGTGTCAGGGTGGATACATATTTCACAATGATTTTTTTTTTTTTTTTTTTTTTTTTTTTNTTTTTTTTTTTTTTTTTTAAACAGCTGCAGGACAGACTGAAGGACGCCAGCGTGAGAGGAGTCACCCTGAGTTGGCGAAAGAAGCCGGATGGAAGTTCCTACGAGGATGAGAAAAGTTCTGAGCAGAAAAAAAAAAGAGCAGGTTATGATGCTGAAAAAAGAGGACCTCTAAAATCCAGTTTTAGAAGCTGTGGTATGACGTGAATCATCACTCTTTACTCCTGAACTTACATCATCTTATAGATATCAGAATATAGAATCTGTTACATTGAAGTGCTGTGCTTAGGTAGAATTCTGAGTACTTATGAGTACTTTATATATTTACATTTTTAGCTAATGTTCTTCTTTTCCTCATCTACGTCAAAATATTGTACTTTATACTCCAGTCCGTGTACCTGCTGCCTGAAGTACTTGTAGTAACTTTCCAGATTTGGGTTTTTACATTCAACATGATACAATAAACTATCATCAGGTGTGGGTAATATAATAATATTGTGATATGTAAAGACATTTTTGTGATAACAGTGTAGATGACACTAACATGACAACGCTGGAAAATGTTGTATTGGTGATTGCAGAATAAATACAAATGCAAACTTCGACAACATGAGTCAAAAAATTAATGTGTAAAGGTAGCAGAGTTTCCCTCAGTAAAAGTATAAATAACTAAATCTATTTTAGCTTGTAAACATTAACTCAAATTAACTTGAGCTGCTCATCTTTAGTAGTTTATAAAACATTAAATAAAATGACTGATGATGTCATAAGAGCTGATCTTTAGCAGATTATAATGCTAAATAGCCTCTGTGACGCTAAAGCTGAATACGCTCAAGTCCAACTCCACCACAAGCCAAGAAAATTAACTGATGTTAGCATAGCGGCTAAGCTAACACTGTTCATACATCACAAAAAACAAGTCCCTGCTGAGAAAAAGTCGCCGCTTTGCTCATTTTCTGTCACAGGAAGTACAGCTAGCTAACGCTCCAGCTATGCTTGACTGAGTCAGCGTCACTTCCNTCTGTCACAGGAAGTACAGCTAGCTAACGCTCCAGCTATGCTTGACTGAGTCAGCGTCACTTCCTGTTTGAGTCTCAAATCAGCTGATTGGCTCTCCTCCTCATGTGACTTATGACATTCTTGGCATTCACCAGGTGTTTGTTTCAGATGGAGAAATAAGTCTGTTGCGTTTCCACCTTTAGCTGTTAGCCTGTTAGCCTTGTAGCTACAACAAAGAAAAAAGGACTCATTCTTTTTCCTTAGACATAATTTTTTTCTTCCCTGTCCCCTGTGGGGCTCCGTAGTATCCTGCATTTGTTGCTTGTGAATATTTTCGAGAAATAACAACTCCTTCGCGACATCTTGTATGCTGGGCGGGGTTATATATGGGGAGGGCAGAGTAATACATGAAACCGTTTCAAAACATTTAAACAACCATCATGTTGAAATGTTTCAAATATCATCAGTCTGAAATGAACCGTAGAAAATTTGTTTAGATATATGGAGCTGGACTGTTAGTTATTGACCTGGATATGTTAAAGGACCATATCCATTATTTTGCATGTTTAAGCTGAATAACAACTATTTAAAAAATCAACAGAATGAAACATGGACAATTACAGGAAACGTGCAACTGTATGTGCATCTTGTGAGGTTAAAGACTTTATTCAGAATATTGGAAAATGAAGGGATGCAGAATCTGCATTTACATGAAGCTATAGGCTGATGTGATGATGTCAGTCTTAAAGAGAACATGTTGCCCTAACTTGAAGTTTTAACGTTAGCTGTAAGCATTCTAATGACCTCCTCCTTCATTCTGGATGGTGTTTATGTCTATACTGGTGGTTTTGTGTGTTTGAGCCCAACATATACAACCCACATATATATATTACTGACAACCATTTACCAAAACATATTACTAGACCTTGAAATATTAGTATTGTTTTTCTGACTTTCAAAGACCACCGTTGATTTCAATTAATTCAAGTATGCTATTAAAATCCAACTTGTAGAGACTTGAAATGTGCTTGAGATAAATCCATCACAGCAAACACAACATCTATTCAAACTTTAATCAATGTAACTTTGTTTAATCTATCCTGCAAAAAAAAAAAAAAAAAAAAAAAAAAAAAAAAACAGAAAAGCTGAACAGAAGAATATGTATGTCTCTGGCATGTTAATTTCATCCCAGAGAAGATGGCTTTTACCAGCAAACTAAACTTTACATGTAATGTGTTAGCTTTGAATTTTTAGATCAGGGAACTGCATTATTATAAAGCATCTGTGATGGAAACAAGTCTTTTCACACCATCTGCAATTCAAATTATTTTTGCATAGAAAGGGCAAAGCACAGTCATCTGTGTTCAAAGAATGAGGAGTGGTTGATGCTGAATTTTCCAAAATTTGCCTAAGAAGTTCTGAAGATGAGAGCAGCAGGCATGGAGAGGNGTTGATGCTGAATTTTCCAAAATTTGCCTAAGAAGTTCTGAAGATGAGAGCAGCAGGCATGGAGAGGAGCAGGCTGCTGCTGGCATCTTCTGTCTCTCAGGTTAAGTATGTTTGAGCATGTCTAATATTATGTCTACATGCTGTATGACTGATACAGGAAAAGTACTTATTCTGAGTTTTCAGGTACTAGTACTTAAATCTTTCAATTTCAGGAAGATTTCTGCTTTCTTTGCACAGTATTTCAGAGGGAAATATTACCAGCAGCATATTGCTGCTCATATATATATATTTTTTTTTGTTATTTTGTGATAGCCAACAGGAGCTTAGAATTGTCTTTCCTACCTTCCAGGCTGCCACTGGTTTCAGTTCATTCCAGTATGCTGTAAAAATCAGCTTGTAGAGATTTAAAACATGCTTGAGATAAATAATCCATCACGCAAACCAATTGTCATTTTCATTCTTTGTTGAAGTTACTTGATTTAACCCTGAGCACATGCTAACCTTCAACATCTTCATCTCCAGACTGTTGCAACAAAACAAAACAAAACAAAAAGTGGCTTCAACAGCTTGTTACGTCAAGATCACAAAAATAATTATTCATGTCAAGACCAAAAAAAAAAAAAAAAAAAAAAAAAAACGATCGGGATGAAAAGGTATTTTGTCATCTCAAGAAAATGACGCAAAATTTCTCAAGCTGAAGATGAAACAACATAAAAGCAATGTGTCAGGGTGGATGAAGCTCAGTGTTTCCCATACATAGGTGAAACTCGGGCAGCATGCCCAGGTTTCTGAAGACCCGTCTAGGTTTCGTGGGACTGGTTTATAGCCTACTCGCCGTTGTCGGGAGTGCACGAGGGGCTGCGCGCATACTTGGGCGGCCTCAAGAAAGCAANCCTACTCGCCGTTGTCGGGAGTGCACGAGGGGCTGCGCGCATACTTGGGCGGCCTCAAGAAAGCAAAACAAAAGAAGTGAAAGCGGAGAAAGCAAAAACTGAATGTCCGACAGCTCCACTATCTGCGACGTTACATCTGCCCCCCCGCCACCAGAAGTATATTTTCAACCTGTGGGAAACACAGGTTATTGCACAGTTTTTCATTAAATTCAAATTGATTGATTCAGATTTTCAACCAGTGGGAATAACACTGCATAGGATTTAATTATTTATGCTTTTACTGAAGGAAAACACTCCATTATAACTATATACATATAAATTTCTCATATTTTTAAAATTTGCAGCATTGTTTACTTTTGCAACCACCAGTAAGTCATCGTTCAGTGTTACATTTTCCCTATTGTCATGAGATATAATACTATTTTAAGGCTCTAATACACACTCAGAATCTCCTCATATTCTGGTCTGGCACTGTGTAAATGCTAATGATCAGCTGTGGCGTGACCTCGGCGGCGGGGTCACGCCGTGGCAATTGGCAGCAGAGGAGACGTATGGCTCCCGTTAAGTCTCCGGGGAGGCCTGTAACGGTGCAGAACGACAATAGGAGCGATGCTGTGTTTAGTCTGCGTCTGCGGGGCTTACAGCAGATCTTACACCCTGAAACAAGACCTGCACCTTCCACCAAAGACTTTAAGACCCTCTCTCGCAGCTAGCTTATTACATTTTAGTTTACTTTTCATCTGTGCCGAAGGTGCACGTACACACACACACACACACACATCATCATCATCATCACACCCAGGCCAAACCAGAACTATAAGTGGATATTCACCTCTTCCCTAATCTCTCTTGGCCATCTTTCATCCCTGCTTCTCTCTCCTTAATCTAGCGTAAGAAGGCGCTATGTCACCTGGCAGGTAGGTAGGTTATATTAGAGCTTCAGTATTTATTTCTTAAATTTTTTTTTAATTTAACCTTTGTTTTACCACGTAGGTCTCATTGAGATAGAAATCATTTCCAAGAGATGGCAGCATGAAAAAACAATAGCAAACCACAACACACACACAATCCAACACACACAATTACAATGCAGCACAGTCAAACTGTACATTCAGCAACAGACAGCACTCAAAGCAAGGTTTCTCCAAAAAATCATCCTGACAGATCTAAAAACAAAGACACTGACTGATAATGCCAATTTCCTGTTTTTTTTTTTAAACATTGACTTGAATTCCGCAAGTAGTTAAGTTGATTATTTTCAAGTCCTGTTGTGGATTGTTCCATGTGGAGGACGCATCATATTTAAAAGCTTTTTTGTCCAATTCTGTCCTTACCTGAGGAACAGTCAGTTGTAGACATCATGAGAGCAGACGCCATATTGACCTTGAATTTTACCTGTCAGGCGTCTTTTGTCTGACATGCTCAAACCAAATACACAACATTTGATACTCGTCTCTGTCGGACATCTTCTGGTTTCTGCGGTTTCTCAGCAGCCCAGAAGGAGTTTTGTCTAAATAAATGTCAACATGAGAATCATCCACGTCAATCACGTCACGCATCCGCCAGGCCCAGCAACGAGGTTACGAGCCACGACTCCGGTGGGCTGTTTCCCCTCCGGCTCTACACTCCACCAGTGTCCTTTCCTTTGTGCCATAACAATGGAGAGGATGTGGAAGTCCAAAACACACAAATGATCAGGTGCTGAACATTTACAGCACTTGCGTCTTACAGCTCGACCCCGGAGTTGATCCGGGGAAAAGCCAAACCGCTCCTTTTTTTCCATTTTTGTTTTCACAAGAGAACGTCGGATCTTTGGTGGATTATTTTTAAGGCTGGAGGAATTAAAGCTTCTGTCTGGCCTACGGTAGAAAACTACACTAAAGCTTTCCTTTACCCAAAGCTGAACCAGATCATTCTGCTGATTACATCACGTTATATCTGGTTATATAGTTACACACACTTGTTGATATCGGGGGGATTTTACTGATCCAGTCAGTCACTCCTGATATGATTCTTTTTTGAAGAAACATATAAACACATTCACATTTCACAAGCTGACATGGGTTAATAAGAGATTATTTTAAGATTTCTCTAAGACAGTATTTCTCCAGTACTGCAAAAATAGTTGGAAGTTGCTCTTCCTCTTTCACAAAAATGCACGAAAGCTTATTTGTTTTTCAAGTTTTTAAAAACAAATAAATACATCCACAAATGTTCAACAGCTAGAATAAGATGTGGAAAATAAAATACCTTTTTATTTGCCTTCACCTGAAGCTTTATTCATTTTTCCCGTTTATTACTATTAATAAATACAAAACTATTCAATTCCTTTAATCTGAAACAACTGAAATGCTAACCATGTAGCATTGTTAGCAAAGCTGCACATTGTAGCTACGTTACACAACCGCTTGGACAGCTTGACTTTGGTCATATTACACAAATTCTGTTGCACAGCCTCTATTGTCTTACACTTTGTGCTCTGTTTAAAGGATCATACCAGTCATTTTGCATGTTTGAGCCTAATATATTTTATTTTAATACAAGTTATGTTACCAAAAATCATTTCCCAAATAATAAAACCGTATTTCAGCTTTCCTGATATTTTGCAAAATCTCTTAATCTTAAGCGTACCAGAATGAACTGAAACCAATGGAGGTCTGGAAGGTAGGAAAAACATTTTAAATTCACTGCTCCAGTAGTATGCTTTGGAAAATGATTGTCAGGAATGTAACGTATGAAAATTGAATATATTAGGCTCAAACATGTAAAGTGGACAGTACGGTCCTTTAAAATACTTCTATTACTCATTCGTCAATTTTCGTGAAGCATGTTTTTTAGTAAGTGCTACATAAATACAGCAATAATGATGTTAACTGAGTGAAATATACAGACAGATTAATTATTGAGCTTTGTAAAAAAAAAAAAAAACTTAATAAATAAAACAATAAAGCAACAAACTATTTTTTAGTGCTGTTTTTGCATTTGTGACAATAATCATATACCATCACAATTCAACAATATTTCAACTTTAAAATACAATATACTGACAACAAAAACTCAGCAATGCAATTACTTAAAAGCACAACGTTCCCGTTATTGACCCTCCATCTTACCGCTCTAATTATCTGTCCATTTGTATCAAGCTACCACTGCATCCAAGTTGTTGTTAAGAATTCTGGGAAAGATGGGTCAACATTCAGCAAAGTCAAATTAGGCATTTCATGACAAGTCCCCAGCGCAACCCAAAACAAATATACTCCCTCATCTGATTTTTAATGCTGTTTATTAAGCGCCTGAACGCTCTGACGGAGGCTTTTCTATTTATCCTGCTGAGGAAACGTTTTACTGGAGTAACACTAAATACTTCAAAGATTCCTCATCATAAATACATCCAAACTTCAATATGCTTCGTATCAAAATATCAGCAGCTTCAACACAAAATACTCATTAAAAACCATGTCTGCGGAACACACACAAACACTGCAACCACACACACTCATCATAAAGACACCAGGGTGGGAAATTACTCCCAGACGCGCTGACATTCAGCTTGTGGCTGGTAAGTTACACAACACTCGTCCCTTTGGCAGGTAACAAACTGTTACTGGAGGTATTTTATTCTAAATAGCCAGTTGGCTGATAAATCACTCACAGTGGCACCAGCCAGTTTGGCCAGTGGACAAAAGAGTTTTTTCCTGTGCAGCACACACACACACACACGTACACATAATACACACTCTGAGGTCCAAGTTTAGCTGAACCCTGATTAACAGTGTCACTCTAAATCACAGGGTTGATTTCAGTGCTAAACCAGACCTGAGTCTGATTGGAGAGGCATGAAGAAAATGGCTTAAAGAGGGCAGGGAGACGAGGAGGAGGAGGAGGCGGCAGAACACAGACAGAGGGGTTATATTAGAAAAAGAAGGGGAGTGGATGAGGAAATACAAGGCTCAGGCAAAGAGCAGAAACATTTAAAAAAAGAGTGAAGACAAAAGAGAAAGAAAAGGACAGAAAGATACATGATAGGTGGAGGAAAATCTACATGAGGAATTTATATGTTTTATATTTAAAAGTTTATATGTACAACAACCAGACCATCTGTGCGTCTATGTGTCCTTAAGTGACATGCTTATTGTCTTTGTAGCAATCTGATTATTTAAGCATCATGTAAACCAAAACCCGCAGAAGCTTAAAGGACCATACCGTCCATTTTGCATGTTTGAACCTAATTTATTCAATTTTCATACATGTTACATTACTGACAATCATTTCCCAAAGGATAAAACTGTATTTCAGCTTTCCTGATATTTTTCAAAATCTCTTAATCTTTTCAAAATCAAATATTCAAGCGATACACCCACCTTAAAAATCCATGTTTCTCCTGCTAATAGTTACACAGCCTTATGAAGTTGTTAAAGATCCTTATGTGGGCAGATCAGCAGCAATTAGGTCGACACCATTAGACTGAATGAGAATCAGCTGGCAGGTGAATGTATAGCTTTAAATGCCTAGTTGAGAAACTCACACTCCTTTTGCCAGCAGAGAGCCAGGAGCTTTTCCATCAGTTGTTTGTCTGCGTAATGTAAGTTTATTCCTTTTAATTTAACATTAATGGATCATTTATTTCAATAATATAATTGGTTGTAATTTCTTTAATTATGATGAACTGTGATTTACCTTATTAGAGTTGAAGTGAACTTATGTATGTTTCTTTATTTTCCTTTTTAGAAAACAACCAGACAATACACCTGTTAATCCTTCCATGTGTGAGAAATAAATTATTGGCAAGAGAAATCCACTTGTGCTTTGGTGTCTAACACGCACACCCACTGTGTTAATTATTTC
>VXCM01001392.1:0-10454 GCA_014773175.1 Lucifuga dentata
AGGAGGAGGAGGAGGAGGTATAAGGCTCAGGCTCAGAAATAAAATCATGCATGTCAAAGCAGATCAACTCCAAAAACAAACCTGGAGTTTTCTTTTATAACCCTCACATGCTTGGTGCCAAACGACTAAACTCTCCTGATTCCTATGATCTAAGTCCTGATATGTCTCCTTTCTGAAGTTAAAGGTCGTTTTGCATCTTTGAGCCTAATATATTCAATTTTCATACACATAGTGATACTGACAATCACTTCCCAAAGCATACTACTGGAATGGTGAATTAATTTTTTTTTTTCCTACCTTCCAGACTGCCATTGTTTTCAGTTCATTCTGATACGCTATTAAAATCAACTTGTTGATACTTGAAACGTTCTTGGGATAGGTAATCCATCATCGCCAACAAGATGTGTATTCAAGATTTTTTTCAAACTTACGCAATTTTAGCATTTAAGCGCAATAAAAAGCATGAAGTGAATGTATGTCTCCATTGGGGAATATAGTCCCAAAAGAAGACAGTTTATCGAAAAATGTAATCATCACTGACTTCATAATTTTACGTAACTATTAGCAGGCAAAATATTGATTTTTAAGTTGGGTGTATCGCTTGAATATTTGATTTTGAGAGATTAAGAGATGTTGCAAAATATCAGGAAAGCTGAAATATGGTTTTATCCTCTGGGAAATGGTTGTCAGTAACGTAACGTATGAAAATTGAATATACTAGGCTCAAACATGCAAAATGGTCAGTATGGTCCTTTAAGCTTTGCCTGGGAAATGCCCCTTACTGCCACTGACCGACCGCATAGCTAAAGTTTATGAGGCGAATCTGTTCAGGAAGTGTCTGCTTTGTCTTTTCTCACAAAAGCTGCTGGAGATGCAGAAATGATCACTTCTGTTGCCACAGCGATGCCGTCATGGCAGAGCGAAGGGCCCCGCAGTTCTTTGCTTTCTCTGCTGTGTGAGTGTCAGCGACGGGTCGAAGGCTGCATCCATCTGTGCTGCAGGCCACAGTAAATCACCCATGGGTAACGTGGCCTTCCTGCTGTACCGCGTCACTCTGTGAGACAGTGATAAAGACGCGTGGCAGTGAGGAGGACAGAAGCCTGGAGCCATTTCCTGTCACTGCTGATCCAGAGGGATTACAGCAGAAACAGACGAGACACGGAGAAATTGCAGATATGATCATGATCACAGAGAGACCGACAACTTAAGATGAAAAGGACCCAAAGGTAACAAAGGAGAAAAAAAGTGTTTCCAGTTGCAACCAAGATGGCCTCAACACTTTTCTTATGTGTTAACACACTCAAGTACAACAATTTGATCATGTTAGTCAGCTTAGACCTGCATCAGACTTAAAGCAGCTCTTAAAGGACCATACCAGTGATGGTGCATGTGGCGCTTCATACCCAATATATGCAATCATATACAGTACATGTATGTTACTGACAACCATTTCCCAAAACATATTACTTTAGTGGGGAAATTTTAGAATTGTTTTTCCTAACTTCCAGACTGCCGTTGGTTTCAGTTCATTCCAGTGTGCTATTAAAATCTATTTGTAGAAACTTGAAACAGGCTTGAGATATGTAATCCATCACAGAGTACAAGATGTCTGTTAATTTTTTTTTTTTTTTTTTTNCCAACACGGAGCTGCATGGAAGACAATGTATGTCTCTGCCAGGAAATATAGTCCCAGGAGAAGACAACTGTTACCGAGAAATTTAAATGACCGTGCCTTCTACAATCATGCATAAGTGTTAGAAGGCAAAACACTGAATTTTAAGGTGGGTTCACCTGAACAAGTGATTTTGAAAGATTAGACTGGAAAAAATAACAAGAAAACTACAGTTTTATGTTTTTGAAATTGATAGTCAGTAACATACCATATGCGGGCTGATTATATTGTGCTCAAACATGCACACAATTGCCGGTATGTTCCTTTAACCCAGCACAGACAGAGGTGTGAATAGCTAAATAACAGCAATGAATACCACTGATGAGAAAGAAAAGGAGGGAGGCGGATAAACAAAGACACAGTTGAAGTGACACAATGGAGGAGGATTACACAACTTTTAGTCACCAAGCCAGCTGATAATATCATCACAGGTACCATAGAGAACCCAACCTGGGTTGGTACATGCTGTACTCAGCCATGATCTCAGTCTGCCATGCTACAATAAAAACCTCTTTGTGACACTGAATGTGGACTTCTTGTCTATTCAGGACAAGCAGCTCAGCATAAATGTGTTTCAATTCATCTACTTTTTCCAGGATGTCACTACAGCAACATGCCAAACTCTCAGTGGGTTAGCTGAGATACCTTTCTGACATCAACAGGCAATAAGTACTCATCCAAGATAGAGGGTAGGGTGCTGGATCGATGGAGATCTCTGCACTTAGAGGTCATGGTGGCTCAGCTAAGTCGACCTTTAAGGAAAACAGGCTAAATCAGTCATTTAATTAATTTATGACAAATATTTCAAGGCAAAAGATGTCAGAAATATGACTGCAAAGGTGTGATAATCACATTCCCAAATCACGGTAAAGTGTTGTTACTTGACAAGTAATATCTTAAAATATCTTACCAATGTAAAAGCCCGTCAAATATATCTATTTTTTTAATAAACCCAGTCGGCCTGTGCGGAACGTGTAATTGAGTTCCAAAGTGTGCCACACTCTCAGCAAAACTCTGGTTACCAAGTTACAGAGAACAATGCAACAATGCAGAAGGGTTAAAGCTTATTACAGGAGACACCACACACACACACACACACACACACACACACACACACGCACACACACACAAAGTACTGACCCTGCATGAAAAGTTAATTTGCAGCAAGACCACAGCTTTTCTTGACTTAAAGGCTATATTGGTTTTATGTCATTCTTATTTCTAAATTCATAATTTTCTGCACTTTGTACCTGGTACTTTGCTCTCCTTTTTCATAAAGTTCATCACCACATATAAAATTGAAAGAGTTCTCTGTAGCTCATACAGAATTCAGCACAATTGTGGAGGTTCTGGGGTTAAATATCCCATTCTGTGTAGAATCTGCACAGCCAGGAAATTTTGGATGGAAAATGTCAAATCATGTGTAGCCTGTTTGGCACCCAAAACTAATGCAGACTGGAGGTTCCTTCATTTTCTGCAGGGAGGATGTACTGTATCTGGGCACACTGGCCAACCCTGCTTAACAGGAAATCTAAGAAGCTTAGTACACTAATGCCCAAATGGCTTTAGGAAAGCCACGATGGCAACAAAGAGCTTTGAAAACAGTCTGGGAACCGAGCAAAGTGTAAAAGAAACCCAAATTAGTGCCAACAAGCAGTATGTCTACACAATAATTTCACAGGCCTCACACAAACCAGCTTTAAAAAGGGGTTAAAGGTCACCGACACTTGCATAGTTTCAAACATTTTACTTCAAATGGCATCAAATTATCAAATTACAGTACAAATACTTAGCAAATCTTAAATATTGTTTATAACCAATTAATCCCCACAAAGGACATTCACCTCTTATTGGAGGGAAAATAAACAGTTCAGTTTGGTTTCAGCAGCAGGCGTAATGACAGCTTATTGTTCTCAGACACAAAGGAACCGTTTTCAACTCTGCACCGAGTCCCTTGATGCAAAAACCTTCTGCAAACCCCGAAAACGTAAAACGTGCAAAAGAAGAGACTATTAAGGTTTTCAACTCAGACTTCAAATGAACAGGCATAAAATCAAACATGAACTTCCCAGAGAATCAAAAGAAGCACTGCTGGTTGAGCCACAGGCTGCAAAAAATCTTTAATTTAGGGTCTTAGAATCAGAATTTGGCATACTTCCTGTTGTTCCAATGCAAATTATCTTGTCTTTAATATCTGTTCTTTTTTTTAATGTACTGACTGGAGATTAAAAAAAAAGAAGAAAAAGAAAAACAAAACAAGTTTTAACATTCCAGTGGAGGCAAGTGCAACAAACTGGAGCAGGCCCACATCAGTGCACACTTTTAATGAGTCCTAGAATTTAAAAATGAAAAGTCAAAGGTCAAGTATCAGCATCCTTTAAGGTGCGGTAGAGCAGAAACTTTGTCCACTTTGCCCAAAGCTGCAGCACTTTCCACCCCTTTCAGCCACTCTTTGCATTTCCTCACAACAGTCTCATCCACGTCTCCGTCCTCCTCCTCGTATTCTACGTCGTCGTACTTGTATTGATCGTTCAGCAGAGAGATTTTAACGATGGCGGTGATGTCCTGCTCCGCGCTTTCCACTTTGGCCATCGGGACGCCGCTTTTGGAGCCTCCGTGCGCCTTTTTGGATGGGAAAACGCGTCTGTGCCGAAAGTCCGCAGACGCGCAGCATTTCTGCTGCTTCGCCATCATTTGCTTTTCTAGGTTGCGTTTTTGAATGACGAGGATGGCTTCGGGGGTGAGACTGAGGGTGAACTGGATCTCCTTCTCCGTGTCTTCTTTGTCGTGGGTCAGTCTGGTGGAATCCATGGAGCTAGAGCGCCTGACTACCTCTGATGAGTCCTGAGATTTGGGCACCGTCAGCCAAGAGCCCTTTCCCCCGGTCTCCTCACCGGTACCGAGCTTCTGAACTGAAACTTTACTCTTCTGTTGCTGCGTTTTACGCCCCAAACTCCTCAAATTCGCAGATGACCAAGATGTGGGCTGCTTCTCCTTGTCGGACTCCCCCATCTCTCCTCTGGATTTGCTGGTGAGCTCAGTCTTAGGAGGCACTGCGTTGGCTTTCTTTTTCCCGAAGAGATCCCTGCCGGGAGAGGAGATCCGCTGCTGGAGGCTGATGGGCGGAAAAGGCATTTCTAGGATTTTTGGAAGCGATCAGACTATTAAAATAGAAAAGTGAAGATGTGGAATCCCTGCGTAAAGTACGGAGGAGGCATCATCATCCAATAGAGAGGAGAGGAGACTGTAGTGCACCTGTTGGCCGCACCGGAATTCAACTGGTGCATATACACTCACACACACACGGTCTGTCTGCTTTATGATGCCGTTAGCAGGGAGGCGTGGTCAGGAGGAACAAAGACGCGAAAACCCGTGGTGATGTCATTTCATAAGTCGCTAATAACTTCCTTATTAAGGCACGTCATGTTCCTGTCCAATGGTGTTCCTTCCTGAAGTCATTGGACCAATGAACACACGCATGTAATTATTCCTTTAATTGATCACAATCAGCCAATCATTTGTAGTTTCTTTTAAATTGTTGCTTATTGGTTGCCAAGCGACGCGAGCAGCACTGCAAAGCTACCAAGAAGCATCCAGGTGACCTGAAGTGGATTTTACAGTATAAAAAAAAATTGGAGGGGGGGTTAAAGGCTGATCTCAGAAGTTTGACGGCATTTACAGCATCAGATAAAAAAAAAAACTAAAAAACAAAAAAACTAATATGAATAAAAATGTAGGCTACATAAATCCAGATAATTAGAAAATACACACTGGGGGAATTTGGGGCTGTATGGGGCCCTAGAAGATGTCTGGGATTATAGATATTTAATATGTTACTTTGGGGTCTATTCAAGGGGTCCAAAATTCCTAGCAACACGCCACTGATGACCACTGAATTCCCATTTGTGGACTGATAATTGATCATAATGTGGATTTATCAATTATTGTTGTGACAAATCTTGGAATGGAATTGGAATTTTTAAGCATGATTTTTAACTGACAGTTTTAACTTTTCAAAGGCAGATTTGCTGTCAATTCCAGTCCCAGCCAACCTGGGAAAGCAGCCCAGTTGAAAATTGATGTTATTTCATTTTTCCATAATTTGCTTTAAATGCTTTTATGCTTTAAAAACCATCAAGTCATTCAAAAAAGCTAAAACAGCACATTGAGGATTTACTGTATGTGGTTGAATTTTCACCTCCCACTAACAATAAAGCCCCAAATGCCAAGTTAACACCTTCTCATTTGTTGTTGTGTCAGACAGAAGACACCTGGGAAAATATAAAAATAGCCTACAATATTGATTTCTCTTTCTTTCTGGTGTTGTCTGCACAATAGCCCCAGTACCTCAAATCATTCAATGTGACTGTTCCCTCATTGTGGTCAAGAAAAATCAATGGCCAAATCTAGTTTTTAGATCATGAGTAATTGCCTTTGTGTTTGACAGTTTGTAAATCTCTTTGGCATTAAATCAATTAACATATACTATTAAATTGTAAATCAAAGGGAGATTTAAGTCTAATTATATTTAAATGACTTGATTTTATTGGAAAAAAAACAATGCTTTTAAACAGGGAATAACATTACACATCTGTAGCATTAGGCTGCTAATACCCTAAAAAATGTTTTCTATTTAAATTATGAGAGGTACAGCAGAAAAGCTGCTTTGAGTAGAATTCTAATCTGGTTGATAATCTTGTGTAACTTCTTAAATTATAGTCTACATCAAATATCCAATGACAAACTGACGAATTTAGGAACGGCATTGCAATTTTTCATGACAACCAAAGCTAATTATTCACAAACATTTTACTGTTTCTATGCTGAAGTGGATCATAATTGTAATGGGACATACTAATTTCTGTGGATTCTGTTAGTTGGAATCCATCTTCTCTGTGAGGTAGCAGTGGATTAGAATACTGTAAATGAACAGGAAATAAATACTCCAACAGATTGCAAAGGGATGAGTAATTCCTTGTCATTTTGGTGCAAGCAAAGCAAAAACAACCAACCATCGAAGGAATTACACTCCGCATTATTTGGTCCCTCAGATTACTTGGACAATAATATGGTGCTGATGGATTTGGTGGTCTAAGTTAGTTGGAAAAGAAGTAAAAGGAGATTTTGTGGTAATCCACCATCACATTACACAACCGTGTAATTAAACTATGAGGGGGTTGCAGCGGAACGATGCAAAAAACATGAAGCACAAAGAAATGCTTGAGGAATGTTAAAATTAAACAGCTTTAACAGCATTTTTTTTCACTGCAAACAAAAGCTTAGGAAAGATCCGTGAATTACTCAAAACACGCCTCCCCATCAGCATAATTTGAACATCTGCACCACAGATGGGGGTAGGCTGAGGTTATGAATCTTCAAGAGGGGGTTGTCATGACAACCGCATCCTCAGAGGCTGTGCCATCATGCCAAAACAGTATGAGGAATCTAATGCAAGCTATGCTGGGTTATTAGGTCACGTTCAAATTTCACATTCACAGTGCTCAGAAAAGTGTAATTAAGTGGGTCGCTGTTACATCTTACAGGAAATTAAATTTAGCAAGAAAACCAATTTTGAGGAAATCTGATGAGCTAAGGGAGGCAGGGAATGCCTCCCTTAGCTATCCCTCAGATATGCATGGAAGCAGTTCTTTCATCTCTTCAATCCTCAAAAAGCTGTACCTATCATACTGTATACTCCAGAGTATTCAGCCTGAAGCGTGTCTCCACTGCCTGAGGAAATCCAATTATCTATAAAAAGATGGAAGATGGAACCTCATGGTTTTAAACAAACAGAAGACAGAGAGAAACAACGTGCTTTAAAGGCTGAGAAAAAAAATGTGCTTTAATATGAACTCATCCATTTGTGTTTGAAGATAAAAGTTAAAAGAACAGAAGTCAGCATTTAAGTCATAGAAGAATAAAAAATACAATATCACACTGTTAATAATGTAAATATATTTGTCAGAAATCTTTTCATAAATAATTTGTATATAAATATGTATTTCAATATCAGTCAATCAATCAACATCTATCTATCTATCCATCTATCCATCTATCTATCTATCTATCTATCTATCTATCTATCTATCTATCTATCTATCTATCTATCCACATACAGAGTATGGAAGACACCCCATAGACAATGTAGAGTTGAAAAGTTCAAAGTCATGTCCCTGATCTTAAAAGGTATACTTAAGGATATACTGGTATGCTTAAGAAAATAAAATCATATTTTAAATACATTAAGCACAAAAAGCACTCATTTTTCTCTCACAATAAAAAGCAATTAAAAGCCATAGCCTACTAAGTGTTAAAACAATCCGATCATAATTATAGATTATTAACTAAAATTATTAACAAAGGTGAAGATTCACAGTACGAAGCGGCAATGGAAAAAATCTGGAGATACAGGGTAAAAAAAAAACTTTATTAAACCGTTATAACGGTTATTGGAGATACAGCGTAAAAAAGCCGTTATTGCGGAGCCACGGTACAGTTTACATAATTGGACCAGTCGTGTGAAATTGTGGACACGGCAGTCCTAGCTGACACATGTTGTGAAGCATTTCATCACGGCGTCTCTGTGAGGAAGAAAAGAGGAAATGTCAAGACATGAATGCAGTGAAAGAAAGAACAATCAGAGCAAATTCTGATTCTGCCATGCATGCAAAATGGAATATGACCAAAAAAAACCAAAAAAACAAAAAAAAAAACAGCACTTCCACCCTTTTTTCAGGAAGACTCGGGTGGGGCTTGTAATGAATAAGTGAGCGTGTTTTGACAGGGAAGCGCCACATGTTGGGCATGATGGGGGCTCCCTTTCTTCAGGTACTCTGTTAGCGATGTGAATGATCACCAAGGCAACCACGCACCATCGCCTCCTCCATCGGTGTGTTGCTATGCAGACTTTCCCTGCCACAGTCAAATTTCGGCGAGGGAGGCGTGAAAGGCTTCAAGGTTAAAGGGAGAGAGGAGAGGGGATCATAATCGAAGGAGGAGGGAGGAAGGGGAGGTCGCGGATAGACTCGCTCGATTCGCTCCCTTCTGTCGAGAGCAGAACAGTCAATACCAGCCTCACTTTGCTTTTTATACCCCCTCCCCAAGGCTCGCTGCTATTATTGCTTCCCAAAAAAAGCTCCATAAATTAAAGATGTCTCAGAGAATCCCCCCCATTTCTGACCGAACATGTGAGTAACAGCTGCCTGTAAAAGCATCGCAGAAAGTGCACAAGCAGCAGGTTTGCTGTAGTCTGCAGGTGTAGGGGTTATAAATAGGCATGTGAAGGCAAAAGTCCACGGCTGCGTGGGTTTTGTGGATCGGCAGAAATGACAGTTTGGGACGAGGAGAAACTGGAGGAGATGGAGGTCAGAGATCAAAACACGTAAGCAACAGAGAGCCAAATAATCCAATCGAAATAAAATGAAAAATGGATGAATGTAAGCAGCTTAAGGAAGAAAGGATAACAGATTCTTGACAAAAAAGAAATGGAAAAAACAAACAAAGGAAGTGTAAATAAATATGCGGTGAACAGGATGTAAACAGTCAGCCTGAGGAGGAGAAGTCAAATTTGCATTTCTCCTTTGGAATCTGAGTTTGGGGAGGGCTGGCAGAGGAAAGGGCTTTTGTCTCAGCGTTGTATTGTTGTTAGCGTTTGGTTTTGGGGGGGAAGGGGGCTCTCTCTCAGCTGTCAGGTCAGATTATAGGGTTTCCCAAATATACAATGCTCTTTGTGTGTGTGTGTGTGTGTGTGTGTGTGTGTGTGCACGGGGCAACTCAGTGTGTGAGCAAATACTGCATCTGCAGGGATTAAAAACATAGATTGACCGTCAGGGATTTTTTTTTANAAAAAAAAAAAAAAAAAAAAAAGATTCTCCAATCCAATCTGTTATTTTATCTAAGGTAATTTTATCTAAGCTTTATGTAATTTTATCTAAGCTCTTAACTGCGTTTCTTTTAACACAGAGGAAAAATGACCATGTGTCTAGATCTTCTAAATATCATGCAGCATGTCCATCCTATAGATAGAGCTTAGCATAAGCTCAATAAAAGCTTAATCAAAAGAGGAATAATTGATATTTCTGGGCTTTAACAGGATTACTACACAAAAATGTTTTCCCGTTGATATTAAAAGCAAACTTCGGAGGGCTGAAACACTGAGGCTGAAACAACAAGCTGCCATTTGTTGACACTGAGCGCCTGCAGAAGTGCTGAGGGGGATTACAGCCATATGGTGGATGTTTGGAGGTAAATAAAAACATGTCCTCATTCTAGGTCTCACATACACTGTGTTTGTGTGTGTGTGTGTGTGTGCCTGTGTGGCAGTACAGTGTCATGGACAGAGATAAAATAAGACACAAAGGAGAGAAAATGTGTCTCTTATTTCATAGCATCTACATGTAAAAAGTCTACATGTCTAAAAGTCAAGTTGTCATGTCCAGTTGAATTCAGCAAACAGGTAAATAAAGTAGAAAGTACTAAGCCACACACACACACACACACACACACACACACACACACACACNTAAATAAAGTAGAAAGTACTAAGCCACACACACACACACACACACACACACACCAAAGACATGATTTCATACACATCTGTAAAGCTTTATCTCAGTGAAATTCTTCATAAAATTCTCACTCAATCCCATGGTCTTACCTGGCAAATGGAATGTAAGAGATGCTATACCTGAAAGAGAGAGAAAAAAAAAAAAAGTTAAAAAAAATGGACGACGACTGAAGAAAAAAGACACTAATGATGCAGAATTTAAAAAAAAAAAAA
>VXCM01001392.1:10478-104027 GCA_014773175.1 Lucifuga dentata
AAAAAAAAAAAAAAAAAAAAAAAAAAAAAAAAAAAAAAAAAAAAAAAAAAAAAAAAAAAAAAATCCCTGAAATCCTCAGGTGTGCTTGTATGTTGTACATAAACTGAGATGTTTACAGTATGAACAGACAAAGGAAGTATATAGTCTGAACACAGGAAGAGTTGCACTATTGTGAACAAAAAAAAATCTCATTCTTAAGTATAAAAGAATTATTTCTATTTTTAAAATCGATTTCTTAATGAAAAGCATTTTATTTGTGAATTGTTTGTGGCAGAGAGCAGATTTGAATTGCTTTGATTCTCTGCAGAAATTTCAAAAGTCCATTCAGCATACAATGGCAGAGTACCACAGATGGTACATGTAACATAGTTTGAGAACCACTGTTTTAGAAAATACACTGCCACATAATTCATTTTATACCATGTTACAAACTGGTATCCCCTCAGATACCTTCAAAATGAATTTTCTTTTTCTTTCCTATACTATCTTATACAGTATGGTCAATTCTGTATCATACTATTAAAAAAAAAATACAGGGGAGCAGAGATGCATACATATACACATATGTAATTTGTGTGTATGTATATATATATATATGTTATATATATATATTACATTACATAAAATTACATTATTATTTTTTTCTCTGGACTTTAGTTTAACGTATGCAGTATCTTTTGAAGAGACTGAGATCTTGACAAAAACTCAAATTTCCATTGGTTTCAACAATTCATGACATTATGAGTTTGGAAGAAGAAGAAGAAGAACAACAACAACAACAAGAGGAGTGTGTCTTCAGAGGTAAAACTTAATCAGGATCTAGATCTAAGATTTACACATGTATGGGAGCTTTTGTCAGCATTGTCACCTCAATAACAATTTTTTTTTTTTTGATAATTAAAACAGAAACNGCTTTTGTCAGCATTGTCACCTCAATAACAATTTTTTTTTTTTTGATAATTAAAACAGAAACAAGGAATGAAAGGACTAATTCTGATCAGACAGAAGGGTCTTTGATGCAGCTGGACACGAGGATTAGCTGATCGTGACAGTCAGTGGAGGCTGCTGTAATCTGCAGACTAATGAGTCAGACTGAATGGCAGCCAAGTACCAAATGTGATAATACTTTGTACCAGAGAGAATCAATACTGTAGCCAACCAAGTCGTGAATCAAACACTTAAATTATTTCAAATATGCGAGGAATCTGGTAGAGCGAATGAATGATTAACTGCAGGATCGGCATATGATTACCACTAAGTCCAGTATTATAACCCACAACATCCAGCTTTACAGTAATCTGTTTTTTGAAGGCGAATGTTACCACACAAACTTGTGTAATATGTAAAAAAAAATAAAATAAAACTATAATTTCAAACTATACATAACAAATTATCTTAGACTTACAGTATCTGTACAATCTAATGCGATCAATCAACAAATCAAACTTTAGTTAAGTTTATCATATTCAGGGCTTTTCCTGTAGTTTGAGGTGTCGGTGTATTGGAATGCGTTGATGTGAAGTATCAGTATGATGTAATCCAATAAGACGACATCATCACAACCTACGGCTGAATGAACATGTCTCTGACAGTATCAGTAAGACATGAACGTGATCAGGTTCATACATGTCAGATTTACTCTAGTGCTGTCATATTAGATCATATCAGATTGTACAGGAGTGTAAGTCAATCAATGTCATATGTCTTTTCTAAGCTGCAAACCTCTGTATGTGTGTGTGTGTGTGTGTGTGTGTGTCTGTTTAGAGAATGTACTGTATTACAGAACCTCCACACAGACTCTAAGCCTGCGTAGGAGTACGCTATGTCCTCAGACTCGTTAGAATGGGCTTTGGATGTGTGAGTCGTGGTTGCCATGGCAATGTACCGGTGCCCAGACAGAACGGAAGTGAATGTAGGTGTAGCGGAGGAGTTACGAGGCCAACGCGGTCTCACTCAGTGACGTGCAATTTTTTTTTCAGCAAGGAGACTACAACTTCTCTATCTCTTGAGCTGCTGGGGGTACATGCGCGCATTCACACGCGGAAACGCTCGCCATGCAAATATGCTCACACTAACGAACACACAAGTGCTGACATGAGCATTCCCATCAGGACGTTTCCCTGTGATCATTAACTGTAAGTAGCCCTGCCTCAGTACAATATGTCCTGTTTTTTCTTGTCTACAGATTTAAGAAAGCTGCAAACTGACATTTAATCCTATTTCATTAAACCCAACTCTTCCTTCTTTTACCTTTTTACTTTTTATTATTTACTTCTTTCACACTTATCTATTTTATTAATGTTTTTACCTTATTAAAAGTATTTTTACCCAGGCTTTTATTGAAATGTACCCTTTTTTTCTTATATTCTATGATTTCTTCTATTTTTTTTTAATAATGTATTTTATACAGTATTTATTATTTGTATTCATCTTATCCAATATTTTATTGCTTGCTTCATTCTGTTTTATTTTATTTATTTTCCTGACATTTATCTGTGTATGTGCTGGACTCACTGGTTTTTATATTAATCTACTGTAAGCAAGGAAATGAAATGTAACTACGCTTCTTACTGCATAAGATGCTTTACCTGCTATCTCAAAAAACATTGCTAATAACCATATGCACAATATTTAACCATTTTTGAGGTCTTAAGTTAGATAATTTTTATGAGACTTGTCACATACTTTTATAAGCATATTCACCTATTTTCTCTGAAGTAGGTGTGGCTCTAGAAACTTAGTTTTACTTCACTATTATTTATTGAGCTGACATTTGATTTTACAAAGCCTAATCTGCACGTCATGGGACTGAGAGGAAACTCACACACACAAGGAGAGAACCTCCAAACTTCAGGCCTAAGCTGGATTTGAACTCAGGACCTTCTAGCTTCTTGCCACTGTGTCAGCATAACAGCTGTAGAATCTACAGACTGATCCTTTGTTAAAGCACATGTGGAAGTACTTCCTCTACAGGACTGAGTTTAAGAGCCCAGAGTCAAAGGTTCAAACCTCATCCTTCCATCATGATGTCAGGCAACCTACCACACAGTCTAATCACAAGAAACACTCTGTGAGGAGGTTCATAATGAGCAGATATTACTGACTGCTCAGGAATAACAGGGCAAATCTGAACGTGAGGGCGTATTTATGTATACCTAGTCTGGTCCAATCGTACTCGGGCTAGTTTCTCCCCTCCTGAAACAGATCTTAATTTCTATATGATGATGTTTTTTTATGAATCATTTCCCCAATAATCAAGGAAATACTTAAGTAACGCCTCTTTCAAGGCAAATGCTAAAAGATAACAGTAACTGGTGTTTATGAATGCAAGAACGTGGCTGCGTGATGCTAGTTGCCCTTTTTCGACATGTTAAGTCTGGCGCTGGTTTTATGAATTCCACCCATTGTCTTGAATTCAAACTCAGCATTCTGCTGGCATAGTTTCATTTGGTATATGGCTCAAAAGATACGAGTGGGAACATATCCTGATTCTGTTGCTGTTACCTATTGTTTTGTTATCCGGGCCTACTAAACTTCTTTCTGTTTTGATTCTGTTGCTCCCACACTCAGACATTTCTGACCAATGAGCCGATCGGTATATAAAACTTCATGGATTATTTTGTGTAAAACCAAACCAAACCAATTGGTAAATGCAACTGTTTCAGTTAAAGGACCATACCACCCATTTTGCATGTTTGAGCCGAATATATTCAATTTTCATACGTTATGTTACTGACAACCATGTCTCAAAGGATATAACCGTTTTTCAGTTTTCCTGATATTTCGCAAAATCTCTTAATCTTTCAAAATCAAATATTCAAGGATACACCCACCTTAAAAATCTATGTTTCGCCTGCAAATAGTTATGAAGTCACGGTCGTTTAAATTTTTAGATAAACACAGGTCTTCTTTTGGGATTATATTCCCTGGTGGAGACATACATTCACTCCGTGCTTTTTGTTGTGCTTAAACGCTAAAATTATGTAACTTCTAAAAACCCTGAATACACGTCTTGTTCGCAATGATGGATTACCGATCCCAAGAACATTTCAAGTATCAACAAGTTGATTTTAATAACGTACCAGAGTGAACTGAAACCAATGGAGGTCTGGAAGTTAGGAAAAATTTTTTTTAACTCACCGTTCCAGTAGTATGCTTTGGGAAATGATTGTCAGTAACATTATGTGTATGAAAATTTAACGTATTAGGCTCAAACATGCAAAATGCGTGGTATGGTCCTTTAAGTCCCAGATTTGAACCAGAGCAAAAGAACCACAGGTTTGAAAACAGTTTAAGTTTAAGTTCTAATATAGCCAATATGTGTATTTCCTTTATTTCAGCGCAACATAAACTGCATGTCTGTTACCCTGAAATAAAGGAAATATTTCAAGTTGAAAAAGCAACAGGCAGGTTCAGTGCAGCCGAGTGTGCGGAGTGACAATGATAGTGTAAGTTTAACCATTTACAGGATTTAGCGCCACACATGCCTGGAGCAGCAAATCAGACGAGAGCATTGCCAGCTTGCTTAGCTGAGCTCACTACCGTTTATTGTGAGCAGAGGCAGCTGGAGCAAAGTTCTCCATCACAGAAAGACGTCTTCATGTGAGTTGGTGTAGAATGACGAAAGAATTACCGGCCTGTTGTGAGATAGATGAGACTTACCATGTCATTGCCAAGAACTGCAGAACACAGAAGATGATGGCCAGACCCTTTTTATGCCACTGCACAGACAAAGACAGAAGGGTTTTTTTTTTTTAATTGTTTAAAACACTTCACAAAACTAATACAGTTCATGATAATGATGGTGTAACTTTAACCATTTACAGGCTTTAACAGCAGGCTTCAGATTTTGTTACTGTCAACTTACCCAAAACACTGCACAAAGTGTTAGGACAAGGCAGAGCTGCGGGGGGAAAAGAACGGAAACATTACTCTTGTATGTTTGCAGGGTAATGTTCTATTTGTGTTCTATTTCTGTCAAATTTTCAGAGGACAGGTAACATTTTAACCTAAGGAAACTTTTCAATCCTTCAAGCCTGCATGGTCAGCAGCGCCAGATCTTTAGTTGGACTTAATAATACAAACTTCAAAGGCTGCAGATATTTAACCCCCTCAAGAGGAGGAGAACATTTAACAATGTCATTGAAACACGAAGAAACACGCTGAAGTAGCTTCACCAACACCAAAATAAGCGTAAAATAGAGTATTTACCAGCATAACAATGGTCGCAATCAGTCTTGTTTTTTCAAACATGCGTTTCAGCTGTTTTACTGGTCCCATTAGGAAGCAGGTGCTTTAGAAGAAGAAAAACAAAAAGACAAGTTATATGTCTGAAAATCAATGAAAGATGCATGATTGATTTTTATCAGTCACTACATATTCCTTCATTGTTGTGTCCTTATTCACTGATTTTGAGTTCCTCCTGGTGGCGCTCTCTCCTTTATTCAACCGTTGTACCCATCATTTTAAAGGACCATACCATCCATTTTGTATGTTTGAGCTGAATATATTCAATTTTCATACAATTTTCATATCATGTTATGTTACTGACAGCCATTTCCCAAAGGATAAAACCATATTTCAGCTTTCCTGATATTATACAAAATCTCTTAATCTTTCAAAATCAAATATTCAAGTGATATATCCACCTTAAAAATTGATGTTTCANCAAAATCTCTTAATCTTTCAAAATCAAATATTCAAGTGATATATCCACCTTAAAAATTGATGTTTCACCTGCTAATAGTTATGCAGCCTTATGAAGTCATGGTCGTTTAAATTTTTAGATAAACACAGGTCTTCTTTTGGGACTATATTCCCNCCTTATGAAGTCATGGTCGTTTAAATTTTTAGATAAACACAGGTCTTCTTTTGGGACTATATTCCCTGGTGGAGACACATTCACTCCACGCTTTTAATTGCGCTTAAATACTAAAATTACATAACTTCTAAACAACCTGAATACATGTCTTGTTCACGATGATGGATTACCTATCCCAAGAATGTTTCAAGTATCAACAAGTTGATTTTAATAGCGTACCAGAATGAATTGAAACCAATGGAGGTCTGGAAAGTAGGAAAAAATTTTAGTTCACCATTCCAGTAGTATGTTTTGGGAAATGATTGTCAGTAACGTTACATGTATGAAAATTGAATATATTAGGCTCAAACATGCAAAATGGCCTGTATGGTCCTTTAAATCATTATTTGGGGTAACAAATGCATGTCTATAATAAAGTTCCACTCTAGAAAATCAATATTCTATGTATGAGATGACTTTAAGGCCTAATGGGTTTCAGAACTGTCTAAAAAAGTAGATGCATGTACACACACACACACACACACGCACACACGCACCCATGCACATAAAGCGTACAAGCACAGAAAGACATCTTTTGTGACTGGCCTCATTAGTGTTTAGCCAACATAACTAAATTCACAATACATGTTATATAACTAGTTGTTGCACTTATTAGGGGGGTTAACATTTTATGTCCTCACACCACGATGATACATTTAGAACCTCCTACATGATGCATGTAAGACGTCAGTAAATGTAACGAGACAAAGGCCCACAGCTCTGAGTGGGTAGAGGGACTGTGTGGAGCGTCTCAGCTGTTAGTTGAGACAGTAGAAACTGTGCTGACGCAAACACTTTCTATTGGTCTGCAGAGGGCTGATGCTGTGATCATCGTCTCGGCGGTAGAGAAGCTAGCAAGATGCTAGTGAGACGCTTGCGAGACTCTCTCTCTCTCTCTCACACACACTCACACACACACACACACACACACACACACACACACACAGATGCTGCTGACTTAAAGGACCATACTGGTGATATACATGTTTGAGCCCAATAAATAAAACCTGAATACCTGAGACAGTACTACCAATTTAAAAAAAAAAAAAAAATGCTACTGGAGCAGTACATTTTCAAATTGTTTTTCCTACCTTCCAGACGGCCATCAGTTTCTGTTCATTCCAGTAGACTATCAACTTGTACAGACTTGAAATGTGCTTGAGATAGGCTAATCCATCACAGTGAACACGATGTCTATTAAGTTTTTTGTCAAAATAACTTTATTTAATGTTCCAATATAGAGCTGCACGAAAGACAATGTATGTCTCCGCCAGGGAATATAGACCCAGGAGAAGACAGCTTTTATGTCCCTTCTACATACATGTTAGCAGGTGAATTACAAGATGGATGTATCATCTGAACATTTGATTTTGAGAGATTAGGGGATTTGGCAAAATAACAGGAAAACTAAAATACAGTTTGATGTTTGGAAATTGGTTGTCAATAACATAATGTGCACATGCGTAGCATTTAGTTGGCTTAAACATGCAAAATTACCAGTACTGTCATTTAAAATGATCTGTAAATGTAACTTTGGTCCAACCTTGCAGGTGGTCACCAGAATTTAGATTTAAACAACATTTTGGTTATACAATGCCACCAGACTTTGCTATTAGAAAGATTGTTTTAAAGAATGAAGAGAAATGTATAAAATTTAATTCATGCATGTTAAAAGAAGGCTTGCTAAGGAACATAAAATAATCAATACATTGAGACTTATGATCTAAAATTTCACTATAAAAGCCCATCCTGACAATTCCATTTTTTGATGGATCTTCCACTTCTCCAGCTTGACATATTTCATGCCTCTTACAAAGGTCAGCGTCTTGCTTTGGATCAGTGTCCTACACTCTGAAAGCTCCAGGTGACCCACTTTCATTTACTTACATCTCTAAACCTATCTGACACCTGTCCTGTCCTGAAAACAAACCCTGTCAGTGGTTCAGTACCCATCAAAGAAGTCAAACCCATCAGCAGACCCTGGATTATCACAATTAACTAAAGATTACTGTACTCAATTTCAGATGATATCTTGTGACAGCAACATTTAAAACTTGTCGATTACATAACGATTACCAGAAAAATAAACAACTACAACCTGTACGCAGTAGAAATATTGCATAAACCAGCGTCAGCATTATGACCGGAATCAATCCAAGCCATCATAACTCTATGAATACTTAATCAAAGCCTTGCTGCTATGAAGAATTTTGGAATTACTGTCCACAAAATAATTATACTGTATATACAGCCCATGTAACAGTGCTGTAATGACAGATTGTCATTAAGCACTGTGATGGCCAATCACAACGTCATTACTTATGGAATTATCCTGGCAGTTTATGCTCCTATATCCTGTAATGTATCCCTGAAAACGCAGACTGTCAAAAACTACAAAAGTCAACATGTGACACACAGACAGCTAGTTTACTTCAGCTTTAGTTTTTTACTTCTTTTTTTTTTCCAAGATGGTGGCACTTGGACGCAGCGGCCACTCCAGTGTCCTTCTTGTCTACGTGCACTATGTTAAATGTACCAAGAGGTCCTGGAGAAACAGCATTTCATCCCACCTGTGTACTTGTATATGGATAGTTTGACAACAAAGCTCTAATTGAATGATTGATTGATTGACTGATTGATTGAATGATCTGAAGCACATCAAGCTTTAAGGTTCAGCTATAAGCATAATCACATTTAATTATACGTGAACCATTTCTTGGTGGTGCAGCGAATCGAGCACTTCCTGTTCACAGGTTCGGTGCCTAACCAATCACAGAGGTTTATTTCTTATTTCATTCAGGTTCTAAAACAGGCAGAATGTTCCTGCAGGTGGCAGCAGCAGCATTTTCACTACATGTAAATTATGAATGGAGCGTAAGTACATTTTATATACAGACATAAAGTAAGGCTGATTGTTTTTGATTGGTCTTGTATCTTATATTTATTGCAATTTCCTTCATAAGATGGATCATTTTAAAGCAAGTTTTATTACTAAGTACGATGTGAAATTAGTACTACTACTACTACTACTACTACTACTACTANAGCAAGTTTTATTACTAAGTACGATGTGAAATTAGTACTACTACTACTACTACTACTACTACTACTACTATTACTGCTACTACAACTACAACTGCAATTGCTACTACAACTACAACTGCAATTGCTGCTACTGCTGCTACTACTACCGCTACTACTATTACTACTGTTGTGGCTTCCTTAGAATTTGGAGAAATATGGAGGAGTGTTAGCTATAACAGTGCATTAGTCAAGAAGGCAACGTATCAAAGAGTGGATGAGTTTCAATGGTCAACAGTTTGGGAAATTAAAAAAATAAAAAAGCAGCCACATTAATTTATTCAACATTTGCTGAGTGTGCTGAGTGAGTAATGTGCCATACTGAGAAAACTATGATTTTAAGACAATACTAGAATCAGCTGAACTCTGCTAGGCTGGGTGTTTCTTACCTGGCAAGAGCAGAGATGTTGCCCAGCGTGTAGAAGACAGCAAAGAGCTTCATTCCATTTGGAAGGAACAGCAACGCTGAACCCTGATAAAACAGCAAACAGTGTCTGTCACCACCATGCCACCAGACAATGCAACCACACATTAATACAAAAAAAAGGTAAACTGAAAAGACAATGATGGTCCAAGGAGGTAGTAAAGTTAAAGACAATGGGATAAGATTAACGGTTTGTAGCTTTTGTCATTTTATTCTAAGAAAAACACAACTGATTTACTGAAACTTAAGGGCTCCCCCTAGTGCCGTAACATCATAATGATTTCTCTAACCAGCCAATAAAATCAACATACTGTAGCTAGTGGAGAGTCTGAATCACTTTTGGTGAGGCAAAATGGTGACACAGTTTCTGCCTTTCAGCTCTCGGGCCTAAACTCAGACGTGTGCTCAGGCTTTGCCATGGCGTGAGTCATCTCTGGCTGCAAAGTGTTATCAGCAACTGTCACCTTTGATGAGCCTCAACCGTCACAAACTGAAGCTCTTCAGCTCCTACTGTAAGTCAAGTGTCTGTTTGTTAAATAATCATGACAATCAGTTTAATGTGGAAGAGCAAATATAGAGCAGGAATTTATCTTGGTCTTGATGAATGGGTCATATTGAATGTGAGGGTTTGGTAGTGTATACTGACTAATCATATAATTGAATTTTACATGCTTTTGGGGGGAGACAGTAAATTATTTCCTTTACACAACTTATGCATGAGTAGCCCCATTCGCCTTATGTACAAAGTCAAACAAAGAAGAAAGTAACCTTTTCTAACACAGAAAAGCAGAGACACTCACGAGTATTGACAACAGGATGCCTGCAGCAAAGCATATGACAAACCATTTCACCCTGGTGCTGTAGCTGAGAGTGCTGGCATCAAAGACCTGTGAGAACAATAAGAGGATGTCACCAGACAAGCAGAATGCCCTGCAGAACGACCTGGATGATGACTTTACAAAGGTGCCTAAAGCCAGATTGGAAAAAAAAAAAAAACTCACGCAGGCTGAAGCTAAATCCACAGAACAACACTAAGTGCTGAATGCAGCCAACATTTAATGATTGTTCATTTTAAAATCCAAGTACAAAAACTTGGCTAAACCTTTATCTGACCAGTCACAGTCCCAGTATTTATGGCACGCTACTCCTTCCAGAGTATTTACTGTAAACAATGTAAGTTTCAATGTATCCTACACATATATGGCAATAAAAACTGTGGAAGAGTAAAATGTAAGGGAAAGAATAACAACTTGTATGACAGAAAGAGAGACAGTCGTGTGTTTCCAAGCAAATTTAAGCCATCAAATCATGCTATCAATTTTTTTTAAACATGCAACTGTTTTTTTTCTTCTTTTTTTAAAAATATATTTTATCATTATTAGATAGTTGATAGCATTTATAGCACACTTGGATACACACTGGATATATATTTTCACAAATTACAATGAATCATATGAATAGAGTCAGACTTCTGTATCAAAATTCTCTCACAGCATTTGTAAAAAGTGATTGATGAAACGAGACATAAAGAGGAAGGAAAAACACAAAAAAAATGCAACAGGAAATGACACAATATGGGTGATTGTATCAATTTACTGTTCATCCTCTACTTTGCACTTCACTTGTATTTTACACTTCGCCAAACCATTAAACATTTTGTTAGCATGTTGAAAGGCAATGCTTTTGGTAGGTGTTTACTCCTTGATTGTCTATTTTACTTTAGAAATAGAGATTATTAAAAATAGAGAGACTGAATGGTAAGATAAGGGAGTCATATGTGTGTGAGTGTGTGTGTGAAACCCCTATAGTGCTGCTACAGTTCAGTTACATACTTACCTAACCATAGAATTCTGCCTCCCTGAGCTTAACATTTGCCTGTTTCCCTCAACTTCAGGTTTTATCAAACGTAAAGAGCACTGTCTGTTTCTAAACTGGTGAAACTAATGGCAAACATATTCTGCTGCATTTTTCATTTGACCACGGAGTGACTCAAGAGATGAAGATGACAGCAAAATGAGCAGTTTGGCCTAGTTACACATGTATAAAGATCTGTGATGAACAACTTGTGTGCAATGAATATTTGTTGAGTTTATTTGTCAAATGTACAACAGGCGTGAAACTTTCAGCTAGAGTAACAATGATAATCTTCAGAATCAAATTTCAGATAAACACAGTCTTCAGCAAACTCCTTACCTCATTTGCTCCCCCTTTTGAATGCATGTTAAAAAAAAGCATCAATAAACAAACAAATACAGTTAAAAAATCAACAACTATTGATCGCAGAACATGAGAGCCAAGCTGAAACAGGAGAAAACACACAATGGGTCTCATTCTTAGCATTAATTTTCCTCTTTTTTTTAAATTTGTGAGTAAAAATGGAAAACCGTACACTCATGAAACATGGTCACTGATTTGTTCATCTTAACAAATCTTGCTTGATCTTAAAGGACCATACCAGCCATTTATCGAAAAATTTAAACGACCGTGACTTCATAAGGCTGCGTAACTATTAGCAAGTGAAACATTGATTTTTAAGGTGGGTGTNGACCGTGACTTCATAAGGCTGCGTAACTATTAGCAAGTGAAACATTGATTTTTAAGGTGGGTGTATCATTTGAATATTTGATTTTGAAAGATGAAGAGATTTTGCAAATATCAGGAAAGCTGAAATATGGTTTTATCCTTTGGGAAATGATTGTCAGTAACGTGTATGAAAATTGAATATATTAGACTCAAACATGCAAAATGGCTAGTCTGGTCCTTTAATTAGACACACATTCCAGGCAAATTACCATTAGCACACATAAATTCCCAACAATCCTGTAAAAGACAGCAGTACTCGGTGCAGTGTTCAAACCATGTAGCTGTAAAAACTAAATAAAATAATAAAACTTTTTTTTTTTTAATTCAGCTTTAACCCAAGTGACAAAATCCATTCACTTCTTGCGAATATTTCAAAATAAAAGCGTTTGAGATGCAGAATCCATTCTGTAGAAGGCTTTTACTGTGAAACGTGTGAGGGAAGTGTCATTAACGACACAGCAACATAGATAAAATAGTATGTATATCCATTCACAATTTCTATTAAAAATGCCACGAGGTTGTTGGCAAGTCATGACTACCATGTTGTACCGGATGGAATTAATGCTGTGGAAACGTAAATCATAGTAAATTCACCATGACACCAACATAGAGAGGGAACCTAGTACTTCATTCCCCATATTTTGTTTCTCCAGTTATTATTATTTAACTACTAGCGTTTATTTGAGAATTTACGGTGGTCTGACCTAGTCACTGGACCAGTGAAAATATTGTTTTATTCGTTATTTCTTAGCCAAGAAGTCGTCACAAATACAGCTTAAGAGTGGTCCTACCCACTGTACATTTAGTTATTTAGCACAACCATCTCACAAATAAGAAAATGTTGATAACTCATACCAACGTGTTAATATTTGCCTGTGCACGATTTAAGATCAATTATGTGCGTAACGACGCTTCACGAATAAAGAAGAAGAAGAGAAGGCAACTGGCTTACTTCTTTGACGTTTAGCTCACTTAGCTGCTAAAAAATATTACGCAATAACGGGTTAGCTAACAAGTATATCTGACTAGCCAAGCAAAATAACTTGCAGAATATTGTTTTACGTTGTTTCCTCCTTAACGCTGGCATCAACAGCTAGCTTCCACTGGTACATTACCTGTGCAGTGAGACCCTGTTCTTCATTTTCTTCTTGGCCGGCTAGAACACGACGCAGCTTGTCCATTACTGACAGCTAACTGGAAGCTTAATCAGATAAAAAATGTCCTCTAAACTTCTATATTTCCTGCGTAACGTCAAATGTTTACTATGCTTTCTGGTACATTATGGTCCAGGGAACTTTTTGCTCGTTATAGCTCCACTTCCGGGCTCCCAGGATGTTGTTTCCTGTCAGGAACGACTTGGAATCGGTTTGTTGTCGCACAGTGTTCGCTAGAATACCCGGAGCGGATTTTCAAAACTGACCGTGGATCAGTCCGAGGGCAACTACAGCAGACCCGCAACCTCTGAACCGGAGCTGCGTTTACGGGCTGTCGGAAATATAACAATTACGGAATAAAATACACGAGCTACAACCTAAATTATGTTTAAGGATGAGATTTAAATGACATTGATAAATGTATGTTTTATATGAAGCTTTAATATATAATTTCTGCTCCGAGTAAGGCAATGCAAGGCAAGGCAAATTTATTTAAATAGCATAATTCAAACACAGAGGTAATTCAAAGTGCTTTACACAAACAAAATGCACTATAACAACATTTAAAAGACAATGTGAACAAAATAAAGCAACATTTAAAATACATTAAGAAATCAAATAAAGCAACATTTAAAAACCAAGAGTAAAACAGGATAAAGTAAAAAATAAAATAAAATAAGGTAAAAGCAAATAAATAATCTACATGTGGTTATAGTGTGGAATTAATTAATTGGCCCCAGATTGAATTGCAGTGCAAAGCTTAATTAAAAGCAGTGCTAAAAAGAAAAATTGTAAGCCTGGTTTTAAAAGAGTTTTTTAAAAGAGACCTAAGATCTTCTGGAAGTTTGTTCCAGAGTTGTGGAGTAGAGAAACTAAATGCTGTCTCACCCTGCTTTGTTCTGACTCTGGGAACAGAAATCAGACCAGAACTAGACGACCTGAGAGATCTGGAGGGTTCTACGACAGAATCATGTCAGAGATATATTTTAGCCCTGAGCCATGCAGAGTTTTATAAACCAGTAAGAGTATTTTAAAATCAATACTGTGACATACACAGGCAGCCAGTACAGATATCTGAGGACTGGAGTGATGTGCAGTATTAGTTATAATACTTTTTTTTTTTTTAAATATTTAAGTTACCCTCTGCTTGCCTATACAATATATTGAAAAATAAATAACAAGTTAAAACATTTATTCTTTATATTAGAAGCTTTGGTATATACTTTATCACAATGAATTCCATGCCTGTAAATAACCACTTTGCAGAAATGATATATTACCACATTGAGTGCTACACCAAAGGAGGAGAAACATTTTCTGTGATGTGAGTTAAGAGAGATTGAAAATGAGGCTCATTTTTTATTTCACTGCTTTATATGATGATTTAACAACTGTACTTTTGCAATAAAAATCCACAGTTCCTACAGATTTGAGTTGCATTTGCTGTCTTATAAAATAGTGTGGGTTGGACATACTTTTGCTATATGTTTTGTATGTTTTTTAACTACTATCCAGTGGCATTTTTTTTAATCTAACCTGTTATAATTGATATTATTATTATTTTTTTTTTTAAAGTGGCATTGCACTGCTCACCAGTTTGCAGTTTTACTGTAGTACAATAGATTAGATGGCTACAGTATCTTTTGGTCTGGTGACATGACCATGTTTGGTAAAGTTGTATTGGTTTATCTCATGCACAGAGTACTTTGATTAATTCCATGCATAATTTTAATGATCTGAGATGATCAAAGTGAGAATTTTAAGGCCATAATTAATTCTGAGAAAAATAATGTATTTGAGGATACAATGGGTTCTAAATTAGCACTTCATTTTTCCTCACAGAAATTGTTTTCATGAAAGGTTTGGTACATTTTTAATCACCTTGCATGGGCTCAGGCTTTTAGACTGGAAACAAGAAGTGTGCTGACCATTGTGCCACATCCAATCCAGAATGGTGAATTGTCTTCCAACATTTTGTGTGTTAGGCTTAAGGTTTCCTTGTCTTTACTGACAACATAACTGGCGCCAAATGAGATACAGTTCTGGAAGCTTTTGACTTGGGGAGTCACATTGTCCTGCTAAAGGACACAGTCATTGACTGTTTTATGTGTGAACCAGCAGAAATCTTCACTTTAATTAGCCCTAATTTCACAACTAACTTCATCCTGACTCTCATCAGACAACTTGACTATTCATCAAACTGCAATTCGTTTCTCTTGCATCCTTGCATAAACGATGAACTGAAAGCCTGAACAAGAATGAATGGAGAGACTTCAATGACGAGCCAAATATTCTCAAATGTGTAAATGTGTGGGTAATCTTCATTGCACACCCCGGCTTCTGTGTGACTTGGATGTGATACAGACAGTGCAAGTTTCAAGTTTAATACGCACAGTTCAGAGTTTTTTCTTTTTGGCTTTTACAATCATACTTTCTCTATTGGTTTCAAAGGCAGCCATTCTGCCTCAGTTATTTGATTGCAAACCAGTCCTTTCTTTCTTTCTTTCTTTCTTTCTTTCTTTCTTTCTTTCTTTCTTTCTTTCTTTCAGATCAGATACTCCCATTACTACTTATTTATTACTATTTGTTGCTATTTATTTATTACTATTTATTTAAATTACAAACTAAGTACTGATAGTCGTTATTTACAGATAGTCGCCTCATTATCCAGGATTAAAGCGCAGTAGCAGAGATTTACCACTAGATGGCGGAGTTGCCCCGACAACTTCACTTCACTGTGTAAGATCTTGTACAACTATGAGATGTTTTGGTGCAAGCAATGTGTCGGATTTTTCAAATTTGAAAATATAATAATTAAAAACACAAAATTAAAACATGCCAGTTCATGGGAAAATGTGCATGCATTTCCACCTATGAGCTGTGTAATCTGCTTCTTTCCCCTCTTGTCCCGTGCATTTTTCCCACTCAGTCCCGCCTTAGTGGGAGCCCACTCTCTCTCTCTGTGACGTCGACCCAGAAGTCAACAAAAATTTTTTCTGATGTGATCTATCGGGTCAACAACTCCACTCAGTGTGTTGAAGCCACGCTGGTGGGTGATGCTGATGGCTGTTGGAGTTGTTTTGTCTCAGAGTAACAGCGGAGCTTTTATTTAGGCTATAGCGGACCACGGGGCTGGTCATGGCACATAGTTCCACTCCAGGCATGTTAAGAGTTTTTCTGTCCACAGTCACCGTAGCCATTATAGCGAGGAGTTCAGTCAGTGGTGAGTTTGCTTTGATTTTTTTTTCATGTATATTTATTTTTCCTGTATTATCTAAACTAGTTCATACTTTAGGGCCCACGCTGTTATCAGTTCCCTGCAGCTGCGACGCATTTAAAGAGCTCTGGAATTCTATTAACTATTTGTTTTTCTTCCGCCAGACTCACTTTTAAAGGGTTTTTATAACCAACAGCGAAATTACGCATAGTCGTATATTTAATTCTTAGTGGCGAATTTGTGTGAGGTATTAACAGTAGGTTTACACCGTTTATACAGAAGAAAACAATTCAAAATGCATATTTCACTAAGAGCCATAGTTCATAGTTTGGCAGTATTCTGTGAGTTAATGGTCTAGGTGTTTATTTTGCAGTTATCGAGTCTATTTTAGAATAAGATTAGGAAGTAATCCACATTTTATCAAAAAAAAAGTTTTATTTGATTTCTCTGTAGTCATGATCTGTGCGTATTGATTTCATTCTAGCATGGTGTATTAAAAAGAATATTTTGCATTCTAATGTTAATATGCTTGGACTGCCAAGTCTTTAATTCTTGGTTCAGACCTGTACCCCAAAATAGAACACTGTGATTCCACAATTATGAATATACACTGCAAAAAATTTCCATGAAGTCATGTTTGTCTCTTACTGAGTATTGAAAGACTTATTTTGGGATACATTGATAGTCTAAAGTAACTTTAGTTTTCAGTGAAATTGGCTTTTATTAAGACCTTTAAAAACTGCACAAGAAAAAAATCAGACAACAGTTTTTGGCTTGAAATTGTTATATTTCTTCTAAACTTACCAGCTTTGTATTTGCTTCTATTTGCTTCTTGATTCTAAAAAAAAAAAAAAAAAAANAAAAAAAAAAAAAAAAAACAAATCTTAAATTTAAAATAAACAAATCTGCCAATTCAGTAATTGTTTCAATGTTTTCCCCAACATAAATCAGCTTGTTTCAAAAAGTTTTTAGACTTGATGGTAATTTTTCTTAATTGCCCAGCAGCATCTGCCTCATTTCATCTTGCTTCAAGATCCTGACAAACTTGAAACAGATTAATTGGTATTGGATTCAAGAATAATTCACACACTTTTTTTTCCATTTCTTTGAGTGGTAAAACCACTTTGGAACTCAATAAGAGACAAATGTGATGGAGGGATTTTTTTTTTTNCCCCCCGCAACTAAGTTCACATCAACCTATTACAACATAACAGCTCCTCCTGTCCACAGCCCAGCATAGGAATCCCTATGTTCCTGGACATCAAATCCGATTTTACCAACCAACCAGGACCTCTGAGGCTCTTGTTGTACCTGGACACGCTGCTAAGGTGTATCTGAGCCGAGACGACATCAGACGGCTGCACTTCAAGCCCACCATCGGTTCCATCCAGCTCTCAGAGGGCCATGAGACTAAGTTCAACTGCTCTATTGACATCCCTGATACCAGGCTGGACCCCACCATCATTTGGGTAAAGAACAATGTGGACCTGGAAGAAAACACACAGGTGCTCATCAACGAGCTCCAGACCATCACCGATGGGGTTACAACTCTCCTCTCAACAGTGAGGTAAATGTGATGTGACACATGAAGGTGATGATATGAAAAAAAAACTGCTTTGATGGGGAATTCAAGTTGTCTGGTTGCAATCAATGGCAGACTTGTGATTGTTCATGTGTGTTACAGCATTAACCATGTGCAGAGAGGGGATGCTGGGGAGTACCGCTGCAGACTGAGTATCAGCACCACAGTGATAGAGTCTCAGCCAATCATTATTGAGGTGGAAGGTGAGTCCATTAAACTACTCTGGACACTTGATCCATATGTTTTGGTAGACATTCACACTTCTTTGATCTATCTTCAGGTCTGCCGACATTTATCCAGCAACCAGAGGACATGAACATAACAAGAAACACACCTTTCACGCTGTCGTGTGAGGCGACAGGACCACCGGACCCTGTTAAAATCCGCTGGCTTCGTGATGGAGTACCTGATAGTGACTTTAAGATGTCTCCCAGCACCTTCTTCGTCTCAGGTGAGATACTGTCCTCACAGTCCAATTTTCATCATCTGTTTTGTGTCTGTCTCTCCCATATGGAATATGTGTTTCACAGTGATCTACCTAGTACCTGCTGTGCTAATTCCCCTGTTGTTGTATGCTCTCCTTGAGTTTCTGAAAACCTCCAAAGTGAAGTACAATTTCTTGCTGTGCAGCTCATTTTCTGAATGATCAGAATATGAGTTAACATACTGTATATCTGACACAGAGAGAGACAAATACATTCACACTCTCATTCACACCTACGGGCAATTTAGAGTTCCCAATTCACCTGACATGCATGTCTTTGGAGGTGGGAGGAAGCCGGAGTACCCGGAGGGAACCCTGTGTCAGCCCTGCGATAGACTGGCGATCTATCCAGGGTGTACCCCGCCTCTCGCCCTATGACTGCTGGGATAGGCTCCAGCCCCCCCCCCGTGACCCCTTAACAGGACAAACGGGTTTAGGAAATGGATGGATGGATGGATACTGTATATCTCAGTGACACCTTGATTTGGGTAGAAAGAAGATGGCAATGTGCTTTGTGGATTCACATGCAGATAAGATTCATAGTAATCAGTCTGAAATGTGACGAAGAATTAGTCTCCTCTGGTAGAAAGACTCATCTTCATCTCCGCAAATTCTTTGGAGGTGCTCTTTTAATTAGTTTTGTGGACATCTGTCCATCTTGCAGGCACAGACTGATGACAGAGAACTTTTTTCCACCTCAAAAACTTCTTGTTAACATTGTAGGCTCTGTCATAAATGACAACCACAGTAACTAAAGCTTTTAAAAAGCCACTTAACTGGTTTGACTTTGGTTGGTTTCGCCCCTCTGAGTGAATGTGGAAACATGCATTAACATAGATAAGGGGCATTTGGCTATTTGATAATGGAGACAAAGTGTAGCCTTGGTCTTACTCTGCTAACACCAGTTTGTTGGTGGTTTCTATTCTGCCTTGTCTCTGCCGCCTCAGCATGAGCATCCTGCTTACTCCAATGAAATGTATCACTGGGGCCTCCTATGGCAACTCTGAATAGTTAACAGCAGTCATTCATGCATGGTCAGTGCTTTTTGCCACTCTGTTTGCTGAAGCTAATGTAGATGGGGACAGCTGGCAAAACAGTGAAAGTCTTAAAGTTTCTGGAAAATAAAGCAGTATAAGCTATTATCTTATATCAGAGCTAATTAATTAATCATTTCCTGTGTGAACAGCAAGTGAAATTAAAGTAAACATCAAGTAAATGAATAGATAAAAGTCAAAATTATAATCTGATCAAAATGAAAACATGGAGAATTTTCTTGTCATATAACTCAAATTTGGAGAAGAAAGGCAACCTTTGTTGCCAAATTGGCTGCTTTCAAAGTGGACTCTTCCCTTTTGGCCCACTAGTCCACTCTGTGAAAGCAAACATTTGTTATTAGAGGCATAACTTCTTTCCTCTGTATGCTATAACCCATAATTTTCAGCCTGCCCCCGGCTGAATACTCCTGTTGCAGCCAGTGAGTGGAGAGGCAGCTCAAAGTTGAGGGGTTAAAGGTTTAGATCTGTGCTTTGGTCCTGCATGTGCAAGGGCCAGGGCAGTAAGGGGACAGGGGCTGTACAGGGAGCCTATTTGGGGGTTGGTTCCAGGGACAAAGGCTTCTTTCACAGGACGGCCCATACCCAGCAGGGAGGGGCTAGAGAAAGAAGGTGGCTGGCTGCAGGCCTGCTCTGATCCAGCTCTCTGCAGTACCAAACATTGGCTAAAACCCACTTTTAATGCATATCACTTATTGCACAAGTCAATGGCCTTGTTTGTAGTCAAGGCCTTTCTTCCACTAAAGGCTTTACTGTATTTCATGATGTGATTAGATGAGACTGCTGTTGGTTTGAGACGTGATACATCACTTTTGCATTAATTTAATGAAATTAAAAGTGTAGCATTTTCATTCATATTTATAGAAATCAGGGCATTATGAGAGTTTCTTAAATAAATTGTGATGGGTTCAGTTAAGAATAACCTTTGCATTACAGAAAATCTTTCCTGCAACATTTCGCATCTGTCTCAGGATAATGGCATGTTATATAAGATCCAGTCTAGTGCAGACGCAGGCTTACTGTTTTATCTCTGAAAACAGTAAAGGAACAGCTGGGCCACATGTGGTGCACAGTATTCCAGGAGTAAAAAGTTGTAGGATGAAGTAGTTGGAGGATATGTTTGCTGCCTAAATGGAAAAACAACATAGAGATCTCAGCCTCAGTAGGATGGAGTGTTCCCAAACCTGATAATTACAGGCTGCTGGATCCACAATGCAGAAGTTCCAAACTCTACATTTGGTTCCTCCACCCTCCCACTACTGTGCAGTTACAAAATTTTCTCCTTTGTTTTTTTCTTCTGTTGTTTCCATCTGAGTGTCCTACCTATTTTTCTACATTTTTGCTTTTTGTTTTGCATGACTTTTCAGGTGAAGTGAAAGTAGGAAGGACAAAGCTTTTTCATTTCCTTTTTTTTTTAAACAAATCTTATACACGTTTAAAAGAAATAGTGCGTTTAACAAGCCATGAGTTTTGACACATGGAAAACCTTTCTGTCTTTGGCCCTTATAAGAAGCTGTCAAAGCGATTGTGTCATTCACTAAACTGGCTTCATCCATGTAAAAAGCATCACTTTCATTTCTGAGTTTTCACTAAGTCGCAGCAATCTGTAAGTGTTTGTTACATATGTTTGCACAGCTTGGTTTGGGAGGATGCCAATGTGTTTGCATGTTTCCCTCTGAGCATAAAAATCGGTTTTATAGGCTGTACTGTGCACTTTTGAGCCATGTGATTAAAAGTTTATTTTAAAAAGCAACATGGATTCAATCCAGCCTAGTTTAAAATAAGCTCTTTCTTAATGCAAACGTACATACTGTAGTTATTGTGTCAGTGTTTGTGTGTGAAGTGAAGCACTCTTTACCCTGTTCTTCCTTAGCAGACCAAAGCAGACTCACAAGGTATTCCCAGATATTCTGAAGAACGTAAGCAAAACATCCCAAGTTGCTTCCAGTCATCTCTCATAGGCTGTTTTGTGATTTGCTTTGTGAAAAGGTTTCCGAGATGGACATTGGAAAAAGGAACACAAAAGAGACATTGTTTAGCAGCTGTTTCTGTCTTATTCAAACTGGGCCGATCTGTGGCTGCTGAAAGACGGGAATTGTATGTCCAGGAAAACAGACCGAGCAAAAGGGTTGTTATCACAGTACATAACACTGGAGAGGCTCAATTTTAGTTTGTCGCATGGGGTACTGCTGTGTGAACTTTTCAGATATAAAAGATAAATGAGTCATCCTAAATGTGCTTTCTGTATCATTTACAGTCGCTCAAGTTTGCTGACATGGTACTGTTACCCAGATTCACCTTTGACACAGAAAGAAACTTTGTACAAAATGGAGAACTTGATCAAAAAATGCATGCTGGGTTTTACTTTTATTTTTTCCCAAATAAAGATTTGTCAGGAACTTCAGAACTTGTGACAATCAACCGTTCTGCATTTGTATTGCAAAGATGGGCTACATTGTCCATTATTCAATGTGTCACTTGCAGGTGTGGACAAGTACAGTCAGTTCAGCTGTGAGGCCTACAACATGAAGGGTGTCACCACCTCCAGAGAAGCAAACATTAACATCAAAGGTAATATAGGGTCCTTCTGGGACTGTGAAGGTCTAAAAACATTCCAAAGTATTTTTATGATCTGGAAGCTGAACATATGCTCCATGCTTTCCCAAGGTAATTAAGACTTGTGTTGTGTTTTTAGTGCTTCCCAGTCCTGTGTCTGAGGTTACTGTGATGGAGAGGCAGTCCGATAAGTTAAAACTGAGCTGGACTCCTGGCCATGACGGTTTCTCTCCACTTACCAAATGCCACATCAGGGTAAGTCTGAAATCTTTTACCACAGCTCAGTAAAGGCTCAAATGTGTTCCCAGAGGTACCCCTCTATTAGCTCCATTACCCAGCCCTGCTCTATTACTACCTGTATATACCATGCAAGCTGGTTAGCAATCACGCTACCTGTATCAGCTTGCACAACTTAAGCTGCTGTGAAGCTAACCTGGCTGAAAATAACCAAACCATACAGTGAAGTACAACAATACAGCAACTGTTAACACAAAGCAAATCTATGCACGCAAACGTGCTATGACTGAGTAACACCCCTGCTACCTGAAGCTAGCTTATTAACAATCCTGCTACCTGAAGTTAGTGGTTAACAACCCTGCTACGTCCTACCTGAAATTAGTGCAACAACTCTGCTGCCTGAAGTTAGCTTGTTAACACCTCTGTTACCCAGAGTTAGCTTGTTAACAATCCTGCTACCTGAAGTTAGCTGCAAACACCCCTGCTACCTGAAGTTACCTTAACAATCCTGTTACATGCTAACTGAAGCTAGCTTGAACCTGAAGCTAGCCCGGTTACTAAACAGAACAGAACGTTTGGTAGCCAGGTAGCTAAATCTACTCTACACTAACAGCTATTTAATGCTCTCTGTTTGATCCTCATGTTTTCTCTGCTGCTACAGGTTAAAGAGGTGAGTCGGAGGAAAGGGGAGGTGACAAACACCAGATTCATCAATGTCACAGTGCCGCCATTCCAGAGCGACATTCCCGGGCTTCAGGCCATGATGTGGTACAACATGAGTGTTTCCTGCAGCAATGAGGTGGGAACGTCCTCTGTCAGGTTCTGGATCCAGAGCAACACCACAGAGGGAGGTGGGTGAGCCAAAGCCCTGGTAAGTGGGGGTGCTGGGTTCTGCTGCACCCCCTTTTGGCGGGCTGTGGTACTGCATGCTGTGGTACCACGGACAGCACTCCACACCACCCACTGTCACCGCACCCCCTGATTAAAATAAGTTCCCAGGACTATAGTTACAGCTTAGTTCTCAGGCATTTTGAGCCATGTGCCTGTGAGTAAGCCAAGACATTTGCTAGTCTCAGCAGGTGTGTCTGTCAGGTTGGCCAGACACCTGTTGGTGTCTACTGAGTGCATATAAGTGTCCAAAGTGACTGATTCCCACATAGAATGAAGGTGTGACTACTAAAGACTATTTCTTAATGAAACCAATTTTGTTTGTAAATTATTTGCCACAATAACAGAATTTTCATAGACTTCATTTGATTTAATTCTCATAGCACGAGGCCCTTAAAGTGCCACTGGTGGAATTCATACCACAGTTTGAGACCCACTGGTTTGGTTGGTGAGGCACCAGAAAATGTTTGGGTGCAAAATACAGATGTGTAACTGTATCAGTAATACAAGACACATAGGGACACATAGGCCTAATCCAAAATTTATCGAATTCTTCCCATGTAATGTTTCTGTCTGATTAAAATTGTAATGTTGAGGCGTTTTTTCTTTTTTTTTTTGNTGTTATTATTTTAAAATTACATTGTGTATTTTCTTTTTAGAACCCTTGCATTATCCTCCTGCCTCCCCTTCATACAGAATCCTTCTTAGATTTCAGGAATCCAGAACAACCTAATTGCCATTTTCTCATCCAAAATGTGCTTAATGAAAGCTGATCTTCTCACAACATGTGCTGTAGTAACTGGAATTAATGGAATTTACGCAACTACCTGCTCTGCTCATGGCAGGATTCCCCCTTCAGAAAAATGTCATATCCACTAAATCTCTATTGTTTTCCTGAGAGGTCACATAGGAAATAGGAGCAGTCTCACTGAGCAAACACTAAGTCCTTACTGGGTGGAGCTCCTTCTGATTTCCTTCCTACAGCCACCATGAAGGATATTTTAGTTGAAAGATTTGATACTCTCCTGTGGCCAGGAAGTTTCCAATGCTTCACATACCAAACTTAATTAAAGATTTAGAAGAGTGGCGAATCTTCTATTACATCCGTCTTTATTTCTGGGGTTGTCTCTTGATGTTAACCCTTAATCCCACAGTTTCCCTTTCCTGTCATCCTCTCAGTGCCTTCAGTGTATCCTCGTAATGTCACCGTGCATCTGAATGACTCGTGGCTGATGATCAGGTGGAAGCCGCCACCAGACGACAAGATCAATGGCATCCTAAGTGGCTATGATGTTATTGTCAGACATGGGACACATGTCAACAAGGTGAGCTCATCAGCAATACAACATACTGTAGATTTAACTTTTTTGCTTCTAGTGACAGCTTTGATATTGTGTCATATGACAATGGACCCATTGAGAATATGTGTTAAAAAATTCTTATGAAGATGACTAATGTGTGACTAACCGGAAAAGAATATGTTATTTTGCCTTTGTCCTGCCTACTGAACCAGAGGTCAACCTCCCTATTATCAGTTTTTCCACTCTGTCCTCCAATAAACAAGGCATGGAATGTCATTTACAAGAAGAAATGGTTTCCTTAAGATTCTCTCTAGGAAGTATTACAGTATAACTCAATTACAGTGTGGTTTTTTTTTTTTTTTTTTTTTTTTTTTTAAATCTAGTGGAAATGCTTGTCAGATGCATTATTCCCTGATGGCATTTGTGTGTAAATGTGCTTCTGTGACTACATTTGCCATCTAGTACAATGGTGTGTTTCCTCTCCTTCCTGTCTGTGTTCTAGTTAAAGGAAACAAAGGGGGGCAAAAACTGGAATCGGTGTTTTTCTTCATTCAGCATGTGGCCCTGAGCCATCATAGAGTGAATGGAATATGAAATACAATAGGATGTATATGCATGTGTGTTGTCCAGTCACTTGCTGATGTCATGAGATACAAAGGCTGTGTAATGCTAGCAGTGACTGGAAATGTGTGTAAAAGCAACGTGTTTAATTCTCAGGCTCAGCTGCAACAGGATGGTGAATATATCCGATGAATATATTGTGTGACTTTCATGGTGGAAGTGATGATGTGTTCATGTTTTTAATCCTAATATTTGTTTTGGAGTTAAAGGACCATACCAACCATTTTGCATGTTTGAGCCTAATATATTCAATTTTCATACACATAAANAGTTAAAGGACCATACCAACCATTTTGCATGTTTGAGCCTAATATATTCAATTTTCATACACATAAACTTACTGACAATCATTTCCCAAAGCATACTACTGGAATGGTGAGTTAAAAAAAATGTTCCTACCCTCCAGACTACCATTAGTTTCATTTCATTCTGGTACGCTATTAAAATCAACTTGTTGATACCTGAAATGTTCTTGGGATAGGTAATCCATCATCGCGAACAAGATGTGTATTCAGGTTTTTTTCGAAGTTATGTAATTTTAGCATTTAAGCGCAATAAAAAGCATGGAGTGAATGCATGTCTCCACTGGGGAATATAGTCCCAAAAGAGGACCTGTCTTTATCAAAAAATTTAAATGACCATGACTCCATAAGGCCGCATAACTATTAGCAGGCAAAACATTGATTTTTAAGGTGAATGTATCGCTTGAATATTTGATTTTGAAAGATTAAGAGATTTTTCAAAATATCAGGAAAGCTGAAATATGGTTTTATCCTTTGGGAAATGATTGTCAGTAACGTAACATGTATGAAAATTAAATATATTCAGCTCAAACATGCAAAATGGTCAGTATGGTCCTTTAACATTGCTAGAAAATTTGAATTTCTCTTTAAGTACACATTGGCTTCTGTATGCTATCACAGACATAAGAAACTATCAATCATGGGTTCAGAGTTCCTGCTCAGACTGTCAGCACATTGGTAACGGAGAGGAACCCCAGATGTTACCGTATGGTGTTGTGAAATAAAGGACTTTGTCTGTCACATGTTACAGCACATGAACTTATCCAGAGTTTGTGTCCTTCCCTTTTTCTCAGGGAGTTTCATTATTCATGACACTTCCAGTATTTAGTGCACATGGGTTGTCCAATTGTTCAGAACTGAGTGCATCATTATATTTTAAGAGATTTTTTGAAATTGCATTGCGCTTTGATAATAGTGCATTTCATGAAAGGGAGAATGAAAGAGATGGAAATGCTGCAAAGGTTTGCTGGATTTGAGTCCATGATGTTGCAAGTGTACAAGATGTTCCCGAGCTTGCTGAGCCACTAAAATGTTTCCAAACTTTTGTATCATTTCATAAATTTATAGGTCAGTCTTGCCTTATTGCGCCATTAAAACCGTGCCCTGCATAGTTCATCTTTCCAAAGATAATGTTTAAGCTAAAAAAAAAAAAAAANAAAAAAAAAAAAAAAAGGTGTTTTCACATTGTGCACAGTATATTGTTATACACCCTCCACATTTAAAGGATTTCTGCTGTGTGTTTCAGATCCACAGCGACGCCACCACAACCTTTGTACCTCTGCAGGAATTCAACACCACCTACAGTGTGGAGGTGGCTGCATGCACGCAGGCAGGGAGTGGTATGGTCAGCCCACGAGTCTGGCTGTTTGTACCAGAGGACAGTAAGCTGCTTTATTGATATAGCTGCACATTTCATCAGCTGGAAACTCTTAAGACAATAAAGTGGCCCACTTTAGGTTTGTTTCATGTTATATGAGAATGACATTACTGTCCTATAAAAAGAAACCAAGGCCTTTTGTTTTCTCAGGCTAGAATAGACACAACTTGATAGGACAGTATTTATAACTGACATTCATTAAAAGCAAGGACATCAGGACTGTAATCATCTGGATTTTCATACTTTGGTTAAAGGACCATACCATCTATTTTGCATGTTCGAGCTTAATATATTCAATTTTCATACATATTACGTTACTGACAATCATTTCCCAAAGGATAAAACCATATTTCAGCTTTCCTGATATTTTGCAAAATCTCTTAATCTTTCAAAATCAAATATTCAAGTGATATACCCACCTTAAAAATCGATGTTTCGCCTGCTAATAGTTACGCAGCCTTATGAAGTCATGGTCATTTAAATTTTTCGATAAATGCAGGTCTTTTTTTGGGACTATATTCCCCGGTGGAAACATACATTCACTCTGCACTTTTTATTGCGCTTAAACGCTAAAATTACTACACTGAAAAAAAAACTGAATACATGACTTGTTCGCAATGATGATAAACTGATCTTAGTAAGGAAGCCCTTTGACTTGTTGATGGATTACCTGTTCCAAGAACGTTTCAAGTATCAAGTTGATTTTAATAGCGTACCGGAATGAACTGAAACCAATGGTGGTCTGAAAGGTAGGAAGAAATTTTTTTTAACTCACGTTCCAGTAGCATGCTTTGGGAAATGATTGTCAGTAACGTTACGTGTATGGAAATTGAATATATTAGACTCAAACATGAAAAATGGCTGGTATGGTCCTTTCAGTTAAGCAGAGTACTATTGAACAGTAATAGCAGTGAGTATAAAATGCTGCAGGGTCGCTGACAGCAAACATTTTTTGGATCTGTGGAATCCCTTTGGGACTAACACCATGTTTTCTTTATGTATTCTTTTTTAAATTTTATTCCCAGGTGGAATTTGCACAACATATCAAACTAGACAGCGTACAACAATGCTGTAATATGTCATGGTCACAGTTTTCAGATTGTTGACTTAGTTGCTGCACTTGCTAACTCTAAATCACTGATCACTCCTACACTTCAAAAAAAAAAAAAAAAAAAAGGAATCTTAAATATCAGCTTGAATATGCCACTGGCTGAGTGTTTACCTAACTCTTGATCATGCTTATCCTTTGTCTCAGATTCGGCCATGTCACCATCGTCCAGCCCTGACACCAGCGTTTCAGACTCTGTCTATGTTGTTCTTGGTGTGGCATGTGGCATCTGTCTCCTGCTTATCATCCTCTGGACGGCTATCTGTGTACACAACAGGACTTGTGACTCTTGGTTTGGGTATGCTGAGAGTCTCTCATCTTCCAGACAAAGAAACATTGATCTAATTACTAACCCTCCTCCAGCTTTGATTGACCTATCTGTAAAAAAGTTGATTGACCACTGCATTGCATCCCATTTTGTCTTATCATCTTGATTTAAAATACAGAAGGCAGGATGGTGGTGGTGGTGTAGTCACATCTGTGAGTTGAGAACTTTTCTTCACTGTGGCAGGACTTAAATAACTGAATGTTTCTGGTTTCTGGTAATAAATTTGCTTTGCTTCCTCTTAATCACTATTTTCTGCACCTGAGGAAAGTAATAACCTCGTACGCAGCTGGAGAGACGGAAAGCTGCAGACTCCCCCCTCCCTCCTTCCCCATCCCAGCTGTTGATGAGCTGGAATTCATTACGAAGTCTCTGACTCAATATTGTCACTCAGGATACCGATAAGAATGTGTCACAGGCTGCTGCTCAGATAGGAAAACAGTATCTGTCCCCATAGTCAGGAAAGCAACAAGTCGAAGGGCTTCCATACTAAGATCAGTTTATCAGTTTAGTCTCAACTAAATTAAAAACAATGCTTCTGCTGAACTTAGTGAGAGCTCTAATTCTCCATTTTTTTCCCTTTTCCTCTGTCTCCCCCTGCAGGCAGATGCTTGGAGGTGGGGAAAAGCCGCTGCCTGTCGTACAATACAAAACCCAAAGATCCTACAAGAGATCCGCCATAGAAATCACACGTATGTCTCAAAAAAGATACCATGTATGCAGAGCCTTTTTGTCACCTTGTCAAAGTGCCATTTTTATATATAAATAGTAACTGGAGTGCTTACTGTGTGCAGTCGGGAACCTTGGTGTCAGTGACGAACTGCAAGCCAAACTTCAGGACGTGATGGTCATGAGGAACTTGCTTTCCATAGGGAAAGTTCTCGGAGAGGGTAAGTAAGCTGTCTCATTTTAGGGAACATGTAAAGACAGACACATTTATGTTTATATTTATATGATTTATATTTGTACAGATGATGACACGGTAAGCTATATTATGAATAAATTCTTTCACCAGGTGAGTTTGGTTCAGTGGTGGAGGGACATTTGAGGCAGCCAGATGGAACGTCTGAAAAAGTTGCGGTGAAGACAATGAAACGTGAGTTTTCTGTTATTAGATGACTTTATTACATTAGCAGTAACTGCCATAAACTATGAAACAAGTGGAAGTTGAAATTATTTAACTTCTTTTTCTTTTTTATACAGTGGATAGCTTCTCACAACGGGAGATAGAAGAGTTCCTGAATGAGGCCGCCTGCATGAAAGATTTCAACCATCCTAATGTCATCAGACTGCTGGGTAGGATTGACATAGAGTACATAGATGCTCCTCAAGTTTTTAGTATTTAGGAAGAATCTTACTACAGTGATCTCTGCTCTAGTTTCATTTTCGTAGCCCCACAGTGTGTATGTGTGTATTTACTGGCTTGTTTCCTTTAGGTGTGTGTTTGGAAGTGGGGTCAGGACACTTTCCAAAACCCATGGTCATCCTACCGTTCATGAAATATGGAGATCTGCACAGCTTCCTGCTGCGCTCCCGACTAGGAGACAGTCCACTGGTAAGAGATTCATTACTTTGTTGCCGATGTGGAGTTTCTATGACAATGAATTTTGGACATTTTCAGTCATCATCAGGACAAAGTAGCCATCATTGTTATTTATTTCCTCTGCCAAGGAGTGTTTTCACCCATGTTTGTCTGTCTGCTGAACAGGATATCTCAAAAAATACATATTCAATGAAATTTTATAGGTACGGGACTTGGTTCAGGGGTTGATTGGAATTTTAGCTCGATCTGGATCAGAATATGGATCCAGGATATATATTTATTTATTTATTTAACTTCCTTTATTGTAAGATAGAGCCTTTTTTTTCCCTTTGCTTATCTCTGTAAAACTAGGACACCATTCTGAATGAAAAAATTCAGGCATGTATCTTATGATGGATTATCAACAGGTCTTGTTTAGCCCAGATCCAGATCTGATCCAAATCTGGATTTAAATATATACTAATTAATAGTATAAAATGGTTTTCAGATGTTTTCAAGTTATGGATGTAGATCCAAAAGAAGATGATGTCCGCAAAACCTCTGTAAAATGAACTCGCACATATCTTTCTTACATATATGATTTTAAGGTAATTAGAGTAAAAGTTTGGCTTTATATTGGCCCTTCGTGCTCTCTGGTTTTTAAGTAAAGATGATGTAAGAATGATGACGTTTTTTTGTGTGTTATTCCACAGTTCCTGCCCACTCAGACACTCCTGAAGTTCATGGTTGACATTGCTTTGGGTATGGAGTATCTCAGCAGTCGCAACTTTCTGCATCGTGACCTGGCTGCTCGCAACTGCATGTAGGTTATTTCCTCTGATTATTTTTTTTAATTTATTTAATTTGTTTTTTGTGACATGATTTGAATTAATGTATTTTGTGACCGTATTGGTTGTATTGCAATGATTTTTGTATTTAACGCGAACTGGATTAGTAGGTTTATGTGATTGGATTTTTCAGACTTTTGAAGCCAATTTCCCATTTGTCTTTTAGGCTGCGTGATGACATGACTGTGTGCGTGGCTGACTTTGGGTTATCTAAGAAGATTTACAGTGGAGATTATTACAGACAAGGCAGAATAGCCAAAATGCCTGTAAAATGGATCGCAGTGGAGAGTCTGGCAGACAGAGTTTATACTGTAAAGAGTGACGTGGTAAGAACCTCCATCTGCTTCTGTCTTTTCAGTACTCTCAGACTTTAGTGAGCAAATATGTGAACATGACGGACAAAACGTTCGTCACATTCATGCCAGTAACACTGGTGACTTCTGAATACAGCGCAGCTGTTAAAAGAAGAAATGCAATGTAGAAATATAATATGTCCCCTTTAAAGGACCATACAGGCCTTTTTGCATGTTTGAGCCTAATATATTAAATTTTCGTACATGTAACATTACTAACGATCATTTCCCAAAGCATACTACTGGAACGGTGAATTTAAATTTTTTTTCCTACCTTCCAGACCACCATTGGTTTCAGTTCATCCTGGTACGCTATTAAAACAAACTGAAACTGAAACTGAAATGTACTTGGAATAGGTAATCCATCATCACGAACAACATGAGTATTCAGGGGTTTTTTTTGTTTGTTTGTCTGTTTTAATTTCGTGATTTTAACATTTAAGCACAATAAAAAGTGCAAAGTGAATGTATGTTTTCACTGGGGAACACAGTCCCAAAAGAAGACCTCCGCTTATCGAAAAATTTAAATGACTGTGACTTCATAAGGCTGGGTAACTATTAGCAGGCAAAATGTCGATTTTTACGGTGGGTGTATTGCTTGAATATTTGATTTTGAAAGATTAAGAGATTTTGGAAAATATCAGGAAAGCTGAAATACAGTTTTATGCTTTGGGAAATGGCTGTCAGTAACGTATGAAAATTGAATATATTATGCTCAAACATGCAAAATGGACGGTATGGTCCTTTAAGGTGATGCTTTTGAGTCACTTTTAGCACACCAAATCAAGTCAACCGAAAGTGAGGATTAGGGGAAACATTAGTCTAAGTCAGTGCTGTGGGTCACAAAAGCCAAGATTGGGAACCACTGGCCGAGGAAAATGATCAAATTTCTTGATAGCAGAGAGAAGTCTACCATTTTGGCATTCACTGCAAGTATTGTGCATGATGAAATGTCATCTGAAGTTAATATTCTGTGTCCTACAGTGGGCATTTGGTGTTACCATGTGGGAGATTGCTACACGAGGCATGACGCCATATCCTGGCATCCAGAACCATGAGATTTATGACTACCTTCTAGAAGGCCACAGGCTGAAGCAGCCAGCAGAGTGTTTGGATGAGCTGTGAGTGTTGTCTCTTCTCTTTTATTTGGGTTGAATGATTTTTAGCAACAAACATATGACAATCAAGACTTTACATTAAATCATTAATGCTGTATTAGTCTAAATCCTGCAGGAATTGAGGTTATTTTTAAGAATAAAATTCTATGAACTGTGAAATGCATTTGAAAATCCGATGCATGCTTTTCACAATCTCTGAGCATTCTCTCTGCTCTGAACATTCTTTATGGTTAAAATTGTCTGAGTCATATGTATCAGTCAGCTTCCAACAGTCAGATACATAGAACACTTTTACATAGTTTGTCATAGTTGTTTAGTGTATTCATGTTCAGATTAAAGATGTTCTATTATATTGTACATAGGTCTGACGTGTTATCCTCCCTGTGTTTCTCTATATGGGTACAAGCTAAATGCACATAAAAGTTGCTTTGCTTGTGGTTAAACACCACATAGTTTTTCAGTTCTTATTATTTTGGCTGCCTTTCAGTCCAGCAAACAACACTTGCTTCAATAAAACTTCAGATTTTAAAACAGGATTGTGATGCATAAATTTCTGTCGGCAGTTTCTGTCCATGGAAAACTGCAAAATAGAGGCAAAGCAAAGCCGATATCTTGCAAATCTGTTTTTAAGGTTGAGATTTTACTGAAACCAATGCCTCCCTTTGAATAGATAGCACTTACGAGTACTACAATATACATAAACCAAATTATATCTTTTAAACTCTGCTGTATTGGCAGTTTAATGAGTTATATCTGACTACAGAATCGTGTTCTTATAAATGTATTTGGTTACTTGTGTTCAGGTACGAGATCATGTACAGCTGCTGGAGGGCCGATCCACTAGACCGACCACTCTTCCCACAACTGCGAGAAATGTTGGAAAAGCTCACAGAGAAGCTTCCCGAGTCTTCCAGCAAGGAGGATATCATCTATATTAACACAAGCTTTCCTGAAGAGGACCCTGACGGAGAGGCACTTTCTGCAGACCCTCCTGTGTCCAGCTCCTCCCCCTCCTGCAGCCACCAAGCAGCGGAAAATCCGGTAGTTACCGTGGACATTCACGAAAGCCTGGAGGATGAGAACGAGGAGGACGATCGCTACGTGGTGGTGATCTCCTCGGATCCTTCCCTGAGATCTCCTGCTGTGAACACTCCCCTTTTGTCGAGTAGAGACACGGTTAGCGATTTGACAGGAGCGGATCATAATTTCAGTGACACATCTTTCTTGCTGTAAAATTCGGTACCGAGCAGATGAAACTGTAATGAAAAATGCCACGTCAGTACTAAACATGCTTCACTGCACTAGAGGCACCTTGATGTTTCCTAACATGGACTATCTGTAGTGTTATTTTGCCTTGTGATCATTTGTCGAGTGGAAAGGTATGCTGCAAAACGGCCAGTCTACACATCAGTGTTCGGAGTATTATCTGTGTGTTAACACTGAACATGTTTATGCACATGTTCCTATAAGCTTTTGATACACTGAACTGTGAAATACATTACTATATTGAATTTTGTGTTGTAATGTAAATATAGAAGTGTACATTTATATATAATGTAAAGATGTGATTTATATTGATTTCTTTAAAATATTTGTGATAATTAAAATGGAATGTTTTGCCATGATTCACAAATTCTCTTGCCTTTTTAAACAAGGATACTATAATCTAAATGAACATACTTAAGTGGGCCTTAATGTTGGAAATGAATAGAACTGCATACAAAAGTAAACTTAAGTAAAAGTTTACAACTGAAGTATCAACATAGGCCTACTTAAGTGTCCAAAGCAAAACAATGGCTCTTTCACACTGATGCAGTGATGGATGAATAGATGGATGGATGGATTGATCAGTAGTCTAGTCATTAGAAATAGCAACACAGAGTAACTGATAATAATGAAATGTAGTGTAGTAATTCAAAATATTCATGGGGCTTGAGATGTGTTTTACTATCAATCAAATGGGGGAAAATAACTGGTAAAAATACAGATGCACAGGCAAAAATAATTCTGGAAACTGAAGCAAAATGAAATAAAATATGGGTAAAGGATGAATAAGTTTAAGAATTATATGAATAAAAACTAGAAATCAGAATATAAGGAAAATGAAAGGACAATTAAAACAACATGGCTAAAATTAGTTTAATTAGATAAAAAAAATTAAACTAGTAAATTAATAAAATGCATAAGTATAACGCAAATAGATGATGAATAAAGCAAATATGTAAGAAGGTAAAAGAAAGAGTAAGACTTAGATAGGATTAAAAACTCGAACAAAAGCAGGCTAAAAAATAGAAAAAGAGGGAGAATAATATAATAAAAGGGACGCAAATTGTATTCATTACCCAAAAAAAAAAAAATCGTCACTGTNAAAAAAAAAAAAAAAAGTTTACCTGTCAAGACCAGCAAAAACAACTTTAAAATCTCCGTTTGTTGTTTCTGAGGTGTTGCGTTCAGAGCGCCCTCTGCAGGGCAGAGCTCAGCATTGCCGCTTTGTAGTAACAACATGGCTGCTGTCAGGATGTGGACGTGGAGCTGTCCGGCCACAGGAGTTTTCTATCTGTGGGTAATTCTCACAGCAGTTTTACTGACCAACACAAGTATGGTTTGTGCAGCACCTGAGACGGGCGTTTGGAAAATTACAGTTGTCAACGTGAGTAGCAAACTTGAGAGAAATTATAAATAAACTGCTGCACCAATAGCGAACGCTAGCTAAGTTAGCCTTGTTATGCTAGCTCGCTATGTTATCATCAGCTGTGTGTGGTGACAGCATCCATGGCTCTGTGTTGTGACAAGTAAAGATATATGGACTCTTTACTGCAACTGGCTACTATCCATGCGAGAATGTGCAAAACACTCTAATAGAACTACAAAGTATAACTGTAAAGCATAATATGTGTTCGTGTTTGTTAGGGCTGGCTAACTGTTAGTCTTTATTCGGATAAGGTTATCAGTTGGCTAACTAGCTATAGCTAAAGTTCTCAGGTCTCCAGAGAGCCTTTGCTATTTAGCTTGTTTTCTGAGCGAAGTTCTACGAACCCTAAACCAAAAAAAAAAAAAAAAAAAAANAAAAAAAAAAAAAAAAAAACAAACTCTAACCCTGCTTAATTAGGTCATTAGTAACCAACCTGCAACGTTTAAGTATTTCAGCAGAAATTTGATTTATAGTCGATAAAAGGTGACTTACACTGCCATTAGTAATAAGGCGCATTGCCTTATTTTCGTTCACACGTCACTAAGTAGCCTTCATAAATAAAGTATTGGCAAGTTTCAGTTTACTTCTATGGTTGTCCCTGTCTCCATATCTAGTTGCAGTGTTATATGTGCTGGTTTTCACCCCTGTCCTCATCTCATTTTACGCTCATGCATGCTAAAACAATGAGTTAAGTTAGATTGAGTTAACTAGAACTAAATCCATTCCCTTTTGGTCATTACTTGATCCCCTTAATCATTCATCAACTTAAAATACCAGTTACAGCTTCATAAGTACTTGTGCATTATTTATTTGTATCATATTTTTAGGTGGTTAGTCAGTTCGCCATAATGTACAGATGGGTGAGAAATTAAAGGAAAAAAACAGCATAAAGTGTTTTGGAACATCTTCATTGTGCCTTGCCATAGATTGTGCAGGTCTTTGCAACATCTTTATTGATGGTGGTGGAGATCACTGTCTGACAGGATGGCAGAGCCACCAGACCAGTATAGGTCAAGCATTAAGACCTGAACAGTTTTCTTACGTGCACTCACTTGTCAAGAATATGTCGAGGTATAACTCATCTGACTATATGATCTCTTTTACCACATCTGCATTGACCACCGTCTATAGTTCTTTCAGTCAGTTGTGCAGTTCTCCAGATTGTGTGTCTGTATTATGTTGTGGGGGCATTTTGCTGGCATGGTTTGGCTAACATAAAGTTAATCTGAGTGATCACCTTTATCCTATGATGAGACTTTTCTATCCTGATGGGAATAGTCTCTTCCAGGATGACAGCCCCCTTCCATAGGGCCATTGAGGGATCATTGAATGGTTTGATGAGTAAATAGATATAAATCTTTACACCACCCCACCATTATTTAATAAGAGATTATGTAGAAGAATGGTGTTCCATCCCTCCAGCAGTGTTCCAGCAGGCTTCTATGCTATGGTGCATTGAAGCTGTTCTGGCAAGACACTTTTCTAATTTGTTACCCATCTGTATAATGAATCAATATATAAACCAGTAATAAAAGTAATCCTTATTGTATTGACATTTCCACAGACATCAAGACCCCTGCTTTTAAGAAAATCAATGTACAGAGGCACCGACATTGAAATGAAAGGTAACACCCAGAAGGCACGCTGGCTATGTTACAAGAAATGTACCACTTCATCTCTTGTGTTAATTTTCCCTTTTGTCTTTTTCAGTTGTATCATTTGGCTGCCCAGAGGAGGTGACATTCACTATTCACTGGTTTTTAAAATATTACCCCTGTCACAATGACTTCAACAATATCGATGTAAGTACAGCAGCACACATCTGTCCTACAAATAAACAAATCGCCTGTCTGATTAGTCTTCGTTGTTTATAAGAAACTGTGTACATGTGGTGTCGGTGCCTGTAGGAAATGTACGAGAGGACGCCGTTGAGTCGTGGCGAGAGCCTGGATCCAAATCTGCTCGTACAGGGAGAGTTCATTGAACACAAACACAAGCCCATGATGTGTAACAATGGACTGCAATCCTTCCCCATGCTCTGTGTAGGACCTGCTGCATTACTCTCCTCAACACAGTCTCACACTTGACATTGTGGTATATATTTTTATTTCTTTTCATCTATCAACTCTCTGCGTTTTTCAGAAAGCCAAGGCAGATCCGCATCCAGTTCGCCTATCTGTTGACAGCAAAATGCACGTAAGATAAATGGCATTTTTCCTTTAGGCTTTTCCTAAAGCCTGGTTTATACTTGATGTTAACGATGCATAGCATACGCTCATATATGCGTCGTGAGCGGAATTGTTTACATACAGTACTTGCATCCATAATTAACATCGACCTGGAGGGTTAAACACTCTATCCACCAGGGAGCAATGTGAGGGGCTGAAACTTGATTTGCCCCAGAAAACCTCCACTCACCTCAAAACTGCTTCTCCTCAAACTTGCGGCCATTTCTCTGTTTTTCGTCGGTTATCAGTACACAGGTAATAAAATAGTTATACAGCACTGTACACTTTCAGGATACTGGTGCGCTAACGTATTTACATTATTGTCCCTGGCTAATGTCATGACAAACGTTCATGTGCAGTTCTGTAGGTACTGCATCTCGCGTATGCGTTGCGTGAATTCTGGATAACACGCACAAGCGACTCTTCAAACCAGTGCCTAAAACGCATGGCAGCCATCTTGCTATGTGTATGTATAGTTAACGTGAAGTATACGCCAGGCTTAAAGGACCATACCACCTATTTTGTATGTTTGAGCCCAATATTTTCAATTTTCATACATGTAATGTTACTGACAATCATTTCCCAAAGTTAAATTTTTTTTCTACCTTCCAGACCACCCTTGGTTTCAGTTCATTATGGTACGCTATTAAAATCAGCTCGTTGATACTTGAAACATTCTTGGGATAGGTAATCCATCATTGCCAACAAGATGTGTATTAAGGTTTTGTTTAGAAGTTTTGTAGTTTAAGTGTTAAGTGCAACAAAAAGCGCGGAGTGAAAAAAGTGTGTCTCCACCGAGGGAATATAGTCCCAAAAGAAGGTCTGCATTTATCAAAAAACTTAAAGGACCATGACTTCATAAGGCTGCGTAACTATTAGCAGGTGAAACATGGATTTTTCAGGTGGGTGTATTACTTAAATATTTGATTTTGAAAGATTAAGAGATTTTGCAAAATATTAGGAAAGCTGAAGTATGGTTTTATCCTTTGGGAAATGGTTGTCAGTAACCTTGCATGTATGAAAATTGAATATATTGAATATATTTGAGCCTAATATATATATTAGGCTCAAACATGCAAAATGGGTGGTATGGTCCTTTAAGGATATTTGGAAGTTTAAACAAGGCCTCCAGCAAAATGAATATCACAAGCTGCTAGCGCTGGATGTCTTACAGTCACTGACAAAAAAAAAAAAAGGGNAAAAAAAAAAAAAAGGGTCAAACTCTTTCCACTGTGGAGGTTTAGCACATGTTGTGTTTTTATTTAAATGGTTTCTTATTCAAAGGGTTTAAAAAAGTGATACTGTCTGTGACATTACAGTATGAACCACAATTCTTTCGTAAATACCATAGGATGAAAATTATACCAGATGGATTACTGAGGAATGTGAGGAGCATAACAGCAGCGGAAAAGACAACGTCATAGCAACCACGTGGAAGGATGGACCATATCTGCTGGTAGTTAAGATCCTGTCTAGCAAACCAGATGCCAACTGGAATTTAATAGGTAAGATTGTTTAAACATCAACAATTATAACGTATCAGTAGCAATACAGGAACTTTATCATCCCACATTATTTCTCTGATCAGGTTGTACAGTATTTGGCTAACTTCTGTGTTTTGTGTTTCCAGTTCATGTTTTAATGAAAGGCAGCCACGGCTACATTTCTATCACAGAGTGGCCTCTAATGATTGTAAGTACATTTCTTAATATTTTTCATTGTTGGAAACAGCTGTTTGATTACTCCTTCCTTAGGGAATTTTCCACTGTAAGTTAAAATAGTGTGATGTCATCCAGACAAAGACCGCCAGAATCTTTTTATGATTTGCAGTATGTGAGAAACACCTACCGTATATACTCGACTATAAGCTGATCTCATGTATAAGCCGACACCCTGATTTTGACCTGCAACTTTAGATTTTTAAAGAAACCCGTATATAAGCCGATGCCCTGATGTTGTTCCATCAATTTATTTGTTTAGCAAAGTACCTGTTTTTCTGGGTATTGTCATAGTATTCCTGTGATTTTCTGAAAATAATCCACGGTTGTAGTGGCTTTTAAAACTTAACTGCTTTAACGGGGCTTCTCTTCCTGACTCACACCAGAATGATAACATTGCGCTCTTGTTCTTTTCGTAACTTATTTATTTTCAAAATCAAAATAACAAAACATGACGTGAGGTGAGGTAAATAACTATACCGCTGCCCCATTCCTCATAAGGAAGCACATAAACATTTTGAGCCCATGATTCTTTCCTGGCTGCACCAGAGGTTCTGTTTTATTTTGTGGTCTTTGGAATTTGTGCACATTATCATTGCACTTTCACTTATCTACTTCTTTAAAGGTGATTATGTACAGATTTCCAGGCTTTTGTTTTTTTTATTTTAGGCTAGATTTTGAAACCTTGAAATGCTTTATTGTGCAAAAAAAAAAAAAAAAAAAAAAAAAGCCCACATCGATCCATCTATGTTCTTCCTTGCTGCAGCAGAGTGAAAACAGGCCACTTTAGGTACTGTCTTTTTAAGACCCCCAAGCACCCAAAAATGCCACTGTGTTCTGATTGGCCAGCTGTGGCATGGCAGGTGTTGTTTGAATGCTCAATATGTCAAGGAAGTAAAGACAAAGCAGAAATGCAGCTTTCAGAGTGGTACAGAAAGAGGGAAAATAACAAAAAACTTCCCCTTAATAAAGAAGCAACCCCCCAAAAACACAATAAAGCTTCCTCAGAATGTAATCTGTCCCTGCAGGTGGTTTTATTGAAATACTTGTATTATTGTGATCAGCTGTGTCGTATTTGGAAAGACACATTGCTGTTTGGGTTTGCAAATGTATTTTTTTAATACTTAAAACAACAGAAACCAAATACCATCGAGTCCCATTGTACTGCAGCGAGCTACAGCTGACTAGCCTGTAGCCTGTAACCTTTAGTTACTATAGTACCTTGAATAAAAGTAAATATAGTCATTTTGGTTGAACAAACTGTCATTTTTGTGTGAAACGCAGTGTTTGACTAATAAAGAATCGTTCCCACATGTGACGGGTCATGCATCGTGTTGTCCCTGCGTTTCTAGTTCTACATGGTGATGTGCATTGTGTACATCCTGTATGCACTGCTATGGTTTATGTGGGCAGCCTGCTACTGGAAGGACCTGCTAAGGATCCAGTTCTGGATAGCCGGGGTCATCTTCCTGGGAATGGTGGAGAAGGCCGTCTTCTGTGCTGAATATGAAAACACCAACGCCGTTGGCTCTGCCTGTGAGTGTGCACGCCTGTCACTCATCCTCGCTGAATATAATATGGCGAGATGTCTGCGTTGCATATGTGTTTTTCCTCCTGTCTCTCTTTCTGTCGTTTTTAGCTCCAAGTCTATTGATCTTTGCAGAGTTGGTCTCTGCACTCAAGAGAACCTTGGCCCGATTGCTTGTCATCATCGTCAGTCTTGGCTACGGGATTGTAAAGTACGCAAACACTCCATATCTGCAAACGTTGGTTTGCAACTGTTGGTTGACTCAAGATCAGATCAGATCAGATCTCAAGATCAGATTATCAGCATTTTTTATGTTCTCCGTGTCTGTCTTTCCTTCTAGGCCTCGACTGGGGATAGTGATGCACAGAGTGGTGGGGCTCGGTGTCCTCTACTTTGCCTTTGCTAGCATTGAAGGAGTCCTGAGGATTGCTGGGGTACGAATTGTTCTACATCTCCTCCTGAATGTGTTAAAGGTGTTCTACTGTCCAGGGTAGAGTCCTATATTGGGTATTTTGAACTTTAAAAGCCGATTATTATTATTAGCCAATATCCATTATTGCTTAAACTGTTTTTTTTTAAGTCAGTATATATTCAGGGATGGGCAACTTTGATGAGGATGGAAGCCAATAAAATTTCATTCTTACGGTCAATTAAATAAAATGTTAAAACAAAAAATAGGGGCGATTTATTTACATGCAGTGCTGTAACATGCAATGTAACATGTAACATGCACATAACATGCAGCGCCACAGTGGTCAACTGGACCGGACCCTAGCCGATCTTATTCTCTCATTGAAAGCTTTGCTACCATGGAATGGATTAATACCGCATCAGTAATAACTACCGAGCGCCCTCTGCTGGTAGGTGGTGGTAATAACACAGGAAAACACTTTTTATAATTTTCATTTTTATTAATTGAGAAATCATCCAAGGGCCTGATAGATCAAAGTNAAAACACTTTTTATAATTTTCATTTTTATTAATTGAGAAATCATCCAAGGGCCTGATAGATCAAAGTTGTAGGCCGTATCCGGCCTGCGGGCCACCAGTTGCCTATCCCTGGTCTCTATAATATAAAAAATTCTCATTAAAAGGTACCAGAACCCAGACCAAACTCAACAACAATATGATTCATTTTTCACAGTTGATTAATTGACCAGTTATAGAAGCATAACTTCAAAGCTTTGTGATGACTAAATATGAAATGTAAACCAATAATATGACTAGTGGTTTGTAGCATGAAAGTACTGCTGTTTGGACCTAAAAATCATGATTTCTGTATTTTCTTAAATGTTCCGGGTGTCCTGGTATTGAAGAGTGAAGACGATGGCCCAGTCATTGTTAATGTTGTTTCAGCCATTGTTTTGGCTGTGATTGACTCCTGCTGCTTGTGGTTCATATCCTTCCACTGCTCCATCTTATGTAAAAAAAACAAAACAAAACAAAAAACAAAGACACATCCTCTCTATGGTTATTATAAATCTCAGACTTAATTATCACTTTGATTTTCAGAACAGCATTCTTGCCTTTTGGATGATCACTTCATTTTCTATTTTTTGGTCTTTGCTCTCTGGTGAAAGGTATTGTCTCACTCGCTTTTTTTTACATCTCGTCCCATGTAGGAATTTTGTCCGCCTCACTACTTCTCTTCCTTGTGTCCTCCACTCCTGCTGTCTTCTCGCTTCTTAGGCAAAAGACTCTGACTTGGCCCTGCTTGCCAACATTCCTCTGGCTCTGCTTGACTCCTCGCTGTGCTGGTGGATATCCTTTGGTGCACCTGTAACCTTTCCTTTTATGGTTCTCCTCTGCTCTTCACCTCCTTCACATACACCCAGATTAGACCAAGAAAGGTTTAACTGCATCTCATGTTTTTTATGAGAAAATGAGCAGTTACGAAGCACATTGTTAGAAAGAATGAATGATAATCTAAGGCTATGATGATATATGTCAATAGGAATTTTAACTGCTTGCTTTTGTCTCAGCTCACTGAGTGATATCTCGCTACATTGCCACTGATTGGTCTTGGCTGAATTGGGCTTTTTGCATGCCAACCAACCATCCCATGAAGGTGTTTCTGCTTAAAGCTTATTGAAATATATATATACATATAATATCCCCATTTTTAGCCACGCGTGTTTTAATGCTTGCTTACACATATTCCAGTTATCCTCTTACACCTACCTTTTCAACACCATTTTCAGGCTTTATTAGTCACACGGAAGGAAACAACACACAGATTAATACACTCAGATACAGTATAACCACACCTTATAAACAGTTGCAGTACTGTTCATTTCAGTAGTAACTAGAAGGGCATTCAGTAGAGGACATACCTCCATATCTCCACCAAGGCCGAACAAGCCTAGAAATTAGCTGTTTTGTAGCAGAGTCCATACTTCTGCAGCAAAACTCTTCCTCTGCATTTGCTCTATCCTGATTAGCAGGATGGCGAGAACATGGACGTTCCACACAGAAAGGACCGCGGCTGCCATGGCAAAGAGAAAGAACTGAATTTCTTTATTTTAGCATTTTAATGTAGTTGAAAACACACAGAGACCTTCTGAGTTCGACAAAGAGGAATCGTTCCTTACTGTCATACGATTTAGATTGAATAACATGTCCTGTCTATAAAATTATGTTTTGCATATCAGTTGTAATATTCTTTAGAATGTGTTGAAGGCGCCAAAAAGGCATCTTAACTGATCAAACATTTACTTTGACAGAAAATGACCTGGAAGAACACATTTTGTGTACAAATACATTGGTTTTCTTGTAACAATGTAATACATGAATATTAGATATGTACACACACATAGAGGTCGTACATCTGAATACCCACTGTATTCAGCAGAATGGTTTTGACATGTTCTGCCGTTGTTTACCTTGACTGTTGCTAACATATTCGTCAGCTTGGCTCAAACCATAAAGACGCTGAAGCTGAGGAGGAACCCAATCAAGTTGTCTCTCTACAGACACTTCACAAACACGCTCATATTTGCTGTGCTCGGTGAGTACAAGTACATAACACCTGCAGTTAATTCAGTATTTCTACTTAGTATTTGATTTTTTTCTCCTCTTGATTTGAAGAATGGAGAGCCTAGAGGACACACAAAGACTTTTGTTTCAAACCTCTCCTTTGTCTTCCACAGCTTCCATCGTTTTCATGGGGTGGACGGCAAAGAAATTCCGGCTTGCAGAGTGTCAGTCTGTAAGTATGGATTATCATGTTCATAGGTCTTGGTTAATTTGTAGTTTCTTTGTAATTTATTTGTTTAAACCGGGTCAACGCACATTGATGAACAATCAAAATATAAATATGTCAGAGATATAGTCATGGTTGACTACTTTTCATCCATATAGTCCCATGCAAAGATGCTAAGATGGCAACTGGCAATATATAAAAGATTAAAAGCATGATACATGACAAAAAAACAAAGAAACAAAAAAAGATCCCAAAGACTTAGAATAAAAAGTTAAGTCTCTGCTGATTGTTCATTTGTTGAAGGATTGGATCGAGCTGTGGGTGGAGGATGCGTTCTGGAGGTTCCTGTTCTCTGTCATTCTGCTCGTCATCATGTTTTTGTGGAGACCATCAGCGAACAACCAAAGGCAAGAACTGCCCTCAAACTGTCAAATTCACCATCCAGACTTCCTGTCATTTCGTCATTTCCTCTACTGCGTCTTTATGTGTTCATTTTTACGCACGCAGGTATGCTTTCACTCCACTCATCGATGACTCAGACGACGAGGAGATTGAAGAATTTCTTGCCTCTGCAAATCTAGGTACAGTAACTTCGTGAAACCGTTGCTTTCATCCAAACTCACCACACGTGTGTAGTGGTCAGACAGTTTTGTTAAATTTCCATTTCTCCTATTTTTTTTCCACAGCTGATGGCATAAAATTGAGAGCAGCCAAACCTGAGACGAATGGGACAGTAAAGCCTGCAGACACAAATCCAGTAAGTGATAATAACTCTATATTAATACAGTAGAATTTTACATGCAGTAATTACACCTTTCAGCAGAGGGCAGCGTTCACTCTTCTCTTGTCTTCTGTCTGTCCAGGACGAAGACTTGAAGTGGGTGGAGGACAACATTCCCAGCTCTCTTACTGATGTGTAAGCATTACATCATATTCATAAATACAGCAAGGCGTTTTACGCAAGGTATTCTAATTATTATACTTTGCTCCTGTCGTTGCAGAGCTCTGCCTGTCCTGCTTGACTCAGATGAGGTAAAGATTCACTTTACCTTAGAACACTGTATTCAAAACAGGATTTAGCTACGTTATGACAGCGGTTCTTGAGTACCACAGTATCCTCACTTGGGCTCCTCCCAGGTCTTGACTGGCTCCTTATACACGTTTCATTCAGCACTTTATAGACAAAAGTTGGAGTATATTCTTCAAACGAATTTTTAGGCACATTTTTTCCCCGCATACCTGAAAGCACTGTATTAATATGAAGCATCTGACTATTTAAAGGACCAGACTGGTGGTTTTGCATGCTTGAGCCCAAAGTATACAACCTGCATATGTGTTATGTCACCGACAGCCATTTCCCAAAACATACTACTGTAATGGTAAATATTAGAATTGTTCTTCCTGCCTTCCAGCTTGCCATCGGTTTCAGTTCATTCCAGTATGCTATTTAAAGCAAGTTGTAGAGACTTGAAACATGCTTGAGATAAGAAATCCATCACAGCACAAGCACAATGTCTATTTGTAAAAGTATTTCCATTTAACCGCTCCAACGTGGAGCTGCAAGGATGAAAATGTACACCTCTGCCAGGGAATATAGTCCCAGGAGAAGACGGCTTTTATCAAGAAATGAAAAGCGACTGTCTCTTTTACATGCATGCAGCATACATGATAGAAGGTGAAAAATTGAATTTTAAGGCGGGTGTATCACCTGAACATTTGATTTTCAAAGATTAGGGGATTTGGTAAAATAACAGGAAAATTGAAATACGATTTTATGTTTAGGTAATTGGTTGGTAATATAATGTGTATGCATAGTATTTATTGGGCTACACATGCCAAATCACTGCATTGTCCTTTAAGGCCAAAAAAAAAGCAAACATGGCTGGATTTTCTGTTTAATCTAAAAATTGAAAATTTGCAAGCATGGACAAAAATGTACAACACACTACTGCATGTTTTCCAGGAAATCATGACGACAAAGTACGAGATGTCAAAGATGGAGTGACAATATTTGCAGCCATCAGAGGGTGTGGAGACAGATTCCGGTGGCTCCCCCCGACTCAGCTGCGGACAGCAGAGTTCTCTCCAGGATTTCCAGCAGGGCGGTGGTCAGGTGCCATTTGTTTTTTTCCAGGGATACTCCTGAATTCAAGGGTGGTGCAGGCCACAGTGGTAGTATTTCTTGGAAGGTCCCTGCTCAGCTCTCTGACCTCTAACGAGCATAAAGACTTTTACCCAAAGTCATAAAAAAAAAAACTTTTCCTGGTACGATTTTGAAGCGAATGTTTGATTTTTGTATTCAGTGCTGTAATAATTCCTGTTATGTTAACGTGAAAAGAACAGTGGGGCCTCATACACGGATGTGTTCTTAAAGGACCATACCGGCCATTTTGCATGTTTGAGCCTAATATATTCAATTTTCATACAAGTAACATTACTGAACAATCATTTCCCAAAGCATACTACTGAAACGGTGAATTGAAAAATTTTTTCCTACCTTCCAGACCGCCATTGGTTTCAGTTCATTCTGTACGCTATTAAAATCAACTTGTTGATACTTGAAACGTTCTTGGGATAGGTAATCCATCATCGTGAACAACACGTGTATTCAGGATATTTTAGAAGTTATGTAATTTTAGCGTTTAAGCACAGTAAAAAGCACGGAGTGAATTTATGTCTCCACCGGGTAATATACAGGTAGTCCCAAAAGAAGACCTGCGTTTATCGAAAAATTTAAACGACCATGATTTCATAATTTTGCTTAACTATTAGCAGGAGAAATGTCCATTTTTAAGGTGGGTGTATTGCTTGAATATTTGATTTATGAAAGATTAAGAGGTTTTGCAAAATATCAGGAAAGCTGAAATACAGTTTCATCCTTTGGGAAATGATTGTCAGCAGTGTTACTTATATGAAAATTGAATATATTAGGCTCCAACATGCAAAATGGCCAGTATGATCCTTTGAGTATGTGTTAAGTGTCTCGTTTGGGTGGAGTTATCTTGCAGCACAATGTTGTATTAGCAGACATTAAAACACCAGTGACACCAGTGAAACACCACTAGTGGAGATGCATAGATATGAATGGGGAAAAAAATTACAAGGGGTGAGTTGGCCATTTTAAATTGAGATATTTATAAACTGAAATCGCATTTTTGTGCATGCAGGAGAGAGAGAGAGAGAGAGAGAGAGAGAAAACTTGCAAATGTCATCGTGTTTATTGATTTACTCAAATAGAATCTTTTTCATTTTAATGTACTGTTTATGCAGTTTAAGTTTTATGCAACTATGAATTGTCAACCTTTATTTTATTTGACTACCAGCATACAAATCTGAGATGCAACTTGAATACCCAGATACCCCAATTTAGGAACATTTTTCTGTCACACTTAGCAGATGGAAGCTGTGCCTGCACATAGCTCTTGCATGAGGTCTAATCTGTTATAGTAATTGGGTATAATATGTATAAAAGTGTCATTTAGCCTCTTCAGGGGTGAAAAGCGAAGCTACCCAGCATCTGCAGCATCGTGTGTGTAAACGACCAGGACGATGATGCAGGTTATTTATAGATATTTAATTCACCTGTAACTGGGTTCATGTTAGATTAGAATTAAGATTTGCAATTGCTGCACACAGTCATTCTTGCTGTGAATCTACTGTACGTGTATGTGTGCGGGTGGTGTGTTTTCTGAAATAGGGAGCAATATACTGTATATCTGTTGATATTACGTGTTGCCTTCCCACCCTGTTCTTTTTTTTAAAATTATAATTTCCTTATTTATTTGTGTTTAAAGTGTACTTATAAATGGTAAAAGTCTGGTCACTCATGTTCATGGTTTATATTGTATGCTTCCATGTTTTTATGACTGGACCCTGAACGTCTCATAATATATTAAGCAAACAGCAAATGATTGCTTGTTTCTTATTTTTATGCAATATTTGCTTTATTTTCTAATGATTTTCTGATGAGATGGTTTCACAGACACTTTAATAACAGCCACGTTCTTTCAAATAAGTCTTAAAATGTTTCTTTTGTATTATCTTTAGAAATTGACTGATTCACATGTAGAGATGTTATGGGGTTAGTTTTCCTGATCTCTTGAATGGGTTTATAATCTTATTAAGATTTCCCTCCATTTTTTTTATTGGTCGGAAACCTGGAATTATTACGTTTATGATGGCGAGTTTCATCCTGGTGTTATATAAAAGTGCAGCCACCTGCTGTGGACGTTGATTATTATTACAGATGTGTTTTGGCTGATTCCTGTTATTTCATAAATTCACAGGTGGAGAAACGTCTGGATTATGTGACTCATCTTTTTTGTTTTTAACAAAACAAAAAAGTTTTGTTAAAAGTTTTTGTTTTGTTTTTTGTTTTGTTTTTTTGTTTTTGTTTTTTAGGATTTAATGAAAGAACTGGGCTCGAACTTTTCATTCCAGTAATTTCCGTCTTCTTCCTTCTGAGGAAAGATTAAAACAAAATGGAAACTGGGGATGTTTGTTGTCTGATCTATTATTTCAGTGTATTTTATGATTTTTTTTTTTTGGCAATTTGCCTAAACTCTGCCAGATCCACCAAAGACTCCGTCATTAGAAAATTTTTGTTCAGACCCACATTATTTTATTTAATGTTCTATTGAGGATCCCAAAAAATGCTAAATATATCAGGCCATCATGGCTTAATCACATTTTTCCCTTAATTACTGTACAGACAAAAATTGAAGTCTAGCCTGCGCATGTAAATATACTGACAGGTTCTTAAACTGTGGTACATGCACCAGTGTGGACACTGAAGTGCACCATGGTGATACACCAGATGACTAGAAAGTAAATTTTATTATTGTAGCAAATTATTTGCAAATAAAAAGGTTTTCAAAGATTATTTGGACATTTTCGTGGCATGTTGATGAGTTGGTAATCATTTTGTTTGCTCAGAGGTACTTGGTTCAAGGCCCAGATGATACAATATCTGCGACTAGCGGGTCAGGCAGAATTTGGGTCCCTGAGAGAGAGAGAGAGAGAGATCTCCATTCTACTTTCCTCTTACATATTTCTGTATTTTTTTCCCAAACATTTACCTGACATGAAAGATGATCCACAGGCGACCTCTCCCCTTTGCCTGCACGATAAAAGTAAAGAAATTCCTCCACCCATTCCTTTCATTCAGAGCTCAGCCATCAGTAACACCTGCCTCCTTTATGTTTTGATTGGGATCCATAGATCGGAAGCATTTCCACCGTTTCACCTCCAAATGATTTGTGGCTTTGGGTTTTGGCGGTGTTTGAACAAGCAGAATGAAACGTTTCCAGATGGTATCGTTTGTGATTTTAAAGGACCATACCGGCCATTTTGCATGTTTGAGTCTAATATATTCAATTTTCATACAAGTTAGGTTACTGACAACCATTTCCTAAAGGATAAAATTGTATTTCAGCTTTTCTGATATTTTGCAAAATCTCTTAATCTTTCAAAATCAAATGTTCAAGCCATGCACCCACCAATAACAAGCAATGTTTTGCCTGCTAATAGTTATGCAGCCTTATGGAGACAGCTGTTAAAATTTTTCAATAAACGCAGGTCTTCTTTTGGGACTATATTCCCCGGTAGAGACTACATTCATTCCATCCTTTTTATTGAGCTTAAACACTAAAATTACATAACTTCGAAAAAAAAAACAAAAAAAACACCTGAATACACATCTTGTTGGTGATGATGGATTACCTATCACAAGAACATTTCAAGTATCAAAAAGTTGATTTTAACAGCGTACCAGAATGAACTGAAACTAGTGGAGGTCTGGAAGGTAGGAAAAACATTTTAATTCACCATTATTAGGCTCAAACATGCAAAATGGTCCTTTAACTGCCCCTGGAATCTCAAGAATTTTTAATGGGAAGATTGAAGTTTTTTTTTTTTTTTCCTTCCTGTTTGTGTACATAAAATGTGCACATGTATTTTATAGGCATCATCTCAGCAGGAATCATGTTGATTGAACTTGATGGTCGTTAATGCATTGCAATTAATGCAGTTTTAATTGCATCTTTAATTCAGTTTTACCATATTTGGCCAAAATGTCACATGATGTCTGAGACATTTTTACTTGTCATGGTTTTGCTCCTCTGCTCTGTATTTTGGTATCCAAGGTTTGTACAGAGTTTGGTAAGAAAGCTTTTACTCAGCTCCAAGTTGCTGTAAAGTATTAGAAACTGATTTCATCTTTGGCTATTGTCTTCCTCATCATTGCTTTCATATCTTTGATCTCTTTAAGCTCCAGCCTGATTTTATTCCTTCAATAATCTCTGTTTATGTATTTCATGTTGCCATTGGTTTAGAATTTTACTGTTTTATAATTTTGCTTGTTTTGTCTTTCCTGCACTTCTGCACTATTTTATTCTGACTTGATCTGCACTTGTGAGAATTTGCATTTAGTCTGTAACATCATGCTGCTATCTTGACTAGATCTCTTTCAAAAGAGATTTTAAAGGACTATACCAGCCATTTTGCATGTTTGAGCCTAATAAATTAAATTTTCATTCATGTTACATTACTGACAATCATTTCCCAAAAGATAAAACCGTATTTCAACTTTCCTGATATTTAGCAAAATCTCTTAATCTTTCAAAATCAAATATTCAAGTGATACACCCACCTTAAAAATCGATGTTTCTCCTGCTAATAGTTACACAGCCTTATGAGGTCACTGTCATTTAAATTTTTCAAAAAACACAGGTCTTCTTTTAGGACTATAGGAAGGGACTTCCACTAGGAAGCATTTTTAGATCACTCCACACTTTTTATTGCACTTAAACACTAAAATTCCCAAACTTCTAAAAGAAAAAATAAAACCCCTGCATACACATCTTGTTCGCAATGATGGATTATCTATCCCAAGAACATTTCAATTATCAACAAGTTGATTTTTTTCAGCACGGAGTAAATCATCAATCATCAAATCGATTTTAATAGCGTACCAGAATGAAGTGAAACCAATGGTGGTCTGGAAGGTAGGAAAAATTTTTTTAATTCACCATTCCAGTAGTATGCTTTGGGAAATGATTGTCAGTAACATTACGTATGAAAATTGAATATATTATGCAAACATGCAAAATGGCTGGTATGGTCCTTTAAAGTATCTCAAAGCTGTGCTTCAGTAAAAGTAGAGACATCTTTTTTTTTTAAAATGACTTCGTTAAAAGTAAAAATTTGGATCAGTGCTGACTTCACCAAGCAGCGAGAAGAGCTGAAGGCACTGAGAAAAGAAGATGGATGGATGGATGGATGATCCAGCAACAAGATAAGATTGTCTGCTGAATCGGACAGCGGTGATGATGGTGTAGTTTGTGACTGATTTACCCTGCATTAACAGGTAAATCCTCAGCAATGTTGACTGAAAAACACTCGATAGAATAATTGCTTAATAACAAATTACAGCCTCAAAAAAAAGTTACCTCAGGGTATTGTTCAGTATCATAAGATGTTCTGTTATTTTGTCTGTGGATGCTGTACTCAGAATCGCCATGTTTTAGAGGCTTTTGAGTGCAAGCTGTACAATGGGAAGTAGAAAACAGCAGTACTGGATTTGCCTGGAGGCCTTTACAACGAGGAAGGTATTTTTATGATTATGCTGAAGCAAATGGCTTGTGTTATGTGGCTCAGAGTTTTCCAGCGATATCCTTCCGCCTCAGAGTGGAGGAAACGAGAACATCAAACAGCCTGAGCTGAAACAAAGGCCGCAATGTGAGCACTTGTGGCGAGGTTACTCCAGGAGATCTCAGCTGCCGTTACCGCAGGTGTCTGCATAGCGTGCATGCCCTGTCAGGACACGTGTTTTGATTCTTACCATCCACCCCCTCCACGGCTGTTTTGGCCCCTTTTATTGCAACATAAACCCCTGGATGGAGGTGTGAGAGGACAGAGTTGAGGATGTTAAGAAAACACACGTGGCGAATATTCGCCTTCTTCTTTCTGGTATTTTTTTAAAGGACCATACCACCTATTTTGCATGTTTGAGCTTAATCTGTCCAGACAGTAATCTCTGTCTGTCTGTGGCACCAACATCTCTAGAACCCAGCATTGTATGAAGTTGAAATTCAGCAGGCATAAAGCTCAGAACCCAAGGACGTGCAATGTCGTGTGCAAAGTTGTTTGGATGAGCGGTTCTTGTACTGAGCTGTGCTGGTAAAAAGTAGTCCGCATGTGGCAGGATACACTCTGGGCGCAGCGGCAGGTGGCAGCATATGCTCTGCTCCACAGCCACTTATGGCAGGCTGCTGCACACACCGTAAAATCCGGCCCGATCTGACGCACGTCTTCAATGGGCACTGCACTAATATATTCAATCCGTCATTATGAACAAGTATATTTAGGTTTTTTTAAAAGTTAAGTAATTTTAGCGTTTAAGGGCAATAAAAAGTGCAGAGTGAATGTATGTCTCCACTGGGGAATAAAGTCCCAAAAGAAGACCTGTGCTTATCGAAAAATTTAAATATTACTTCATAATTTTGTGTAGCCTAACTGCAGGTGAAACATGGATTTTTAAGGTGGGTGTATCGCTTGAATATTTGATTTTGAAAGATTAAGAGATTTTGCAAAATATCAGGAAAACTGAAATACAGTTTTATCCTTTGGGAAATGATTGTCAGTAACCTTACGTGTATGAAAATTTAATATATTAGACTCAAACATGCAAAATGTGTGTATGGTCCTTTAAAATGCATTCCTAATGGACTGAGAATGAAAACATCTGTTGACTGACACAAGGGCATTTAACAGTTTAACATCAAGTGAAGTTGTACTAACAAATACTGAAATATTGGACTGACTTTATTTCAGTTAAGAAAATGCAGTTATGTAGAGAGAGAATTAAAATTCCATAAACTGCGTTCTGCGCCGACACGCTTACCAAATCAGCTCTGATTAGGATATAATGACTAGTTCTTGGTAACGTACAGAATATGAGTAATAGAAGAAATATACCCAGGTACAGTACTGCATCTACTGTGTGAATGATGCCTTAAAGAAGAAAGTTAAAAAAAAATAAACACATATACAGAATATGAAGGAAGATTAACATGTGGCATATATTACAAAGTAAAAACCAGTGACAATATTTCCAATAAATTAGAGCCACAGGAGCACTAATACCTTACAGGGATTTGTGACTGATTTCTGAAGAGAATGTAGTGCATCAGCCACAGAGCCGAACCCTGAGCTACACAGATCGCCTACGATGAAGGACCCAAAACAACACGCACACAACCAACAGCAATGACAACAAATATCCACCCTTCATTTTGGTTTTTGTTTGGTAATAAATCTTATTCATGCAGACAACTCAGTCAGTATCTCATACGAATACAAACTCAAAAACATTGCTTACTGGTCTTGTTTAATTGCCGTATCTCGTTATACTCATAATGTAACTTGTTAAGTATTAGCTTATTGGTGTCATTTGCTGATTTTTACCATTTTTTTTGACATTCAAAACATGTTTGGCTTCTGACCAGTGACTGTCTGCTCAGACAAAAATGGGATTTCTTATAAGAATGACGTTACAGTATCGAACTTGGCACCCACCAAACTCTTCCTCGGTCCTCTTCTTCTTTCTCAAGTCTCCCTGGAATGAAAAAACTCTCAAAAGTTGTAAGGCGAAACCAGGACGTGAACCCTGGCCACGTGTTTGGCCTGGAAGGTGCGGTCGGTGTATTCAGACATGTCCACGTCCACGCTGATGTCCTGCGGCCCGCGCAGCTGCTGCACCAGGATGAGCTCGCCGGTCTGCCTGTCTGAGCGCTGCATGACGAAGATGCCCCTGGAGTTTCCTCCCACGATGCCAAAGCGCAGGCTGTCCGGTCCCGTGCGTCCGGGAGCGGTGGCGGTGGCCATGCGGAAAAGGGTGGCAGGGGTCTGCAGGTTGGAGGGCAGAGACAGGTAGTGGAAGGACACGGTTTTCGGCGCCAGGTGGCATGAGCGGCTGTCCATGGGGCACGGGTNGGTAGTGGAAGGACACGGTTTTCGGCGCCAGGTGGCATGAGCGGCTGTCCATGGGGCACGGGTTCCTCTCACACTGACTGCAGGATGGAAACACAGCAAACATGAAGACGGGCAGCGAGACGGGACAAAAGCAGCGAAATGTTATCGTCCTGAGAGGCGTCACGTAACGAGCTGAGGCTACGTAATTAATCTGTCCTCCCGGGAAAATGATTACAGAGCAAATGTGTTCATAATTCTTTCCTTGTGACTTCATGGGAAGTGACACAGGCACCAGGCACACATACAAACACACACACACACACAAATGCCCTGTAGTTGTGGATCAGAGTGGAACGTGCTGCAGTGACAAACCGTTTATTTGTGCCAGCATGTATGCATCTTCCGTAATTATTTTACTTACACTGTAATGTTCTTGCTCTCCGATCTTTCAAGCGTTTGTTCGTTTATTCCTCCACTCTGCAGGCAGTGGAGCAGGTTTGACCACATTGATGGTTCAGTAGGAGCAGACAGAGCTGCGTTTCATGACTTTAAATGAAGTGGCTTATGCTTGTGACTGGCAAGTGTCCTGTTAGAATGAGACTAAGGAGTTGCGATGTCTGGTTATTTGGGGTGAGACTCAAAAGCTCGGGATGGTTCTAAAGGGGAAAAGTCGTCTGGGGAGATTTTTGCTGAGCGTGCATGTGCTCTTTGTCAGGAATAGTTTGCCTCACTGTAACACAGTTATACCCACAACTCTTCTACTGAGCATTTAAACTGCTCAGCTGAAGTATCTCGGGCTCTAATGCCTTGCTCAAGGGCACCTTTCGATGATGAGTCTGTCTGTCTGGCCTTCTGCTGCAAGTGGCGGTTGGATGTATAATTTCGAACGCAAAAAAAGCCACTTCAAAGCTGAAGACAATTTCCTGCTGAAACTTGGATAGGATACTGATTTCTGCTTTTTTACACACAGATGAATCCACTTAAACGCAGACAAACAAACAAGAATGAAAACAACTTAAAAGCAAACGGAGCAAACTGGGGTTTGTCCACTTACAAGGGAGACGTCTTGACGTAGCTGATGTTGCCATGAGAACGGGGACACTCCAGGTTGACACACTGAAAGCCCCCTCCCGTGTTGATACAAGTTGTCCCTCGACTGCAGTTGTGCTGCTGGCTCAAACACTCATCCACATCTGGAAGACAAAATGGCAAAGGCATGTAAGAATGAGAAGCAGAGAGAGAAAGAGAGAGAGAATGACTCTCTACTTCCTGGTTACCACAGTCTGAGCAGGGGGATTGTTTATTTGGTTCTTTCGTTTAGTCCCTCAAACGCCTCATATCCTAAAGATCCCTTCTGCTGGGAAAGGCTGAGGTCATTCATTCCGCTGGCAGCCGTTACGAGCTTCAGGGCTGCAAAATGGAAGTTGGAGTGAGTTTGGCGGCTGACAGACACCTCTGCAGGAACTAAAGCCCCTCCTCATCCCTCTGAACGTGGTGACCTCATGGATCTTAAATCACAGGTATTCCTCCCCGGACCTCCATGCTGAAGCAGACCTGTGGCTGGGGGCCCCGTGAATGAGCTTTTGTCCTCCCCCCCCCATTACTCACCCTCACAGCTCCGCCCGTCTGGGAGCAGCTTGTAGCCGCTGGGGCAGGAGCAGTGGTAGGAGCCCGGGATGTTCACACACTCGTGGACGCACAGCTTCCCTCCTTGGTCCAACCGGAAAACTTCACACTCGTTCACATCTGTCAAGAAAGAGAAAAAGAAGTGCATGCATGTTCGTCTTATACGATGTCACATGAAAAGACACATGGCAAGGACTGTGCATTTTAAAGTGTAGGGGAGGTTTTTAGGATATAGAAAATCATGCAGTACACTGTAAAAAGTTGAAATGTATATTCTGCAGGTCAAAGATATGGAGATGTATAGAGAGTAATTTATTTAAAAAATCATGGCAACTACAATATAACTATACTACAACAATAACTAAACTCCCCTTACATTAATAACCGCATTATTGCCATCACATTGTTGTAAGCGTTACAACAATGTGTTGTCACAGATAAAAGAGAAAAGTGGCGTGTTAAGGAGCTTCTTGACATTTAAGAGCCATGCTTTATGCCGCTTCCTCTGGTGTCAAAGTGAAATTGGTGTATTAAAACCAGCAAAGGAATCCTAAATTCTTTTTTTAGAGGTCTGCATTTTAAGAGATTGACACTAGAACAGTGCACAGGATGTGTGTGTGCGTGTGTGTGTGTGTGTGTGTGTGTGTGTGCGTGTGCGAGAGAGACACAGAGGCTTGAGGAAGAGGAGCAGTGCCACAAGAATGTATATGAGATCAGATCAAAACTCGCTATTTAAATAAACTGACTGATCAACTGAGTGAGCTTAAATATCAAATTTATTGATCACTAACACGTGAAGAAATACAGTTTAAAACATTACTCAGATTTCATATCGCTGAAATTTACCACTAGACTGAAACAGGTCATATTTTTTGCGTGGCAGTGTGTTTTATGAATCTCTTTCCTGTAAATAAGGGAAATACCATAATAACGCCACTTTCAAGGCAAACGCTAAAAGATGCCGGTAACAGGCGTTTATGAATGAGGGAATGGGGAATAAATGAATGAGGCAAATATTGTCATGCATGGATGTATGACAATATTTGCTGTTACTGACACGGTAAGTCTGGCGCTGTGCTTTGAGAATCCTGCTCCTTCTCTGTCTTTCAGGACCTGTGAGTGTCTTGGACATGAACAGATTTAGAGCGACGCCGCAACATTTCAAATTCAGAAATGTTACTCAACCAATTACATCTTAAAAGCAACTGAACTGTGACCTAAATGGATGTTAATCAGCTTGCGACCTCTCGAGAGGATTAATTTGTTTGTCGTGGCCTCGCTCCACAGATTATGCTCGTTTGAAACCTCAGACCTTGTAATTCGCTAGACGAGCGAGTGGTTCAGGTATTCGGGGCCCCGTCGTTTCAGCAGGTGGGGGGACAAGAAGGAAGGCAGCACATTGGCTCTGAACACTCCAGCTGTGTCCTAATAACAGCTGGTATCTGCCCTGCTGAGATGTCGCTGATGGTCTACCAGCTTGAGGGTAACTGCCGCTGACCTTGAACCCCCCCCCCATCAGTGGAGGGAAGCAGCAAAAGGACAATTCCCCCCACAGGAATCATTGAAGTAACAGGTCATTCCAGCTCACCCTGGCAGATGCTGTTGTCAGAAGTGCCGCTCATGTGGAAGCCGGCATCACAGCTGCAGTGTTGAGCTCGGTTCACTTGGGCGCAGCGAGGTCTGCGGCTGAACGCTGGGTCGTTCATCACGCTCCACTCAGGCGGAGCTGCGTAGACGAAGAAATACAAAACAGAGCTTACAGTCAATGATGACGGATCTACAGCGTGTGACATTGACTGAAACAGCATGCACAAATTATTATTTTTTTTATTACCATAGCAAATGAGTGAACAGAGGGTAATTCCAAGTTGACAAAACAATACTTGCATATGATAAATTCATGTTATGGTGGGGAAAATGGTTAAATAGTAGGGTAAGATGCGATGTTTCACTCATATGAAAGAAGAAAAAGAAGAAAGAAGTAAAAACAATGACATAACCATTATAAATGGTTGACTTGATGGGCGCATGCTGTGGTCTGCTGTTAAAGATGTGTGTGTGTGTGTGTGTGTGTGTGTGTGTGNGTATATGTCTGTATGTAACGGAAGGTGTAAGGGTCGACATGCCTTGAAGGGAAGGGGAAGTAACAGAGCATGGGAATAAAAACTAAAGATATAGAAAGGGAGAGGGGATGAAATGAGAGAGAAGCAAACAGAAAGAGTGGAAGAAAATAAAGGGGAAGACTAAATGACCAAATAATTAATTAGACGAGCAAGTTCAAAAGCGTTAATGTATTTTAAGCTCCTATGCCAGCAGACAGAGCTCGCCGCTGAGTAGACGTACACGAAAGCGAAACAAAGAATGTCAGACAGATGATGTGTGACTGACCTGTCTGGGTTTGGTACTGGCAGTGAGAACCACTCCAGTTCTGGGGGCATGTGCACTTGTACTGGTTAACACCCTCCACACATGTACCTCCATTTTGGCAGGGGTTACACGCACACTCGCTCACGTCTGTGGTTGCAGGAGAGAAGTCAACATATCTCCAGTATCTCTGATAGGCTTTAATCTGGACCATATTTTTCAAATCATAGTGATAGTGACCAAAGTGCAATGGTTATGGCCAGGGCCGGCCCGTGGCATAGGCCTAGAGCCCCGCGGCTGCTTGGGGCCCCCCCACATCAAGGGTGCAACTAAAGTGAACTCTCTTTAGTGGTAAATAAGTTCAGAACTGTAGAAATGTAACAAAATTTATGTACTAACTTTGTGAATTATAACTTACCTGTAAAGCATCAGCACAGTATATATGGAGCTCAATGTGCAGAGACAACTCACTAACGGTGTCTCTGCACATTGAGCTCCATATATACTGTGCTGATGCTTTGTTATGATATTAGTTCTGTGCTGAAAAAAGCTGCATTTATAAAATGCAGCTTTTTTCAGCACAGAACTAATATCATAACATGGAACTTATGCATATTATGGTTTGACATTATGTTTTAGTCAAGATTAGGCTCATAGGAGATTTAGCAAATATTTATGGAGCGGGTTGGGGGAATTCTGGGATGTCAGGTTAATACCGCAGAGTGGGGGGTAAAAGGGTAGCTATGCCCCTTTTGTATGTTATTAGAAATTACTAGTTTGAAACGTGTTTAATTTATGTTTTAATTTTGGCTGTTTTATAAGGCATTTAGTAAACTGACCCCTTTTTCATCCCTTTGTGTGTCATACAAACTCAAAGAAAAAAAAACTTGCCTAGGGCCCCAGAAAGGCTAGGGCTGGCCCTGGTTGTGATTTTTGTTCATCATTATATAGCTACTTCCTTCTCAGATGAAAATTAAACATATCTGCCTTATCCTGCCTATCAATTTTGATGTGCCTTGGACATTTTTAATGGTTTAATGTATACGTCCTATATTGCCATTTTTTGGACACCAGGAAATATAACGGTTATCTTGATGGCATCTAACAGGGATCATAATGAAAGTATAATAAAATAAAATCCATCTCCCTCTGTAAAGTTAGATGAGTTACAAATTTAAATCAGTTACATTACATAGATTGTTGATGCCGTTTCCTCATGTGTTTGTACACACGTGAAGTATATGAACCCATCCTGCAGTCTCACTGAAGAGAGAGAATAAACACTTGTGTCTGTCTGCCACCTTCATTGGCAGACAGACACTTTTGAAGGCTTTTTCATTAGCAGAGCAAATGGTTTTAGACTGATGTAAACACCTTCGCATAAAAAAAAAAAGGCTCAGATTTATTGCATTGGAAATCTGTCATGCTGTATAATGAGCTGCGATGACCGCCAATCTCAAAATATGCAAATTTGTTGTATTGGTGCAAATGCGTTTGGCAGTGTGGGGAAATGGCCAACACTGTTTTGCAAAAGTAGCCGGGCAGAATGTCTGGTCACGTTAAATGTGAACTCAAGGTAGCTCAGTGTGTATAAAGCATGAATCTATTTATTCACTTGCACATGTGCTCACAACCTTGGTTTGCACCGTTTAAAACCTTAGAGGTTTTTAATGATTCATCAAACAGTAACAAAAAATATAAAAACGTGACTTTTGGTTTCTGCAGCCAGTTCGGAGTTCTGCAGATGTTTAGTGAAGGAAAATCTCTCTCTGCTCTCTGAGCTTTGTGCTCAGGCCAATATACGCTGAATGACCACCAATCCACCGCAGCATGTTTATTTGGCTTCCCCGTGGGGCCACCGCGTGACCGTAACATGAAAAGGCCCACTTCACTCCCCTAGATATTTTTAAACTTGTTTCAACTTTAAGGTTTTTCACAGTCTATCAATAGTGGTTTGTGAGTGGGACTAAATTTAGAGCTCTTGAAAAACACGGAGGCCTGTGCACACTTGAACCCTGTCGTGTCGTTTTAACTGTGAACATTGATAATTGTGAGCAAATTTTTGCTGCTTGGAATTTATTTGGGAAGACTGCTACTGGCGCAGGCTAACGAGCTATCAATAACGTGCTTAGCATACTTCTGTGCTATCAGACAGTGGTCTGGGTATAATGTGGGAGCTCTGTCAAAGATGCAGGAAACATGAGCAAGGGGTGGGGTGGTGGTGGTNCCCCACAGTGGAATGCGGTACAGGTGTTTTTTCTGTATTCCAAGACATTTAATGCCATTTTAACGAGGGCTTCATTCAGTACGCCTTGGAGCTGCGGCCACCCGAAAGAATGGCTCTTTTCTTCGCCTGTTATCTGTTTGTGTGAAGAGTCTCTGCTTTGGGCTTCAGGGCCGCCGTCTCTTTCTGCCTGGCATTCAGGGGCCGCTGAGCCAAGGTCACCCTAAATGAGTCTGGGAGCTTTCCTCGACGTGGATGAATAATGTTGGAGATGTGGACGTCCCCGCCAACATGTGTGTGTGTGTGTGTGTGTGTGTGTGAGAGAGAGACAGAGGGAGAGAGAGTGTGTATGTCAAAGGGGCAAACAGCCCTTAATCCTCTGATGAAAACACGTCTGAAATGAGACTGCATTCCTCTCCTGACTCAAATCTCTGGCCTCAAATGGGAATAAAATAAGGGTCTGTGGCATATAGCCTGATATTGAAAAAAACAAACAAAAAAAAAACCATCATTGCTTTTTTTCCTCATTCCCTCATTAAATTGTGTGAGCTAATGGACTTTGCTTTCAAATTAGGGTGGATCGCAGTGAGTTTTACCTTTGCAGATGGCATTGGTGCCAGTCCAGCTTCCATTCTCCTGACAGACGCGTGTCGCAGAGCCGACAAGCTGGTAACCCTGGAGGCAAGTGAAATGGACCTCGTGTCCCACAAAATATTTAGAGCCAAACTTTGTGCCATGGGCCGGGGTTTCCAAGGAGGGGCAGGCTGTAGGAGCTATGAGAGAGGGAGAGAGAGAGAGAGAGAGAGAGAGAGAGAGAGAGGAAAATGAGGAAAATGGGAAGGAGTTGGTCACGTGCAGGGTGAGCCTCCCCACATCCTCTGGCATTCTGAGTCTATGGACACGCACGTGTCACTGAGCAGTGCACAGCCTTCACGGGAAATGGAGGTCTGAATGCCTCGTTTACGGTAATCCATGGCAGAGCACCGTCCATTTTTTCAAGGCAGAATAACAGCAGCACAGGGTTGGCAATTTGATGCTACATTTCAATAAAGACACTGTATTACAGTCTTGTATTAGAATTCTGCACAGTTTATGCTTATGTATAAGTAGTGAGGAACTACTTTATTGGATGTACCTGTACGTCAATACACAGTTAGATCCCACCTTTGTAGAGCTTATGGCTGATTGATGAGATCTTCGCCTGGTGCAGAAAGAGCTCAACTCAGAGTGTTGCAGTTTTTATTTATTTATTTATTTATTTATTTTTAAACCTTAGAAGCCACACACAATGCTGGAGGGATTTCATCCAAATTTTGTGGAAGTTCATTTTTTGACTGTCCAAAAGGTCCTCCACAGCTTGAAGCAACATCATCATCTGAGGCTAAAGGATAATACCGGCGATGTTGCATGTTTGAGCCCAATATATACAGTACAACCCGTGTACGCGTGACAACCATTTCCCAAAACATACTGCTGGAGTGGTATGTTTTACAACTTTTTTTTCCTACCTTCCAGCCTACCATTGGTTTCAGTTCATTTCATTATGCTATTAAAATCAACTTGCATAGACTTGAAGCACGCTTGGGATAGCTAATCCGTCACAATGAACACTATGCCAATTGAGTTTTTTTTTGTTGAAGTAACTTTATTTAACTGATCCAGCATGGATCAGAGAGAAAACATATAGTCCCAGAAGAAGAGAAAAATTAAAATCGACCGTCCCTTCTGCATTCAGATATACTGTTAGCAGGCAAAACATTGAATTTTAAGGTGGGTGTGTCACCTAAAAATTTGATTTTGAAAGAGCAGGGGATTTGGCAAAACAACAGTAAAACTACATTTTTACGGGTTTATATTTTACAAAGTTGTTGTCAGTAATGTAATGTGTATGAAGGTAGTATTTATTGGGATTAAACATGCAAAAATTTACGGTATGGTCCTTTAAATGGATTTCAGCCAAAGCCTTTTTCATGTTTGGGAAGAGGTTAAAGTCTGAGGATAGTAAGTCAGCTTGCCATTATGTGCAGTGTGTTAGTATTAATTTTGCGAAGCCAGACTTCCATCATATTAAAAATCATGGAAAGTGGGTTAGTGTGGTGTAAAAAAAAAAAGTTCTCTGTGCCTAATGTTGATTTTTATTAAGGGGGCGGGGGCTTCACTGAAAATAAATACAGGATAATGTTATAACGTCATGATCAGAAAATTATCCAAATTATTAGCAAAAATAACATATTATTGTAAAATATCCCAAAAGTTTAAAAATCACAGTTTTTATTTGGATTTTGTTTTTAATATCTTCAATAATACACAGAACATTCAAGTAAATTTGTGGAATATTTTGCACGCTTTTGTTTTGTCAAGCCTTTGTTGCTGTGAATGTGGAATATCAGCTTCATTTTTCCTGCCAGGAGCTCCCCGCGGTTACCCACTAACACGTCCATCACTAACAAAATGAGCATCAGCCTCGGAGCCAAACACCACATTTCCACTTCCTCTCAGGTTGCTGCGCTCTGTAACTGAGCCGACCTCACGCAACTGGATGAATATATGAGCCCATAACAGAAGAAGCCATCTTTGGCTTTAAAAGCTGTTGCTGCTGGTTAACGAAAAGCCACAAGATCAAAATTCAGAGAAGTGCATGTTGCTGAAATGTTTCAATTGCAATATTTTTGGAATGTTTTATTACCTTAATATGTAATTTATCCATAAAAGAAAACAAATAATCTGCTGCTGCTCCTGCTCCTTAACAGTTCTGCAATCATTCATCACATGTTTTCATGAACAGTGGACCAAATTTTCTATGTTAAAATGACGAACATAACTTAATCAGATGGATATTTATTAACTCTAATTGGAAAATCACTGTTGATAATCAACAACAGTTAAGTTTATACCATATCTCTTTTTAACATAGAGGTTCCAAACAGTACAAATGCTCTTATTCTGAATACCAGGACTTAATTTATGTCCTATTTCTTTAAATTTCCTGCTTTTGTACTTATCTAAGTTTTGTATTTTTGCTAATTTTGTGAAAATAGGCTCTTTTTTAACAAAATAAAAATCTTGGCTGTTATCTGTTTGTGTGAGGATTGTTTTTTTCAGCTTCATTTAGAAAAATATAAGCTCAACTTTATAAGATTTTGGCAAGTTGATGAAGATGATGCTAAAAAATAATTTTGAAAATGATGATGATGACGACGATAATGTTTATGATGATGATGATGATTATGAGTGCTGCAATGGTGTGTAATGTATATGTCTATTTATTAACTCACCTGCTGATTGGTCAGCTTGGGGCATCTTTGAGACAGAGTTCTGAAGTGCTGCCAGCTTTGACTTCATGATCCTGATTCCTTCGGTAAATCGTATCTCCTGACCTTTCAGAAATTTCTCCATCTGACGGAGCACGCCGACCACCTGGTGCTTATCCATACATGTCTGTGAAGGAAACACGGACAAGATATGGTAAGCAAACAGGTAAAAAGAGTCCTGACAAAACATTTGACTTGGCAGCGACTCGCCAGTATGAAAACGAGTGCCAGGACTAACGGTTACCTTAGAAACGCCTCAACACTCCTAAAATACGTCAGAAGAAATGCAAAGCAGTACATTAATCTGCAGCTGTGGAGCCTGATGTAATCACAGCTAATCCCTTTCATTGTACATGGCTGCTGCAGCTCAAATTATGTAATTCCTTGAGTTTTCCTTGACACTGAAGTATGTTTTATTTTATTCTCAATGCTGACAAAATGTGTTAATGACATTTTTTTTTTTTTTTTTTNTTTTTTTTTTTTTTTTTTAACTGTACTTGCCAGAAAAAAACCTGGGAGGGCGTTCTCCATTGCTGCTCTCTCCCTCTGGAACTCTCTCCCAAAACACATCTGTAACTCCTCCTCTCTGACCATATTCAAAAAAATCACTTCAAACACACCTTTTTAAAGCTGCTTTTAAAGGCTGATGTGTTGCATGCATTACCTTCTATTCTATTGTGTCTTAACTTTGTGTTTTAGCCTTTTATATTATTGTCTTCACTCCCCATCTTTTCCCTTTTGGGTTTTTTTTTTTTTTTTTNTTTTTTTTTTTTTTTTTTTGGCATGATAACTCCTCTAATCATTGTTGTTATTATTTTCTTTATTATTCTAATTTATTAAAGACACATTCTAATTTCTGTCACTGGGTGCAATCACTGTTTTCCACCCAAGCTCATGGCCCTCACATGTGAGATATTTAAGAGCGTTCACCTCTCCTTCTCTCTCATCCTTCACCACTCCTCTAGTGGCAGACACAGCTGGACAAAAGCTGTCTGGCAGATGTCACTGTGGGACACGAGTCCAAAAATGCTCTTCTTTGTATATTTTGGGTGAGAAAGCACATTCTCATTGGATAATCCTGAATGGAGAGGTTCAAAATAGCACGGGGTGCCACAAGAAGTTACATGTGTGAGATGGCCATTAGTTCTTCGATGAAAGTGCCTCTAATCCTTTCTCTGAAGAGTTTATTAACCACGCGCTCATTGGAAAACTTTCTCAAGAGCAGCATAGCTTAAATTCCAATGCTGGGATTTGGGTAGAAATGTACAATAACTTCAAGATTCAAGAACAGTGCTCTGTCCCTGTTTAAATGCCCAGGGCAAATGGGAAATGCCACAAGATGACAAGCCAAGAGGAGACTCAGATCCAGATGTTTCAGTGTCTGCAAATTCAGTTCTGTAGTGGATACTGTAGGATAATGTGATGATAATATCTGTTACATTACATTACTCTGTTACATTATATAATCAGAGCTGATAAAAGTTGAATAATGTGACAAAATATAAACAGCAAAACAAAAAAAGAAAACATTATTTGTGCGTTTGTGTATGTGTATGAAGGAACAGGGGGTGGGGTGGCAGTCTTTACAGTTAATATTACTTTGCTGCTAAATTAACACATTTTCACCGTATATTTGCCTGAATGCATTCTACATGTGCATTGCATGTGCATTCTACATATTTTTTTTTTATAATTTGACATAGGAACACGCAGATGAGACATTTTAACCCCTATCTTGGATCTTTGATTGACTGATTGATCAGTTGTTGAAGGTTCCTCACCTGAACAGCTGCATGGCTGCACTGGATCGCTGTCAAACATAACAAAAGCAAACACCTGCGTCGAAGAGACAGAGGAGCCATCTGTGAGAGTCCACAAACAGCCATGCAATACGGGTTCCTGTTCATCAAGATTAAAAGGGTGTCTGTGATGCCCCGATACAATCCAAAAAAAAAAAAAAAAAAAAAGGACAGTGTTATCGAAGAAGTTCCGACCTTTGGCTTTCAGAGTTGGATGATGCTCATCAGGTGCCTGAGATACAGAGATGCGCTCCGCTCTCTCTCCCTGCGCTTTTGGAAAGTTTTACCTCTACGTTCTGTACGCCACCTAAGCTTCCTGAAGCAATAATCCCTCCCACCGACACGACCAAACTCCCAAAATGTTATACTGTAAGTGTTCTCTTCACTTCTTTCTGTTGCTGAGAATGAAAGTTGCTCTTAACATAAAATCGGATCTACTGGAAAATAAGTCTAAAGTGTGTGTTGTGTCTTTTGTCTTATTGTCTTGGATGACTCTGTGTCTTCAGATTTTTAACAGGTTCACTTCCTAAAAAAACGTGTTTTATTGATGGGATGCTGCTTCTTATCAAACAGGTAGTGGAGATACTCATCTCTGATTGGTTGAGTCCCGTAAACTCACGCCCGTGACCGCATCACAGCTAATTAACGTATTCCTTCAAAAATAAACATAATAGCTATGACGGAATTCTAAAGAACTACATTGTAATTGCTTAATAATGTTAGTATATTTATATATCAACTTAAATATATACACTTTAGCCAAGGAGAAATAATATTTTTTGTGTTGCTGTTGTTTTATAAAGCAACACATTGCTGGAGGAATCCTCTCAAAGTGAAGTTTTCATTTTTACGCTCGGAGCGCCACCTGGTGGTCAATATCAGGATCTGTCTGAGCGAACTTGTGAGCTTAACAATAACGAGAAAACGTTCGAGCGAAGAAAATGAGAATCGTAGGTGTTTTATCTTTGACATAACTGTAACCCGAGACCCTTAATAACCGTGTTCTGCATGTATTCATTAATTACAACGTTCACAAAGGACAAACTGAACGTCGTATACACTTGCCTGCCCTGCTGCAGATGTTGAATAACTGACACAGTTTTGAACCAATGGCAGTGGCATATCCCTTGGCTTGGTCAGACGCGGTATGACGGACGACCAATGACTGACGAGCTTTTGTTTTATTGTTAGGTAGATCCTGGTGGGACTATATATACGATGACGGAGACATTTCCGGGGAATGTTCTGCAGACTTCAGAAGCCATTTTGGGATGATGTCCCTGTTGAGAAAGCCTATGAAGATGCTGAAATCAACGAAAATGGTTGCATTCCTGTCTGTTTCTCCCTCCGTCTCCTCTATTTCACCATGGCAGCTGTCAAGCGACGGGACATTAGCAAAGCGGGGTATCAAGCTGTGCTCACTGAGTTAAAACGTCACTGAAATGAAAGAGGAGAGTGTCTGTTTACTGTCTCTGTCGAGACATGTAACACCGTGAGTTTTTTCCAGTCTGAACATTTTCCAGCATCTCTCACAACCCAACGTCTCCTTGAGTGACTGTGAAATTCACTCTTGTACCGAAGAAGGGAGTCAGATCCGTTTTCCAATGGCTTCTGTGAGCCTTGTTTCCAGTCCCCCAGCCCCTGTTCTTGACAAAAACATGACAGACTCTGAGCTTGCAGGGGATGAAAGGTCGAGTAACAATCTTATGCAATTCTTAATACGCTCATCTGTGCGTTTCAGTGCTGTGGGTCTACATGCTTGTGTTACTGTTTTCTCTCTCTTATTTTTTTAATCATGATTTTCAGGGTTGAGACATTACCACTATTTCNCCCCCCCCCCCCCAAATCTTTGCATGCCTTTTTTGGTCAATGGAATAACGCTGTCCAAAGAGCATAGATTTCCCATCACTGTGTTGATAAGACTCATTCATGATCATTTCCATGCATTTTAGCAGCCCGCATTGTTTGCATTGTTGTGGTACTGATAGAAATCCATAGCTTCGTTGTTATCTGCAGGAGGCTATGCAAATATATGCCACGCCCATCCTTGCAATGTACTCCCCCCTTTTGGTCAACTGGTAGTACTGTAGATGCAGGGTTCATGCAGGGATATGATGGTGTGCTTGTGCTGGGTTGGAGGCCATGCCTGTGCCCTTGTGACCAGTTTAAAGTCCTAGCAGGTCTCTCAAACCACGTTCCATGTGGTTAACAGGAATTTTGCTGACCAGAGCAATAACAAAGAGGGAACTCATCAGTCTTTGTAATTAGCTGGTGTGATGCTTAGTTTTGGAATTAAAAGTTTGTCTATGCTCTCTTTGTTTTCTGAGAACAGCGCATGCTTCTCTCCATGTCGTCCTCAGGTCATCCTAATCCCGTGTTTTACCTCTTACAGGGCTAGGCCACTGCTTTACAGTGTGCTCATAAAATGGGTCAGCATATCACTGACAAAAAATAAAAAAGAAGAATTGATTACTGTGGCTATATCATATGTTATAATATTCATGTTTATACTCTGATATCATGGGAAAATTAATTCTTCTAGTTGTTATCTTATAGTGTTGCTGGGATATTTGTTGGCTCCAAGTGAGGTGTTTACCTTTATTTGTCATCAAACTTCAATTAGGTCCATTATTAACAAGCACATAGAGTATATTTCATGTGGCAAATGTTTCATAATTAATCCTGAGGGTTCTGGGTTAGGTATCATAGTAGCTTTGGATGTGGGAAGTCTCAGGTTGAGGCCTGTGCTGCATTTGAATCAGAGGAAGAAGTAGTTGGTGTCTGTGAAACCAGATGTGTGGACATGCTTTTTTAATTAATCATGTTTTTGCCCATATCTTCATATCAGCAATTTCAAATCAGCTGATGTTATAAGAGGAATAGCAACACTAAAATATGAATTTATTGCACTGTCACTTACTGTTCTATTTGAACAAAATGTTAGATATATATACTTTTTCATGAAATAGTCTCAGAGCTGTTCTAAATTCCCCCATCTACTATGATCAATATGAATGCAGTTTTACATATTTAAATTACATCCAGTAGGGAATAATTTTACTAAATTTAAACTCAGCCAACTGCTATAAAATCATGGTATGGTATAGTCCTTTAAAGGACCATACCATCCATTTTGCATGTTTGAGCCTAATATATTCAATTTTCATATGCATAAGGTTACTAACAATCATTTCCCAAAGCATAGTACTGGAACGATGAGTTAAAAAAAAAAATTCTGCCTTCCAGACCGCCATCAGTTTGTTCATTCTGGTACGCTTTTAAAATCAACTTGTTGATACTTGAAACATTCTTGGGATAGGTAATCCATCATCGTGAATAAGACGTGTATTCAGGTTTTTTCAAAGTTTCATAATTTTAGCATTTAAGCGCAATAAAAAGCGCAGAATGAATGTATGTCTCCACTGGGGAATATAGTCCGAAAAGAAGACCTGCGTTTATCAAAAATTTAAACGGCTGTGACTTCATAAAGCTGCGTAACTATTAGCAGGTGAAAACATCGATTTTTAAGGTGGGTGTATCACTTGAATATTTGATTTTGAAAGATTAAGAGATTTTGCAAAATATCAGGAAAGCTGAAATATGGTTTTATTCCTTGGGAAATGACTGTCAGTAACCTTACATTTATGAAAATTGAATATATTAGGCTCAAAAATGCAAAATGGGTGGTATGGTCCTTTAACTACTAACCTTTGTTATTATAGTGACCACTTTACAACCTACACCCACGTCCCTATCTGAAGCATGACAGATGACAAAGATTGTGCACGTGTGTGTGTTATGTACTCGCCATGTCTCACTACATTCCAGTAACATTCTCTCAGCTGACGTGACTATTTAAAAAAAAATCTTGTTTTTCCAAAAGTATGATCGCTTTGTTCTAGACTAGTATCACGATCCCATAATCATCTGAATAGGAGAGGATTTTGTCTGCTGACGGTAATTTCGCTGTTCTCCAGCCTCCGGTATTGGACAGTTCTACTAAGATTTCCTGGTCAACAAATCAAACTCTTCTCATTTTTTTTTGGTGAAACCCTGCAGGAACTGTAGTGCTCAGGCTGTTGAGGCAGACGGTTGTAGAATTTCACTAACTTTAAAGATGGGCCAAAATTTGCCCTTTTTATTGAAATTCCATATAAACATATGCCATCTTAATAGTGACATTGGTACTTTGCCACAGTTCAGAGCTCTTAAAAGCTTTGTTTTGGCACATATGTAGATTTGTCTAAATCACACTTAAGCGCTTTTGCATTCCAGGCCATCATTAAGAAAATGAATGGCCTTGATTCTGGAAGGAGGTGTTGTTTTCCAAAAAGATTTTACTCAACCTGAGGGTGAATTTAATTTGGTTTTCATAAATTCAATACACATTGGCTTGCAGGAAAGAAAAACGTAGCCTTGAATTATTAACAGAATGTTTTAAGGAAAGGATGGGGTACTCGAAAACTGGCTAACGTGATATCTGGTGCTTTGTTACAAAGACAAAGAATTTGTGGACAGTCTAAGCATAACTTTTTTTTTTTTTTTCCTTCCAATGATTCTGTTTTATTTGATCACGGAATACTTTTAATTTCATCTAACAAAACATACAATCACTCATAATAATACTCAGTGTTTCCCTCTTTTTAGAGAGGATGGCGAGTTGGAAGACGGAGAAATAGATGATGAAGGGATTGAGACTGAAGAGGAAAACAAAGATGCTAAGGAGGTGAATGAAGACAAAGAAAAGGAGAAAAGTAAAGAAAAAGAGGAGAAGGCTCACAGGCACTCCAGAAAAAGATACAAAAAGACGAGAGAGAAAAGGAGGTCCAAAAGGAGGAGACGGGACAGGCAGAAAGTAAGGCTGCAATAAAGTCCATTATTACAGCTTAAAGGACCATACCACCCATTTTGCATGTTTTAACCTAATAGATTCAATTTTCATACACGTAACATTACTGAAAATCATTTCCCAAAGCATACTACTGAACGGTGAATTAAAAAAAATTTTCCTACCTTCCAGACCGCCATTGGTTTCAGTTCATTCTGGTACGCTATTAAAATCAACTTGTTGATACTTGAAATGTTCTTGGGATAGGTAATCCATCATCGTGAACAACTTCAGGTTTTTTTTTGAAGTTTTGTAATTTTAGCGTTTAAGCGCAATAAAAAGTGCAGAGTGAATGTATGTCTCCACCGGGGAATACNTTTGTAATTTTAGCGTTTAAGCGCAATAAAAAGTGCAGAGTGAATGTATGTCTCCACCGGGGAATACAGGCCCAAAAGAAGACCTGTGTTTATCAAAAAATTTAAATGCCCGTGACTTCATAAGGCTGCGTAACTATTAGCAGATTAAACATCAATTTTTAAGGTGGGTGTATTGCTTGAATATTTGATTTTGAAAGATTAAAAGGTTTTGCAAAATATCAGAAAAGTTGAAATACAGTTTTATCCTTTGGGAAATGACATTCTTTCTTTGGTGTAACCTTACGTGTATGAAAATTGAATATATTAGGCTCAAACATGCAAAATGGATGTTATGGTCCTTTAATATTGAACAGTGATGCTTTGAAGAGTGAAATACATCAGCATTTTTATAGTTCTGCTCTTCCTCTGCCCTCTCCTCAGCACCACTCCCCTTCTAGCACCTCCAGCTCTGACAGCTACGACTCCGACTATGACAGACCAGAAAGACCCAAAAGCAGAAAGAGCCACGGATCCTGCCATGAGTCCGATGGCCAGGTGAGTTCTTCATTACTGGACCTTAAATGTTCAGAGATCTGCAGTCAGCGAGGCGTTATCATGTGACATTCTTTCTTTGGTGCGACTCTCCAGCACGGACGGGACTCAAAGGGAGGTCACGGCAATTTGCAGAAGTCCCCTAAGAGCAGCGACTTTGACAAATACAGCGACTACAGTGATGACAAGTACGACTATGACGAAGAGGAGGATGCCTACACAGAGGAGATGGAGTATTCTCAGCCGAAAGATTCAACCTGCCCAAGTCAAGGAAGGGGTCGCCACGCTAAGGACCAGATGAAGAGGGCCGGTATGAGGGGACTGCAGAAACAGCCCTGTATGACCATGTTCTCGCATTCTGTTACCTTTGACTAGCTCCTGAGGTTTATGTAATCAGAAGGGATAAGAGCTAACACCACATTTAGGAAATGGAATATTCTTTAATCTAGTTACAAGACTAAAGCTGACTTGAGTTTTCTTCCTCCACAATGTCTTTTTCAGTTGGGCAGAGAGGAAGAGGCAGAGGAAGTGGGCCTGGTAGGGGACGTGCAATGCTCAACAAGAACAAGAAGCTAAAGGGCAAAACCTGGGGAGGACGTGGACGAGGTCGAGGAGGAGAACACAGCATGGAAGACGTTGGACCAGTAAAGATAAAACATGCCTTCTCATATTCAAAAATCTAGCATTATGCTGCTTTATCGTGTCACATCAGAAAAGGATTTTTGCATTTTTACTTTGGCAATGCCTCCATGTTTTGGTTGTTTGGTTGTTAGCATTCATTTGTACTGCAGATTAACAAGCAATTGCAGAAAAAGACAAATCTCAAACCTGCTGTTTACTTTTGTGTCACAGGAAGGAAAAAATTCCTGTGGTTTTCAGAAGAAGCGGCTAATTATGAGCAAGGAGTTTATCAATCAGCACACGGTTGAACATAATGGCAGATACATCTGCAAGTATTTCCTCGAGGGTCGTTGCATCAAGGTACCGCTAAATTAAGCGGGACATGATTTTAATGTATATTTCTTTGTTCTGGAATAATCGCAACATATTTACCCTAACTGAAATATGCGTTTATTTTGTCTTTCTTCAGGGTGAACAGTGCAAGTTTGAACATGAGCATGTTGTACCGGATAAGAAAAAGGAGGTTTGTAAATTCTACCTCCAAGGATACTGTAGTAAAGGAGACAACTGCATTTATATGCACAATATCCTTTATAAATGACAACCTTCCCATCCATCTGTCCATTTCTTTCACAAATTATACTGTTCAGGGTCACAGGGGACCAGAGCCTCATCCAAGGATAAACTGGATAAGATGCAGGGTACAGCCTGGATCACAGTCTGCAACAGTGATACATACATTCAGTCTCATTCATACCGATAAAAAAATGTTAGTTCCATTTCCCCTAAGCTGCATGTTTGTGGACACTGGAGCATCTAGAGGAAACCCATGGCCAGCATCCAGGACTTTCTTGCTGTGAGGCACCTAAGCATTTTTAATTATCTTTATCTAAATTCTTCATCATGTATTTAAATCATAATTAGCTGAAATTGACTTAGTGCCATTTTGATCTCATTGTGCATATGACCGTTCCTTAACCTGTGATTGTACGTGAATATCCTTGCAAGTTTTTTCATACTGGGGCCAAGTGTTATCAGGGCGACAATTGCAAATTCTCCCATAAGGCTTTGACTGACGTGACCAAAGAGTTGCTAGATAAGGTGAGATGAAACACTAATGTGCGATTATGATTCCTTATATCTCTGTCCACAGGAGAGGGAAAAAAAACCATCAACTGTTGTTATCTTCTGCTGATCTTTAATCAGATAATTAACACAGAGGAGGAGAATGCCCGCGAGGATGAGTTGGAGCTGGAGGACCTGAGGAAGCAGGGCATCGCCCCGCTTCCAAAGCCTCCTCCTGGGGTGGGGTTGTTGCCCACCCCTGGTCATAGCAGTCCACCAGATGGAAACTCTGGACAAGCAGGGAAGAAGATCCCCTCCCTCTTTGAAATCAAGGTTCAGCCTACTGTAGACTTGGCTCAAAAAATTGGTCTGAGGTAACTAAAATGGATTTTGGTTTAAACAAATTTAAACAAATGCCTGAAGAAGAGCTTTAACTTCATTGTGTCTGTACATTTCAGTGGATCTAATTTCCCTGATGGAGGGCAGGGCGAGGGCTTGGACCAATTCACTGGAGGCTCAGAGGACCCACAGAGTGGAGGTGTTGCGTCTTCAGGCCCCATGCCTGTTCCTCCACCTGGATCACCTGGATCTATGAGTCTCCCTACAGGACCACCCATGCCACAGAGTCCTTCAGGACAGCACCCACCACATGGATTTCCAATGCAACCCCCAATCCCCTCTGGTCAACCCCCACCCTTCCATGGGAATATCAACCCACAGATGAATATGCAGAGGCCACAATTCCCCCCTGTGCCAGATTTACAGATGCTACAAAGCCTCTTTCCCTTTCCATCAGTGGGTCAGAACCCAGTAGAATTCTTCAGCAATCTCCTCAGAAACCAGGCTATGGGTCAAGGAGGTTGGTATTGCATTGACGTGATCCCATTTAATGGTGATTAAGCCACATTGTGTCTTTTGAGTTCTGACTTCACATCTTTCTTAATGTAGTGGACCCCGGTATGGCCTTCATGCAGAACCTCCAGCAGCAGTTGGGCGCTGAGTCCCAGGTGCAGTCTTTACCGCCAGCAGTACAGAAAGCCTTGTTTTTGCACCTGAGCCAGCAGCAGCAAGAGCCACAGCCACAGGGAAATGAGCCTCAGAGAATGGAGGGCCAGGATGATAACTCAAACAGAGGTGAGTGTCCACATGTGGCAGATGATTTGCTAAAAGACCCCTGACAGGACAGCGTTAAGCGTGACTCGCATTTTTTTTTTCAGACGATACTACAAACTGGTACTCGAGCGATGAGGAGGGTGGAAGCTGCGTTTCATCTATTCTTAAATCTCTGAAGAAGCAGAGTGAGATGCAGCAGTCTCAGCAGAAGACCCCGCAACCCACCTCCGCAGCTCCGGGACTTGGGGACCCTCGGCTTCTGAAGGACAGGGCCCCGCCCAGTGACCCACGTGTGAAGACAGACCTGCGCCAGCGACCTCCGGAAATAAAAAAGGAGTCAGATGGAACTTTGGATCCACGAGTCACCAGGGACCCCAGGAAGGTGAGACCAGTAGAATCAAGTTCCTACCGTCAGCAGAACCTCCCAGTTGCTCACAAGGCCCCGACCGGAGAGGAGGATGAGGAGGGAGAGAGGGAGCTGAGGGACAGAGCTGCCCTCATCCCTCTAGATGCCAGCCCTGGTGCGGTGCTGCGGGACCCCCGTTGCCAGTTAAAGCAGTTTAGCCACATCCGGGTAGACATTTTGCTCCAACGGCCAGCCTTTGCTCAAACAGTTGTATGGGCCCCCGAAGACCTTATTCCTTCTCTGGTACCAAAACAGGAACATTCCATCAATTTGCCCCTCCCGCCCCTAATTGCCGATGCTCAGATGAATCGCACAAGTCTGTCTGACCACCCCCCCATCACCACCCCTCCGCCGACTGACCCCAGACTGGCAGCAGTCCGTCTGAAGGAACACATGGTCCGAACGCCCTCCAGGTCTCTGGAGTCGCGATGCTCCACAGACAGGCCCGTAGATCCACGCCAGCAAAAGAAGCTGGACCCCAGACTCCAACGTACAGGAAGTCTGGACTCCAAGCTGCTGGGCCAGAAAGAAGCTGGGGCATCCTCTGGGGGAGGAGGAGGAGGAGGAGGAGTTGTTGACCCCAGGCTACAGAAGGCCAGTGCAAGCCCTTCCCCTCAAACAGTTCGAGCTAAGCCCGAGTCTGATAGGCTGCCTCCGTACGCCCCTCGCCTCGCCTCCTCCGGTGGCAGCCTGGAGAGTCCTACAACAATCCTCGGAGGCATCAGTCTATACGATCCCCGGAATCAAAGTGAGCAGACTCAGAGGGACCAGACAGAGGCTCAGAAAAAGATGGGGATCCTGAAAAACCCAGCTAAGAAAGACAGCACTCCATCATCATCATCACTCTCACCAACTCAACAAAGGGGCTCACTTGAAGAGGCCAGAAGCGTAGACGGTGCCTCAGATGGCTCCCCACACCAGTCTCCACTCCCCACCACACCCACAGCTCCTCCCGCCTCGCCAGTCAAACCCCCTGCGGTGCACAACCTTCCCATCCAGGCACTGGCGGGCCTAATCCGACCCCAGTACACTGACCCCAGGCAGGCGAAGCTAGCGGGACAGGGCTCTGCAGGGCTACAGGAAGAGGCAGAGGAAATGAAGGAGCAGAAGGATGAAGTCATGGAGGAGGAGCAGAAAGAAGAGAATCCTGAGGAAGAGGCAGATGACAGGACACTAAAGGATGTGTTCAAGACTTTTGATCCCACTGCCTCCCCTTTCTGCCAGTAAACACTTCAGTGTGGCAAATACACAAACATTTATATGGGTTAGAGTGTCTACGAATTGTTACTGAGCTTTACACGATTCTATTTATTTCTGTATATAAAGCTGTGTATAAAATTATACTGACAAGAAACATAACTTTTACAGCATACCACACATTTGTAAGTGTGTGCTGCCATTGGTTCGGCAGTATTGAAATGACACTCGATGACAGTATATAGTTTCTGTCATGATAATAACGCTGAAATATGTGTTTAATAAGTCTGTTAAGGTCTTTTTTCAGTTTTTAAATTTCCATAAACTATCATGAAGTTATCAAGTTAATTTGTACAATTTTAAGTATGGACTGAACCATTTTTTATTTATGAAAATCTGGGTTCATTCCAGGTTTTAAAGGATCATATCGGTGATTGTTATTGACAACTGTTTCCCAAAATATGCTACTTTAGCATTTCAGAATTGTTTTTCTGACTTCCAGACTGCCACTGGTTTCAGCTCAGTACGCTATTAAAATCAGCTTGTAGAGACTATAGAGACTTGAAATGTGCTTGAGATAAGTAATTCATCACAGCAAACATGTTTATTAAATTTTTTTGTCAAAGCAGTTTTATTTAACCGGTTCAACATGCGGAAGAAAATGTATGTCTCCACCAAGAATGTAGTCCTAGGACCAGGAGAATTAAAAATTAAAACCTAATGACTCTTCTACATGTTAGCAGGCAAAAAATTGAATTTAAAGTTGGGTGTATCACCTGAACATTGAAAGATTAGGGGATTTGGTAAAATAACAGGAAAACTAAAATACATTTTTATATTTTGTAAATTGTCAGCAACGTAACATGTATGCAGGTTTGGTATGGCATGCACGGTATGGTCTTTTAAACCCTTTGGAGTAAATCATTAATTTGATAAGCAGAGAGCTTATGCTGATGATAAATAACAAATTGGACAATTTGATGAATTTCCTGGAGAATTTTATATTTGAATATTTATTTGAATATGCTTTTATATTGTGAAGTTTTCTATGTTTATCTTTAGTTTTGTGACAAGGTATTTTTCCACAGTAGATCAAAGAACGGATTTTTTTTTTTTTTAATCACACATGCACCCTAAAATAATAGAAATCAACACAGAATGTCTACATGTGTTATTTAGCTATTTTAACAAGCTGATGATAAGTTGCAGCATACTTTGATTTCTTGCCTGAGATGCCTGATGCTTTGTGTGATTGCTTTTCCATTCACTGAATTGTCTTTGAGGTTGCAGGTGGAAGTGTGTTCTCCCTGTAGGATAGTTTTCTACTTCCTAAAAAAAGTATATTTTCTCATTTTGCAATTTTACATTAGTTTTGTTTTGTTCTTTTTTTTTTTTTTTTTTTTTCCCCGATGTCCTCATTATATTTGGGCTAAATCCTTTGACAATTTATGATTGTATTAGGCCTTCCTAACTACATAACTAGCATTAATGTCAGTTCATGCTGGGTTTCACAACGCTAAGCTGATTTTCATGTATTTTCAAACTAGATAATCACAAACAAGCATATCACTTTTTGAAAAATTCCGGTGTCTTATAGACAGAAACATGACATGTTATATGTACAGTATGATGACTTTTATGATTTCACAGCCTAATTTTGTTGTTTTATTTGGCAATTATCTGTGTATCTGTAATTTGTTTTAAGACAATTTAAGCTTTATACTTTTTATTGGGTTCATCATTCCCATTTTAAATGCTTATTTTGTATTATATATGCAGTGTGTTTTTTAGCATTGTAAAAAAGTATTGCTTTATTTTTTTCACTGTTATGGTTTACAGGAGAGGATTAGGTCCTCGTGAGGAAAAAAAAGAAGAGTTCTCAGAAAAAAGTCAGAATTCTGAGATTAAAGTCGGAATTTTGACTTTATTCTCAGAATTCTGACACTTTTTTTTCAGAATCTGGACTTTTTTCTCAGAACTCTTCTTTTTCTTTCTTTTTTTTCATGTGGCCCTAATTCTCTTCCCTATAAACTGTATTTTTACTATTCAGAATGACAATTTAAGATATCTCAAAAGTGAAATCTGCCTAGTCAAAACTCCTTCCTAGAGATCTGTAATTCCCTTATAGATATCTTAAAAGCAATTGTGACTAGTGATAACTAACTTTCAAGATATCTCAAATTTAGCTTTGACAAGTCAGAACTACAAATGAAGACATCTTGAATTATAATTTTGATTAGCGATAATTTAATTGGCGATATCTGGAATTCACATTTCAGATAGTCAAAACTGAATTGTAGATATCTCTAATTAGATTCTCCAGACAAGTCAATGGGGTAAGTCAATGTACTCGTCAGAATGTAATTAGACATATCTTAAATTCCCAAATTTTGACTAGTCAAAAATTAGTTAGAGATATCTTAAATTCGAATTTTGACTAGTCATAAATGAATTGCAGATATCTTAAATGTAAATCCAGTCCTTTTATTAAATTATACAACTTCTCCATGATACCTGAGAGTCATTGGAGATATCTGAAAAGGAATTCTTTTGAGTCAACATGCAATTTCAGATATCTTAACTCATCACTCTTACTAGTCAGATTGTAATTGTAGATATCTTGAATTATCATTATGACTAGTCAAAAGATAATTTTGAAATAAAGATCAAGAGGATAAATAAAGACGTTTTTTTCACAGCCCATTTTGCCTTTATTTACCAAGGGTGTCCATATTTGTGAAGGGCGCTGTATGTGTACCTTGAGCATGACGGTAGTACCTGCACTCAGAGGAGGCAAATGAAATGAAAACTTCCCTGCAAGAGTTACATCTTTTCTTAAACTCTTTTTTTTTTTTTTTTTTTTTTTTAAAGACAAGACTTGTATTTGAAGGGAAACGGGTCACTTGTAGCCCTGTTGCATGTGGATTGGAGGAGCAAGACTGGGTGCTATAGGATGAGAGGAGGTTTTCCTCAAACCCAGCTCATCAGTTTCTGGGTTCGAGCTCTGCTGGGCTCGATGGATCTGGAGGTTCCTCTTCCACTGGAAACATAAAGCTGTAGCCTCTACGCCATCTGAATTTGGCTCAGGCTGCCTCAAACCCTGCCATAAGAAAATGTAGAGTTTAAATGATGTAGGAGGACATCAAACAACAGATAATTCGAGCATCGGTACTGGGATAAGACCTTGTAAAATTGCAGCTTTGATGGTGTTAAATTCACCTTAATGCAGGCTGTCTCTGCAGCGTGGACTCCACGTAGAACTGTCTCAAGTAGATTCTGTGCATTTTTCACCAGGATCTCATCAGACGATTTGCACCCAGGTGTTACAGCATTAACACTAAATAAATAGCAACAAAGAATGTCTTATTTGCTTTCTTTAACCAAACCATATCATTGTTCTTAGCGTGGCACTGCAGCAGCATGTACCTGGAGATGATGTTGAGCTGGTTGGTGATGGTGAGAATCTGCTCGACGATGAGGGAGAGTTCAGCCGTACACTGTTTATCCAGGCAATGGTCGGCAATAGTTCTGATAAACTGTGTTACCGACTGACAGTTTGAGATTACATCTTTGGCTGTGTTGACAAATGCCTCTTTATTCTGAAAAAGAAAAAGAGGTGACTGTAAATTAAAAAAAAAAAAAAAAAAAAAATCATCCTTTAGGAATGCCTCTGTTATGCAAAGCAGTGACATCTAGTGGCCATTACCGGTATTGGTCCTTTCTTCTTCAAGTACTGAGTCATGGAGTATATCTTGTCAGCCACCTGCCTGGTCACTTGGACTATTCTGTTGTCCTTGGGATCCCAGCTGTCGGTTTCTTGCTTTAGAAAAAGGGAGGTGAGCAAAGAAGCTTCATTGCATGTACCAGGCCACTCCTATAAGGCAAAGATGTGAAAATGATTTATTGTCACCTAAAAATAATGCAAGAAATAACTGAAGAGTATAATTGTGAACTCATACATACATCCTTGTCCAGGTCAGGTCCATACTTGGTCACAACTGATATCTTCATATCTGTTTCTGCAGGATCCGCATATTCTGAACTGTTTTCCTGCCAGCATGTTAATGTTGCATCAGGGGGAAATTCTACCTCTTTGATATTAGATGGGGTTGTCATTAGCACTTCTTTGATAGTTTCAGGTGTTTTGCCCTGCAGACCAGCCTTGATGTGCTCTTTAATCTCTTGATGAATCCCATCTTGCTTGCTGATCTCCTCCACCACATGGTGAGCTTTGGCTGACCAGCACTGCATCTGCACATCCAGACTGAGGGTGTCACAAATGCATCGAGTCTCTACTATAAGCCTTGCCCTGCTGATTATATCAGAGATCTGAAAAGACAGATGATCGTTAATAGACCTCAAATCAGAACGGACACGTGGGTCCCGGATGTAGTTCAAGCAGTCTTCAACTCTTTTGGTAGCAGCTTTGATGTTTTCACAAAGTGTATCTGCTGCATTTTCAAATTTTTGCTCTGCATTCTCTGCCGTATCCTCACTGAAGTGTTCTGCTTCAAAATAGGCAATGTTGATAATATTTTGAAGTGCAGCAACATAATCCTTGTTTGCTTTGTTTAAATGGCCTGATAGGACTTTAATTTTTATCAGAAGAGTTCTTTGAAAGAATTCTGACTTTGCAAGTTGCATTACACTCGGCATTAGACCAACATTTTCTGCAGCCTGAAGGTAGACTTCAGTGAGTGTTTTTAGATCATCCTGGTATTCTGTTAGTTGTTTCACTTTATAAGCGCTTTTATAATTTAGACTGGTCAGTCTCACTGCCTCTTGGATTCGCAGAGAGTTCTCAGATAACACTGATAGCTGTTTTCGTGGGTTTAGCTGGCTCATGGCAGTTGCTTTACCCAAAATTTTATCCAGAGAATTCAACAAGATCTGAATAGAAAGACTCCACAGAATACAAAGCCCTTCCAGCTGATCTGCTTGTCCTTCCAATGAGTTTAAGAACTGTGCCAGATGCCGGGAATTGTTCTGGGCTTTGGTCAACTTGTTGTGTAAAACACTGACTCTTTCTTGACTGTCACTTTGTGAGGTTAAATCAGATGATGTCAAGAGCTGAACTACGTCAGCACATAAAGTCATTACTTCATTGAGTTGCTGTGAAACAGAGGCTGCCATTGTTGTTGGATCGCCTTGCATCATGGTGCACATGGTGTGATACCAGGCTCCAGCCACTGGCAGTAGAACTTTCCGGATGTTGTTAATGAGATCAGAAAACAGTGTGCTGTGTTTGTAGATGCTCTCCGTGCTCATCCCTGAACTCATAGCGGTTTCTTGAGCTGTCTGGACCAGAAGTGGAGTCAGTGACACCAGCTCTGCCTTAAAACTTTCCAATGTCTGACAGTCAACGGCATCAACAACAGCCATGGCTTCCTTTGCAGCTTGAGCATAACAGTTTGACAGTTCAAGAACACTAGTACAGGTTTGGTTGAGGAGTGTCACATCTTTCCCTGTAGTCACAGTTATAACTTCATATAAGAGGGGTAAAAGGTCAAATTCAAGAGACTCGTGGATTGGTTTGGGCTCATTTGAAACAGCTGGAAACATGAACTCATTGCTGTCATACTTATGAGCCAGTTCTGCTTGTATAGTTTCCCTGTCTGTGTGCTCCTCCTCATGATCTGCTTGGGAATCTCTCTGTGTGAACTCCAGAAAGGGAGATTCAACACCTCCAACCAAGTAATCCAGATCCAGTTCATCAGTGTCGCTGACTGGTAAAGGTGAATGTGAGCTGACGGGCTGACGTGCATCCTCTCTCAGTGGGCTGAGAAGATGTGGATGCTGTTGGCCATCTAGTCCTTCTCTAAGCACTTTGAAATGCTGAATTGCCATGGAAACATTGTCAGAAAAGGTGGGATATGCCTCTACCTTTAGACTGGAGTCTAAAAGCATGTCTCTGACCAACTCGGCCACGTTGGTCTGGGATGATTGAACCTGCTTCAACAGGACCAGGAGGCCATTCCTGTAGATGGGGTTGTCACTCCTGTCCAAGTGCCTCCTTACCGAGTGAACCACCAGCTTCATGTGAGAAATAAGGTTTTTGGCGTGTTCATTAAACACATTGTAACTTTGCTCTCTGTATGCTGCATCACATCCACGCCGGTCATTGGCCATCTCATTAACAGCAACACTGGTGAACTCCCTAACATCCATTACATCATTGAGAGCATCATGTAGCTGGCTAGTCTCCTCCTCCCATTTTTGACATACCTCATGAAGCTTTTGAACAGTTTGTACTGAGTTATCGCCTAACTCCAGTGAAAGAGGTGCAATTCGATCCCGGAGTCTTGTGAAGCATGCTCGTGAGTTTTCCACATTCTCCAGACTCTTTGCATCAACAGCCATGGCTGTGATGAAATTTACAACTTGTATAATCCTATCAGTGTAAGATATGAAATCCTCAAGCAGTGGCTGAATAAAGTGCAGATCAATCTCTGTTGAGGATTCCATATCCAGGATCTGTCTTGTTGTATACACAAGTTCTTCAAATGTAGATGACGCAGTAAATGTGTCCAAAACTTGATAAAGTAAAGTGGCCATCAAAGCTTTGTCAAGCATTTCTATTTGCTGCCCCAACAAAGTGCAGCTATTCTCCAGATACTGCTCAGAATGATCAGGATCCTCTGAGAACTTTAAAACACTTTTAATGTCTGACCAGAACTGTAGGATGTGTCGACACTGACCCACTACTCTTAGCTGAAACTCTCTACGAGAAGAGTTTGCTACGACCATACAGTGGAACACAAGATCTCTCACCATACTGTCAAAACCATTGTCCATGATTGAGGAGATGGAAGAACTAGCAAGTAGCTGCATCAGACTATTCCTCCTCTCGGTATAATATCCACAGGGACCCAGTGATTCTCTGTGGCATTCACTCTTGAGTGTAACTATAATGTCATTCACTGTGCTCTGCACCTTGTCCAGAATGTACCTCTTAGCCTCTTGGGCCTGCTCGCTATTAGGGTGCTTGATGGTTGTGCACATGGCTGTGTAAAGCATAGAGATGCACTTCCTAATAATCTCCAGGGAATCAAGAAGATGTCTAGCTTGTCTGGGATCCTGTAAGGAATTTGCTCTCTCCACTGTGAGATTGTTGAGGAGAAGCAGAGCATCAGAAAACAGCTGGAAAGATTTAAGCAGGGACCTGAGATCCAAGGAGGAGCCCAGCACAGAGAGAGTCTCCAAAACCCGATCAGCAGCAGCTAATACCTTCCTAACAACGGCATCGTCATCCAGTAACAGGACCTGAGAGCACAGAGACAGATAAGGTCACCATGCTGCTGCTGCTGGATATTTTGTCCTGCTTTTTCAATTCACATATTTTGACTAGGTTTCTGCATTGGTAATTAACTTAACACACATCATTGTCATGTAGAGACTAAATTGAATTAAGGTTTTATGCACAATAAATGAACATTAAGACAATAAAACATACTTTATCTACACAGTGACTTAGTTATGTTGGGGAGTGTATCTAGGGTCCTATGTTCTCCAGTTCAATATGTGTTAACCCTAACCCTAACCCTAATCCATTATCTGCTCTATTGTGCTATATAGAGCTGGGAAACATAAGACCCTGAATGAAACTGTTACATTGCAATACTATTACACAAATAGTATTTAAGGGTTAGCACAGAGATGTTTGCAGTCTTTTTCCAAAATTTAGACAGTGATGGAAAAGCTTTCATGCCTGATCTGAATGGAATGACTACTTCCTGTCAAATGAGTTGAAATTGAAATAGGTGGTTATACAAAATCACTGCATCCAAATATGATTTACCTGTGCTGTCAGATAGGTTTGGCAGATCTACTAAATATTTGTGTCACATTTCAAAATCTATAATGTTGCATGAGTGTAAAGTCCAAAATTATGAAAGAATGAAATGTTGACTGTAACAGTGACATATTTGGGGCATTTACCAGCTGTAACATAACTAGAGAGAGCAAGCCATTTGTCTTGTAGTGTTAAGTGGCATTCTCATTTTAAGAAACCTCTTTTAAAGTAAAAATCATACACAACTGTGGAAGATGAATCTAAATGAACTTAATCAGATGCTGTCTAATTTCGGACTGGTGTTCCATGCAGTTTTTATTTCTAAGTGAATTGTTTTACATTGTATGTTATATTTTGATGAAGATTCTCAGTCATCCAGACGGTAAATATGTTATGAAAACTCAGTCAGGTCAACTGGATTCAAGTTTTTAATTCTGAAGCGTTTCACCATCCATCCAAATGGCTTCGTCAGTCAGAAAAAAAAAAAAAAAAAANAATGCAAAATGTATATATATATATATGAAAAAAAAAATACATATGTATATAATTTTTTTTCCTGACTGATGAAGCCATTTGGATGAATGGTGAAATGCTTCAGAATTAAAAACTTGAATCCATTTGACCTGACTGAGTTTTCATACAACATTATATGTTATAGCTGTTATCATATTTGTTCCATCTCTTGATCTATGAGTAGAAAGCTGATACTTTGACCACCCCCAGCAGGACGTTTTGAGTAGCAGCGATGAGTTCCTCTCGGTGCTCAGCCACACTGGGCTGGATGCTGAGTTTCTGAGCTGTCAGCAGCACATGTTGTCCAGACACAGTGACTGACTCTAACAGGGAGGACATCTCCATGTGCAGAACCTCGTCATCTGTCCCGCTAATCCGCCTGGAATTAGAAACTTACAAATACCATTCTGTACCTGTAATACTGAAAACTAAATGCTTTACCTCAGTGAACTTCTCTGTACATACCTGCCAGCCACAGCAGCCATGTTCCGAGTAGCTTTAGCCACAGTGTGAGCTGCTTCCTCCAGCTGGCTGAACTGCTCGTGTTCCTCCACATTATCACACAGCAGCACCAAATGACATAAATGACATGCAATAGGTGCTACCACTTTCTCCACAGCTGCCGTCTTTATCAACCCATGATCCAATAATGATGACATTGCTGGCAGAGTAATTCTCTTCTGTCAAAAGAAAGAGAGACACTCCATTTGCTGGAGTGATTGTGCTCTCTTCAGCCTGATAGCTGTGTTTGCTTGTATTAATAATTCATTGTAGCACCGTGTGTTTAATGTCAGTGTTTCATAGCAACTGGTGTCTACTGACCAAACACACACACCTCAAAAGATTATACTGAGTCCTTCTTCTTCCTTCTTGCCATATTGTGATCAGCCATGGTTAAAGTATTGGTACCCTTACATTTTCTTCAGATAATGTACTGTAAGTCCTGAAAAGTGTTGAAATTAAAAAATCAGTTGTCATACACACGTACGTATTTGGTTTGGAGTGGAAAAAACCTGATAGGTTCTTGCTTTTTCTACAAAAGATACTGTAAAATGGCTTGGACGATGTTATTGATACTCTTTATTCAAAGTAATTGTCTCTTTAAATTAGTATCACAAGTGTCTTCAATCTTGCCACGACTCTTTCAGTCAGTTTAAATGGAGAAAAGTTCTCACCCTGCTGCTATATGTCACTGTGTGCATCAACTAAACATGGAAAACTAGAAGGAAAAGAGAGAGTTTGAAAGAAGCTCGCAGCCAAGCGTGGTCAAACATAAAGGTTACACCTCCATCTCTAAAAAGTTTAATGTTCCTGTGACCACTGCTGCCAATAATATCAAGGTCATGGGACTGTAGACAACATGAACCAACACGATGAGCCTGCAAAAGAAAAACTGAACCAAGATTGAAGAGAAAGATTGTTCAAATGGTGGAGAAAGAACAAAGGAAAAAGTTTAAACAGACCTTCAGCTCATGGTGCAACACTTTAAAGTCGCACCTTTCTTCCCTGTCTGAATGAAAATGGGCTCCATGATAGAAGGCCCAGGAAGACCCCACTTCTTAGAGAGAAACACAAATAAGCCGAGCTAGAGTTTACAAAAATGCATCTGGACAAGTCACACTCTTTACAGGAGAAATAAAATGAGAGGTGTTTTGGAAAATTAATCAACTCTATGTTCACAGATAACATGTTGAATGAAGAGATCACCATCTCCTCACGTCAAACATGGAGGAGGCTGAATGGTGTTTTGGGGTTGTATCTGGTACTGGGTGCCTTGAATCTGTGCAGGTGTGATGAAATCAAAAGATTATCAAGACCTTTTGGAGCAAAGCATACAGCCAGTCAGAAAGTCTTTCTGACAGTCATGTCAGAAAGTTGTGTCTCAGTCATAGGTCATGGGTCCTCCAGCAGGATAATGACCCCAAACATATCTCAAAAAGCTGCTGATGTGATTCATCTTGAACAACAGTATGTAGAAAGAGCTGAAACTAGCAGCTGGGAGAAGGCATCCATCAAACCTGAAAGAAATTTGCTAAAGAAGTGCTAAGAAATATGAAGCTAAGTGTGCCAATGTATTTGTCAATGCCATTTTCACTTGCTTAATTATTTTAAAAATCATAAATGAACTTTCTGCTCTATTAAATGTGAATAAACAATTGTGGATAACAAATACTTTTGTCTTTCAACTTATTTCAAAATTGAGTGTGTGTGTTTTTTGGGTGTGTGTGAAACCCTATGGTCAACACTGTTAATCTCTTTCCCTTTGTGTTTGTATAAGTAAAGGGAGACTCTTAAAAATAAAATGATGTTGAAGTTTGGTATATAAGCCAGCAGAAGAAGTATTACTGCAAATTTATCCTACTGACAGTTAAAAGAGGATTGTTGCATATATATTTATGGAGTTTTTTTTCATGGATTTCCTGTAAGGTAAAGCGGCCACCAGAGGGCGCCACACACCTCACAAAAACAAGTAAAGACAACCATTCTGGAATTATCTCGACAAAAATCAGCACACAGCACCATAAAATTTCACTCTAAAATTTATCAACAGATAAATATACAGCTTGAACATGATTTTAAACATCAAACATACAGCACACTATAATGAAAATGATATTCAGTGACAGTAGTATATTCAGATCAAATCCCCAAATATCGGTGTGATAACGGTGACGACAAACATACAAACAAAATATAACCATCACAGTTAAATTTTAGCAAAAAAGTCAAGTGTCGGTTTCTCTGCATACACACGTATAGCATCAATTTTACTGATGCAGAGGGAAGATGTGAGTGTGTACAGTATATACCATGCCAGTGGAATTAATTGGTAAAATAAAGTGTATTGATCAAGAAAAGGATCATACAGCACAATAGAGAGAGAGCCAAGCGATCATAGTGAGCCATAAAGTGTCTTAGCACTCAAGTCTTACATAATGAAACTGTAAAACATATTAAAGCTTAAAATGTAGTTCTTGTTCTTTGGCATTGCACATTAAAATCTGACCCTAAAACCCAAACTCACGCAGGATAAAGGTTTCATCCCAAAATACTCTAAATCCACTTTAATATTTTTAAAAATGCCACCTGGTGAGAGCTAATATCCATTTAGCTTTGTGGACATTATATATAACTTTCTATTATATTATAGCTCATCAAACTCAGCATTTTAAAGATTTGTGAGAACATCTGGGGTAGAACGTCATAAAGTTTCATACTGAGGGATTGTGTCTTTCAATGACTGCAGATATTCATGGCGCTGACATTCCTACATGATGACTTAAGAATGAGCTTTTTTCCCATGAGCCCCAAAGAGCCAGTTTATGTGTCGTGATGGAGTGCAGCACATTCCCACCTATTTTTAGGGCATTACTCATGCCATGGGCCCCGTAAATGGCTGTAGGTAGACTCCCATCACAGACTTTGATCTGGCCATGGAGAATAAAGTATCTCATATTTCATTCCAAAACTCAAAGCCTAATAACATAATAATGGTTTAAAAAAATGAATATGGTCAGCTTAGGTAAAGGCTAAAACGGTTTGGGAATAAATCACGATAAGATCTTACATCACTACCTACAGATAGTGAATCATTTCCACCGTCAGTGAGAATTTACACCAGATCTTGGGAGAATTTTAGGAGTCCGTCCACAAATCAGCAGCTCTGTTGCTGAGGTCAGCTGCATACCTGAGCAGTATTTCCTCACCTTGTGATGATCAGATCTGCTGTATGTTGCACTTTTAAAGCATGTTTTAATTCAAAATGTTGCAAAGAAAACTGGAATCTGTCAGGGCTTGCCTGTTATAGCCACTTATGTCACCTACAAAAGTAGGTCAACCATATCAAAAGGAATGCTAATGGGAAATCACAAAGCTTAAAAAACTAACTGTGGCTAACAGTGTGATTTACCACCCATCATCTGGACTTTAGGCATGGATAATAAAGGAAACATAGCAAGTGAAGTGTTTGTCAACAACTCTACAGCGCTGCTGATTACCACATCCTGAACTAAGTCGTAATGACCTCACAAAATGCTCTTAGACAATTCCGACAATGCTAGCGCCTGTCATGAGGATTGCTGTGTGGGTGTAAAACAAGGAATCTGTTCTACTAATTATCTATGAAGGGGAGGGAGGGAGCAGATGTGTAAAAGAGATAATCATAAGCCGGAAATAATACAGAAAAGATACAATCTTTCACTCCCAGGAAGAACTGAATATACAGACGACTCCAATTATTTACTGTACAGGACATATCTTTGGCACAGAAGTAAAGCTGTGGAGCCAAGGCAGCCAGTCTTATCAAACATCAGTGCTTTTAGAAAAACATACTGCAAGATACAGTGTGTTTATAATGGCCTTCAAAAACCCAACTCCTCCCGAAGCCCAGTTTTATACAATATGGCTTAAACTGTATGTATAAAAATAAATTTGCTATGTATCACAGCCCTGAGGGTTTTGTTGTCCACTGCTATTCATGCCATTTCCACATCTCCGCACGGATGTAAGTCTCCATCAACAGCTCCACTCCACCAGCTGGGAGTTCCCTCCTTTGACATTGACTGAATTCCACACCGAGCGTCCTCTGGCAATCCACGCTGTCACCTCAGAAGCCTGTTTCCTGGACCCCCACCTGCAAAAAAATATCAAGTCTCCAAAAAATATGGAGATAATTCTTCTCTTCCACATATGGAAGACTGAAGGGCCTGGTCCCGCTGGGGCGGCTGGGCTGCGGAACCCCGAGCTATCGGATCCTTCCTGACCCAATCGTTAATCTCATTGGCTCCTTCGGGACCCCACTGGAACTCTCAGTGGTTCTTTTCCATCCAGTCCCAGCTTTCATCGCTGTCCTTCCTGTTCTTTTCAGCCTCAATGATCTCTCTGTAGCGCCGACGGAAGAAACCCATCTGTAAAAGAGAAAGAGGAACAAACGTGTTTAGCATCTGTGATTTAAAGGACCATACCGGCCATTTTGCATGTTTGAGTCTAATATATTCAATTTTCATACATGTAACGTTACTGACAACCATTTCCCAAAGGATAAAACTGTATTTCAGCTTTTCTGATATTTTTTTTTAAAACCTCTTAATCTTTCAAAATCAAATATTCAAGCAACACATCCACCTTAAAAATCAGCGTTTTGCCTGGTAATATTTAGGCAAAATTATGATGTCATGGTTATTTAAGTTTTTCAATAAACGCAGGTCTTCTTTTGGGACTATATTTCCTGGTGGAGACATACATTCACTCTGCACTTTTTATTGTGCTTAAATGCTAAAGTTATGTAACTTTGAAAAAAAAAAAAACCCTGAATATACATGTTGTTCACAATGATAAATTACCTATCCCAAGAACATTTCAAGTATCAACAAGTTGATTATAATAGCGTACCAGAATGAACTGAAACCAGTGGAGGTCTGAAAGGTAGGATTTTTTTTTTTTAATTCACTGTTCCAGTAGTATCCTTTGGGAAATGATTGTCAGTAACGTTATGTGTATGAAAANTTTTAATTCACTGTTCCAGTAGTATCCTTTGGGAAATGATTGTCAGTAACGTTATGTGTATGAAAACTGAACATATTAGGTTCAAACATGTAAAATAGCTGGTATGGTCCTTTAAGGTGTACCTGTGGTAAATTATCTGACTGCAAGACTAAAGGACCATACCTCTTATTTTCCCCCCATGATTCACTCTCTATTCCTTTCAGTTGTCAATAGAAATCAACTTTCATCAGCTTTGACCTTCACAGTGATCAATATTCTTCTTTATTTTATTGTCAGAGTTGTGTTATTGATGTGTCGAAGTGCATTTGTGTGCAGGGAGTATTTGGAAAACTCCATGTTGGTAAGGACACTCCGACATATGAGACTTTATCTTCAGCTGCTAAACATCAAGCTTTTTAATGCGTGAATTTTTCTTTTTCTCATGAGTCCATGTTTATTTAACAGGTGACTCTGAAATATTAGATTTTGACAAGTCATTGAATGCATCACCAATGTCTAACACAGAATATATGCTTTCAACTTTATTACCATACAGCAAAAATTTAATTTTAACAATTAAGAACAAACTTTATGTTCTCTGTAATAGAGATTCTATCTACAGTTTACTCTACAGTTTCCTGTTGTAGTGAAATGATGGAAACTTTTTGAAAGGATGTTTAGAAGGCTGGAAATCAATTTAATATCATATAAGATGCTTTGGAAAAAGAGTCAGCTACAATGTAAAGCATGCACGAATGCAGTTCCCAGGCTAAACTATGAATAACCACTAGTACGGAAGAAAATCAAGAATTCCCCCATATAAGTTTGTTTCTTTTGGAATGTGCTGTAATATTGTGTTCAGGTTTACATTTCACTGAGCTTTAACGCATGTTTACAGTGTAAGGAATCATGATTAAGTCACAATAACGAAAGCAGAAAGATGAAGAGAGAAGCAGATTCTTGGTGTGTATCTAAACAAAACACACACTCCAGTGTCAAAGCAGCAAAACTGGGCTGCAGCCTCTCTCTCTACGACTCCATTCACTTATCTGCATCGGAGCACTCCGGTTTATTGATACAGACCTGCGCTCTCCTCAGGCATTTCCTGAAAGGAGCAATACAGGACATGTGCTGCTCTTGTAACTGGGGTTTATTTTGGCAAGATCCAAGGACCTGGGGAAAGGGGGGAAATGTATCCCAGGACCAACATTCCAAGACATAGTTGTGGTATTCCCGGTGGAAAATGAAAGAGGGAAAAAGAAAAGGAGGTCTGTGCAAAAAAAGCCTCTGGACATGAGTATAATTGCCATTTCCCTTTAAGATTGTGCTTTCATGTGAATGGTATGGTGTGAATTATTGTCTAGCCCGTGATTTGTCTTTTATATGGTTGTTAACGGCTGGCCCAAAGCAAACCCTCACCCTCACCCCTTCCCCAACCTCCAGCTGTCTTTACACAACTGGATAAAGTGTTGAGTTCTCGCTGGAGCGCAGATTCCATCTCTGACACACAAGTTTATGACAACTTCCTGATGGCCCAAAGCATCTTTAGCAACAGCATGACTATGACATTCACAGCAGCGCGTACAGTAACGTGTCTGAGTGTGTGCATGTGTTCACATGTGGGTTTTTTACCTTCCAGAGTAGCACAGCTAACAGCAGAAAGATGAGGATTCCCACTAGCAGGCTGATGGCGATGATCCAGCCAACGACGTAGCCTCTGGGCTCCTGGCTGTGGAGCGCCTCGAAGACCAGCTGAAATATAACAATGCATCAGTCGGTGAGTTGTGGTGCACATGCAGGGACACGGGGACGTCAATTAACTTATGTGCAGGACTAACGATGCAACACAATGCAGCAATAACACCAATAATGGACTCATTTCAGTCTGCTTTAGCTACTGTCACGTATTGGGCTCAAACATGCAAAATGGTCGGTATGGTCCTTTAACTGTAGTCGTGATATGGTGGCTGAGAAGTGCAAAACACATTCACAAAGTGCAAAACACATTACATACATACATTTAAAGGACCATACCGGCCATTTTGCATGTTTGAGCCCAATATATTCAATTTTCATACATGTTACATNAAAGGACCATACCGGCCATTTTGCATGTTTGAGCCCAATATATTCAATTTTCATACATGTTACATTGCTGACGACCATTTCCCAAAGGATAAAACCGTATTTCAGCTTTCCTGGTGCTGTTTAGTGGGAAAGGCACCGTTTCAGCAAAAATGCTGTTTTTGGCTGTTTCAGGCAGACACAGGATGTTTAAGGTTATAAAAGGCATGACAACTGGAATAACTCCACTTTCTGCAGTGGGATGAGGACCAAACTCACAGATGTTATAAATCTGATGTTATAAATCTGAGATTTGCAAAATCTCATAATATTTCAGAATCAAATATTCAAGCGATACATCCAACTTAAAAATCGATGTTTCGCTTGCTAATAGTTATGCAGCCTTATGAAGTCACAGTCATTTAAATTTTTCAACAACAGCAGGTCTTCTTTTGGGACTATATTCCTGGGGGGAGACACACATTCACTCCTCACTTTTTATTGCACGTAAACGCTAAAATTATGAAACTTAGAAAAACTGAATACATGTGTTATTCATGATGATGGATTACCTATCCCAAGAACGTTTCAAGCATCAACAAGTTGATTTTAATAGCGTACCAGAATGAACTGAAACCAGTGGCGGTCTGGAAGGTAGGAAGAATTTGTTTTAAATTCACCGTTCCAGTAGTATGCTTTGGGAAATGATTATCAGTAATGTTACATGTATGAAAATTAAATATATTAGGCTCAAACATGCAAAATGGCCGGTATGGTCCTTTAACCCAAAACATCAGCAGGATAAATTAAAGGAGAAACCAACATATAATGTCTTAATACTGTATAATAATTTGTTTACATGGAAAAAGAGACCTTTTTAGTATTACATTTGTAATTGATGTGAGGATATATAAATATTGTACATATATAACTTTCATATACAGTGTGTTTAAATCATATATGTTTGTCTTTTTATAACTGTTATCCTACTGGATTTTTTATTGTAACTTCAACGGATTTTATTACAGTTACATGGGACCTTTTATCTTGTTTCACTGCTGGGTTTGGTCCAATACTGGTTTTCTTTTATGTGAATTATTGGTCTTAGTCAAATCATCTTCTACTGTGGTAATTTTTTTCTAAACGGTGAGGAGACACGATAAATGTAATTTCCATTTTATGGATGAATAAACCTGAACCTTGAATAAGGATTTGGGCCACGAGCTCGCAGAACAGCTTCAATGCATAGACTCTACAAGTCTGTGGAACTCTAATGGAGGGGCTGAACACGATTCTTTATATAGATAATCTCTCATCTGATGTTTGGAGATGGCGGTAGAGAACGCTGTCCAACACATCGGTCCAAAATCTGCAGTAAGTGCTCAATTTGGTTGAGATCTGGTGCCTGTGAAGGCCAAAGCATATGATTTACATCTTTCACACTCATCAAATCATCCATTGAGCTCTTGGGGCCTGTGGATGGTTTGTTGTCAAACCTGGAAGAGACCGCTCCCATCAGGATCCAAAATGTTTCATCATAGATTAAGATGATCACTCAGATTAACGTCTTCTCTCTAAGGGGACAAGTGGCCCCAAACCATGTCAGCAAAATGCCCCCGAGCCTTTATTTATCACCTTTATTCTATGATGTTTTTTTTCCCCATACGCACATTATATTATCTGTCTGATGCAAAATCAAAATGCACATATATACAAAAAGGTTTATGCAGATCATGACATATACCACAACTATATATGCAGACAGATGGAAAATAAATAAATAAATTGTCACCCATCAGTTTTTCTGTAAGACTGCCTGTGATCATGCATTCTGCAAAACTTTCACAAGAAAAAAACAAAACAAAACAAGACAAAAAAAAAACCAAACAATTTTGAGTCATCCAGCACACATACAATCAAAACCAATATAGATCCTTCAAATGATTCAAAAAACATCCACTGTAACACAATTTTATATTAAATCTCATGAAAAAGTCTACATTCTTCTCCACTTGAAATTAGAGCACCAGGTCAGGACAGGTGACCTTTGCTTCATATGCAGCAAAGAGGAAACTCAACATGTGCCACAAAAGTTAAACAACCATAACTCAAAATGAACCCCCCCCCNCCCCCCCGCTTTTTTTTTTTATTACGCCATTTTCTCTTCTTCACTGCATCAAACTTTTAAACAATAAGTGAGAATTAGTATTTAAATCAGTACAATCAATAACCTACAACCAGAAGTGGGTCCAAGTCATTGTTTTGAAGTCACAAATAATTCTCAAGTCAAGACAGGCAAGTCACAAGTCAGTTCACTTGGAAACCACAGTTTTCCCACTGCACGGCTCTTTAAATGTTTAAAGTATTCATTTCTTAGGTCATCACAGTTGAAAATAATTTTTCATCCACTCCCTGGGAGCGACATGACTTGAACTGATTTCTTGCAGCCAAGCGCTGAGGCAGATCTGAGAGGATCTCATCTGGTCTGGGAGGGTTGGCAACTCGAAAAAAATGGCCAGATTCCACAATAAATTACCACGGTTGAAACTTTTTCCCATGACATGGGCGAACAGTGACCTGCTGGATGATCTGTCACTGACAGCAAGCTCATCTGACTTAACTAACGTACTGTAAACTCAACACCAGAGGTACGAAGTATCCAATTACAAATACTGCATTTACTGTAAATAAATAAACAACACAATTATTTTCTAGCATCAGCACTTTGATTTTATTATGTCTTTTTTAAAATATTTACTATTACTTTTATGGTTTTTTTTTAAATTTGAAATGATCTTTCTGGCTTTGACTGTTCACATTAGATATAAAGTCATCAGTGTGATGGGAAGATGGAAAGAGTACTTTGAAGAGCTGATGAATGAGGAAAATGAGAGGGAACG
>VXCM01001395.1:0-103842 GCA_014773175.1 Lucifuga dentata
CTCCTTCAAGATAACTCCTACTCCATTTCTCTTTCCATCTACACCATGATAAAACAGCTTGAACCAGGACACTTCTCTGCTATAGAATTTCAATATAGGCCTGCATCTAACCATAAAGCCTCTATGATAGAAATCATGATTTCATATGATCCAGTGTGGCATTTATTTGACATACTTCATATATATATATATACTGTATATTTCAGAAGAATGATTTATTTTGTTCATGTATTCATACAATCATGTTACTACAAATACCACAACCACATTGCATTGCATATTACGTTATCATTTAAAATCAGTGTGTTCATGGTTCAAATGAAGCATTGTGGTGGTCAGCTTGTCCTTGTTTTGTCAGAAGCCTTGATGCTGCCTTTGTACCACTTTTCACATCTCCTAACTTTTAGGGACCTTCCACCTAATCTGGAAGGTTGTCATGACCACCCGAGTACAAGGGAGGACAGGGAGTACAAGGAAGTACAGGGAGTTAAGGGAATGAAGGATAAACAAAGATGATTTGATCCTCTTCTGAGGGTTTTGTTTTGATGTCTTAACATGTTTTGATTTGTCTTGTAGACCATATAAGCTGTAATTTTAGATACTCATTGGATAAGTCTGAGACATCTCTGCATTCACTGATGTTCTGCTTTCCCATGTTGCAACATTAAAAGTTAATCAAACCGACTTGACTGTTATTGTTTAAATTATTATTTAAGTTGTATTTGCTTGCAAATTCAACTTTATCCATGACACCTCTCTCTGTTTTCCAGCCATGGTGACGATATGATTGTAACGCCATTTGCACAGGTGAGGGATTACTCCCCTGTTTGTTGTATTGTCCCCATATTATATGCTATATTTATTGACTGTGTATTCTTGCAAACACAAATAATTCAGTCCTGATGTACTTTTTTCCCTCAGGTTCTTGCCAGCTTAAGAACTGTACGGAACAATTTTGGTGCATTAACTAATCTACAGCAAGACAGAACATCAAATAAGTAAGTTGCCAAAGGAGTTATTTGTTTTTATTATACATAAATAAAAGCTAAAAGGAGCAATTTCATAATAGTTAACGGTGATTGAACTTATACACTTCCGCCACCAGCATATCAAAATATTTTATCAGTCATTTTATTAGGGTCCACTGAGGATTGATATTGCACCCTCTCCTGTTTACTGTCTGTACATGGCAGATTCTCACCATTAACACAAAATGGTGTTAAAACGAAATTATATGCAGATGATGCAGTTTTGTTTCTTCAAAAAAAAAACAAAAAAAAAACAAGTGGCTTTTCTGTGAGAGCAACAAACTTTTCTGTAGGAGCAACAAACTTCTGGAATATTCTACCAGTTGTTACAAAACAAATTATGCTTAATCTGATCTGTACTCAAAAATAGTGTTCCTTAATGAATTTCCCAAATTAATTATTTTGCAATATTATGTAACTGTCTGATTTTTTTTTTATATCTTTTGTTTTTGAGAACACCAGAAATGATTTTTTTTTATTACTTTTTCTCTTTATACCTATATTATGTGTATATTTTTTTGTGTGTTTTTTGGATAGTAACAATTTGTAACACCAGTGTTTATGAATGCACAGTGTCCCCCTATAAATGAACAAAATTTAAAAAATATACATAGAAATAAAAAAAAAATATTATTAAAATTATTATTTAAAAAAATAGCTATTCAAATATTCAGCTTTAATCAACATGATGCACCTCCCTGTGCTACTGTATTCAGTACTCACTCATGGTCTGGGTTTGTTTGCCCCCTGCTGTTCTTGATGAGTACTACAACAACATTAGCAATAGAGTGGTCTGTACAGGTGCTCTGATACTTCCTATCTGTGCAGTGAAGATGCAGTGAGAATGTAATGAGATGTGCTTATGTCATGTAGAGACTTAAGAATATAAGGTGTTAATAGTGGGAAACTGCTGATTTGTTTTATAAAAGGAAATCTGTCTCCCTATAACAGGAGATCACCCATGTGTAACCCACCACCAATCACCAAGACCACCTTCACAGGTATGTGGACAATAAGAGTAGTGTGTGTGTGTGTGTATGCGCGCGTGTCTGATTTTCATGTTTCATTTTCATTGACCTTGGTGTGATATGTAAATCAGGAGTCATGGTAATAATAGTAGTAGTAAAGCAATGTAAGGGATGCTGCTGGTGTTATGATTTTGTCTATTTAAAGATGTAGCATCATTATGATGATGAGCAGGCAAACACAGATATCCTGCAGGGAGCCAAATAACATAAACAGCATGTGCATCACAGTGAGAATACAAATATGACTGACATATGTAGCAGAGATTTGGCTCATTTGGAGCTTACCTAGAGTTACACAAAAAAATGTACAAATGAAAAAAGACCAAATATTCCTAGGATTCAGCAGTTGTTCTTTCCTTGTGAAAAGTTTTGGATGTGTGTGGCTCTTCTGTTAGTCTAGTATGTCTAGTGTGGCCAGTGGTACAGTAAACAGATTGGCAGGACTGATACCTGTACATTATTTATGAACACAGGGCAGGTAGCCTGCACGGACGTTAAGGTTTCTGTCTGTGTGACATCCATTCTGTGTATAGACTATGAGTGATAGGGCACACAGGGCCATTTTTGTCATTGATGCTTAAGGAAGTTTAATTTGTTTAATTTCCCTGAAGCCATAGTAGCAGGAAGCTGCATCATCCCTATAGATTTCACATTTCACAGCTCCAGCCACCCTCCAGACAGACATTCACATATTCGGATAAACAGGCCAACAATGTATGCAAGCAGTTTACAGGTGCTTAATTTATATATATTTCCTCTGTGAGATTTTTATGATAACAACAAGCCAAAGAAGACTTCAAGATCCTGTTAAATTTTAGTGCATACTAATACTAGTTACCAGTTTATTGCCAACAGGCTGGCATGTTTCAGCACTTGCTTTGCTTCATAAAAATTGGAGCTATCATAATGGATTGTTAGCCCCATATATGGATGTACTGTAACTACTAGAAAGATAATGTGTACTGCATAGCTTGTCTGGTGTATTTTGAGAGTTTTTGCTCAGACACATGGCACAGACACTGTGTGAAGGTTTGAATGGACTGACAGTCGCTTGCTTTTTGAAATTATCAGGGGCTGGAACATGTGCACACACTGCACACACTGATGTAGTAACGTTTGTACTCTCAGATGTTCCTGCACATCATTTACATATACAGTACATACAGAAGCTAAGCTACATAACCTGCTTATACATTAAGAACTGAAGACATTGCACAGTATTTAGAACAAATTTAAACTGCCATTATTGGCACTGCCATAAGCTGGTGACAGCTGTGGATGTGGGGGAAGCTACTGGTAAATAAGAGGTTTTAGGTTTTCATTATCTTCTTCTGTTTCCTCCTCCAATTCGTAAACATTCAGCAGTAATCTCAAAGAACAAACAGGTTGTTGGTTTGACAAAATAGTAGTAATATATTTTATTGGTATTGTGTTTGCCAGGGTTCTCCAAAACACAGATGAGGCATAAGTCTGAGGAAACTGGACCCCGGGAAATTAAAAAGGGACACAGTGTTTATCATCGAAAATCAGCTACTGAAAAAAGACAGTGGATTACTTTGTAATGCATTTATAGTATGGTACAAGTATGGTAATTAAATTAAAAGTGATTGGCTGCTAATTAGTGTATTTGGAATGATAGTCTACGAGAGCATATATAAATAGTAATCATGGAGTTTGGGATTGAGCCTTTATATTGCATCAGCAATCGCATCAGTAATACTTCTCCTCCTAGTTGTGCAGCCTCCTCTCTTTGCCTCTCCTTCTTCACATTCCTTGGCCTCTCCCTCTCTCCCCGTAGCAGTCCAGCTTCAGTGTTGAGTGGTTCCGCTGCGTAGTTTGGCTGCAGCCTTGTGTCTGTGCAGCAGAGTGGCCTCTCCGAGTGCCGGTGTCTGATGTCGCACTAAGCATGAGAAGAATGTCATTGACGTCAGTGCAGTTGCTGTCAGAAAGAGTAGCACCCCAGCCACTAACACCACACCACGGAGAGAGACAGAGAGAGGGGAGACTGAGAGAAAGGAAGAAGAGACAGTGAAGGGAGACAAAAGGAGGAGGAGGAAGGATGTTCAGAGATCAGTGGAGGAAGCAAGGAGTGTGGGAGAGGAAGAGGACTATTGAAAGGAGAAGGGATAGATTTGTTAATGACAATGAAGCAGGAGAGGGGAATATTGTAGAGAATAGCAGTGATGGTCAGTGGTCATTCTGGTACGTCTAAAGCAAGTATAGTCCACAATGCTACACTATAATTTATGACTCACAAGTGTAATATCTTCATAATTGTAATACCTTCAGCTGAATAAAAGCTACAAATGCAATGTAGTGCTACAAACTTTGCACCATGTACTTTAAAAAATACAATGTCATAATGTGTAAATGTGTAAAAAGTAGAAAGAAGCAACTTTTTCATCAATTTTATTGATAAGAAGCAGCTTTTTTTTTATCATAAAAGTCCAAATGAAGCTGCAACAGTACTGCTGTTTCCCAAAACTTAAATACACATTGGAATAAAAAAAAAGTATTTGTATTTTAATCTGCCAGTGTTTTCTAGGTCTCTGTAATTGAATTACAGTCAAAGTGTCCTCCTCCCAGATTTCTTATCACATAGCATTAGAAGCCCTTGCTCACCCAAATTAGTCAAAATGTCAGTATTAATTGGCTTCTGACAAGGTGACACTTTCTGTTAACACAGGCTGACTTTGAAAGAAGCAAGTCTTTAATTTTTAGGAAAGAAATTGAAGGATATTTAGAACAATGATCAGGAGCATTCTTGACCATCTTCTGTCCTTTATAAATGTGTTTGTCCCTCTATCATTGTCTATTTGTATGCTGAGCACATACATCCATGCTTGCATGCACACACAATACAGGGAGCTCCCACCTCTTGCTCTACTCCTACAACTCCAGTCCACGTTTTGCCACTCTCCCTTCCCCATCCACGGTGCAGTCCTCTCAGGCTTTAGGTACAGCTTGGGGAGAGCAGCATGTTGGGCTACCAGGGACGCTGAAGCAACAGCAGCCCACCCCTATACACACACAGCATCTATAGAAAACCAGCACTGCACCGGATTATACCCTTTCCTTTCTGGATTGCATGGATATTTTTATTGGCAGACAGGCTAAGGAGACAAAATCATGATGTGTTTTGGTTAGCATTTTATCTGGTGTGAGTGTACGTGTGTATGCATGTGCATGTCAATTTGTGTTTGTGTGTATGTGTGTGTGTGATGTCTTTGTATTTGGTAACCATGTCAGGCTGCTATGACCAATCCTGGATTTGTTTAGTGCTGGACCACACTGACATAGAACTTGACTGGTTCTAAATCTCTCACTGGATACTCTCCTCGGTCCGTGTCTTCCTTCATCCCTCCTTATGGCAGACATGGGCCTGCTAAGCAGACTGCTGTTCATCCTGCTACATGAGTGGAATTACACCCTTCTTTTGAATGATAGGGTAAACCTTATACACCCAGATCACTGAGTGTGATCTGAGTGTGCTGTTCGTATATCCATGTGACATTGTCTGTTTTTTCAATGTGGCTCTTTGCAGCAGCTGAATTAAAGAGGTAACCTCTTCTATGCTGTGGTTTTCTTCTCATTCAGACACTCAGATCTGACTCAAGGTGGCTGTTTGCCATCCATCAACTCCAAATGGACTCCCTGGGATTGTATCTGACTTGTTAATTGGATAAAGAGAGAATCCAGGATTTGAGCTGTAGGACTACTGGAGTTAACTTTTCTCCAAAGGATTCAGTAAGGCTTCATTCAGCTGGCCTGTGGTTAGGATACGGGACAACAAGGCCCTGCTCCCAGGCCCCACAGCTGGCTCATCTGTCCAGTATGAAGAGTCACCCATGTGTCTACTCGGGGTATCCCAGCTTAGCTGTATGTGGGGTGGGAGACCCTGGGCCTGGACCGTCCACTAGTCCTCTGAAGCGGGCCCTTACTGACCCCTTGCCCTCCTGTCTTGCCCCTGCAGAGGAGGCCTACCAGAAGCTGGCAACTGAGACCCTGGAGGAGCTGGACTGGTGCCTGGACCAGCTGGAGACGTTGCAGACAAGACACTCAGTCAGCGAAATGGCCTCCAACAAGGTAAGGATAACAGAAAAGTTCATTCCAACTTGGTGAGATAGAGTTTTCTTTCTGTTGTAAATTAGTTTTACTGTGGGAGCTAACAAGAAAACATCTGCAGGAAGTATTAATGTATTTAGTTTTATTTCTTTACTTCAGATGCATTATTGTGGAAATGCACTGTATCATTTATTGAGATACATCCAGTTGCTGCTTCAGAGGATTCAGTGTCTTCTTGGGGTTGATGTTAACAGGATGTGACACTTCAGAAACTGACATGTATACAGTGTGTAATACAGTTACAGTAAATGTATTTGGGTCAAGTTGTATATAATTATCTTTAGCTAAAGTTACACTATGCTGTACATCATATATACAGTGTTTCCCGTAGGTAGAGAATTGATTTGTGGTGGTAAGCTAAAGATCCATGTAAGAGTCAGCAACAAAACAGCATTGCATTCACAGGCTAACCTCTGATTAGTGAAGTCATGTTTTCAATACATTTTCTCATGTAGATTCATGAGATTCAGCAGATTTTTGAATCGATCCACACATTCACCTGCATTTCCATGCATTCTTTTGTGAGAAAGAACGAAATGTAAAAATACAGAAAAAATGTATTTGGGCACAAGTAATTCCATGGGCATTGCCACCAAAATAAATTCTGTAAATGGAAACACTGTTGTACTGTAGAGTCATTCAGCAACAATGAAATGCTTTTAATTACACAAAGCCACACTGACATTCAGCACATATTACAAAGTGTTGTTGTTTGACTTTAACGTGTGTATTTGCTGCTTTGCCACCAAGCCTCGCTCCTTGTTCATTTGTCAAGTGTTTATTTACTCAGAGTGGTTAGCATGCAAACCTGAGGAGCCATGACACCTCCTATTGCATCCACAATTGTTTGGTTATGATATGGCTTGGATTTATTGATGTCCTGTAGGGCTTTTCTAACATTCGTCCCATCAAAGCGAACATTATTGTATTTGTGTTGTATTGTTTGTGTGTTAGGTGTTAGTGATAGCATCGTCATGCAGGGAATTGTGCTGTGAACATGCTCAGTCGCCTTCAGACCCTTGTGTGTGTGCGTGCATGTGTTGGGGGAGAGGCTGCTGTGCCGCTCTGCATGCTGATCAGCTCTGGGCTCTGATGATGTCACACTCGGTGATGTCACAGGAGGGGGATGGACTAAGGAGAAACAGCGAGACAGACAGACAAAGGAAACACAAAGATGTACTCTTGCTAGTACTGGTGCAACCATTCACAATCAGGACATCTACCTCATTTAAAAGTTAAACAAAAGATTAAATTGTAAAGTCGTGATTATGCACTGCCTTGCCATCTCTCACCAGCACAGCTATCTGTGGTTGTCATGGCAACAGCCACAGGCCCAACCAGCCTGCTATCTCACTCCAGCATGCATCATAGGTAGTACAGTCACTACATCGCTCTCTCTCTCTCTCCTACACATAGCCATTGCTTTGTGTCTGTATCCTGCAGGCTTTCTGATATTAGCACTCAACATAAGCCTAATTCATAAAAGTAGGAATGTGCTGACACCACATTGCCTGTGAATGTGGCGTCCTGTGACATTCATCTGAAAATTACCATTCATAGTAGTGCCTATGTGTCCTTTAGCAATCACATTGCATACCTACTGCTCAAGAATTGTGTTGCTATTATTTGTGAAGAATGCATTCCCTTTGCCCCTACTCCGTATTCGTGGCCCTAAATCATGGAATTCCCTGCCAGAGGACCTCAGATTGGCTCTTCTTTTAAGACCTGTCATAAGACTTATTTCTGTCGTATGGCCTTCACTTAAATGTGCTAATTGTTCTTATTATCTGTTTTATCTTACTTTATTATTTTTTTAATTTATTTTCTCTCTTAACTCCCTTTTTAATTGTTTTATGGTGTGGTTTTAACTTGTTTTAAACTGTCATTTCAATGTGTGTTAAACTCAGATATATATTGTTAAGCACCTTATAACTCTGTTTTGAAAGGTGCTATATAAATGAAGATATTATTATTATTACTCCGACTCCCCCCCCCCCCCCCNCCCCCCCAACCCAACCACCACCACCAATAGTGAGCACTGATCAGGTTTTGAAATATTCTAAGGAAATAATGCCTCTCACCATTGCATTCTCAAAATTATTTGGTTAGGCCCAAGGGTTCCAGAACAAGGGGGCATAAACTGTAGCTGTTAATGACTGGCCCAAAGAGATGATGGCTGATGATATTGAGTACCACAACTATTATTACTACTCATCATTGCCATCATCGCCATTATCATCGTTATCATTGTTATCATCATCATCATCATCATCTTAATATGTTAATGTTCTTGTTTATTTACTGTGCCCTCTGCATATATTAGCAACCTTAGTTAAAAAAAAAAAAAAAGNTTAAAAAAAAAAAAAAAGGACTCTGAAAAAAAAATGTCTTTATATTTATCCTCTTGATCTTTCATTAAAAATATAATCTTTAATTAAAGTAAAATAATTGAAAGGAAAAAGAAATTATCATGAAACAAATATTTTTCTCAATCGGCCTGCAGGAAGCCGTGTGTCTATACTGAATATACACACAGTGAGGAGAAGGGTTCGAGTGCCAAGAATCTCCAAGGATCACAGCTGCACAATTGGAGCTGTTAGTTGTGTCTTGAGGTCAGAAAGTCTCCAAAACAACGATCCGATTGAGATAAACAATTAAGACATTTTGTTTCACAGCTCATTTTGCTTTTATTTACAAAAGTTGCCAATGTTTGTGGAGGACGCTGCATTTCTTTACTTATTTATGTCTTACCCCTTGGTGCCCACTCTTAACTTTTAGCTGCTTACAATGAAAGCCACTTAAATATGTTTTCATCTCTACATTTTATTTGGATCATCAATAGACAGCAGATTTACTTCAGTAGTAGTTCACTGAATCCAGAGCGTGCCTGCTCTCTGTGTATTGTGCAGAGAGGGGGGCGTCTGCTGCCAGAATAAATGTGAAAAATGTGAAAAAAGAAACAAAGACAGAGATCTGAAGGTGTGATGGGCTAAATACAGCAGGGATGGATATTTTTGGTCACTCTGTAACAGATAAGCTTGGTGTGATACTTTCCAATTTTTGCCCAATAGTTTGTGTTCACACCTCTTGGCCAGGCTTTCAATAAGTGTGTGTGTGGGTGTGTGTGTCTGAGTGAGGGAGGGAGCGAGGGAGAAACAGGGGAGTTGCGGAGTTGTAGAGGTGTCTGTAGGTGTATATACTATATTTGTGAATCTGCTTCAGTCAAGAGATGCCTGTGTTAGTGTGTGTGTGTGCGCGCGTGTGTGTGCATGTGTGCGTGCATGTGTTGGGCCCGTGCCAGTTTGCTTGGCTCACAGTCAGTTGCAGCCGCTGGATCTCAGCTAGCCAGTGGTCTCATCTGCACCAGCCTAGCTGCAAATTACTCTCAGTGGCAGCCTGGCAGGCTTTGTGTACAGGTGGGGTGTAAAGTAAGCAGAGACTTTTGGTCCCTGTTCAATCCCTGTAGCCGCTCGACCATCTCTCTCTCTCTCTCTCTCTCTCTCTCTCTCTCTCTCTCTCTCTCTCTCAAGTATAACTGTAGAATCTATTACAACAGTCATACAAATTAGCCTTCCCTTTTTCGCTTATAATGTTGCATTTTAAATTAATTGATGTTAAATATTAAATTATATTTACGTTGCAAGGTATTTCTAATATTTTGTCCTCATACATGTAAAAGGGGTGAACAGAACAGAGACACCTTTCAGTGTAATCCAGTCCCAATACAATAACACTGCTAAAAGTACAGCCAAACTACAGCTAAAAAACAGCCTCATAGAGTTTAATCAACACATTTCTGTCACAGTGTCAACAAAAACAGCATTCTAAGCTTCAGCTGGATTTTTAGGGCTATTGTATTGATTGTACAGGTGTACTTAATGAACTGGTGTACAGCTGACTTTTGCTCTCTTTTGATAGGAGAATATGTTGTATTGTCCTTCCTTTTACTGTTTAAGAGAAAATTCTATTAAAATTATTCCTTAAGTAAGCTTTGACATTCTTTTTAACTCCACCAAGGAGGTTGTGTGATTACTGGCTTTTGTTTGTATGTTAGCAGGATATCTCAAAACAATATAGATGGATTTGGATGAAATTTGGGGGACAGATATATAATGTTGAGTGAAAGAAGTGATTAAATTTTGGAGGTGATCTTCCAGAATCCAGAGGAAGTTTTTAGCCTATTAAATCCTTGGTGTAGATATGAATGCCTTCTTTTTTAAAATCATGTATGACAACCTCTTAAACTCAATGGCACTCACAGTAGCCCATGTCAATATAGCGCTTTCTGTTTCTGAGCCACTTCAGAGAACTGTGACGCTTGCCTTTTTTGCAAGTTGAATGGGTTTTCACAGTGATGTTATTGTGACTCACCTCCCATGGAAACTGCTTTTGAGAAAGTTGACCTGTGTTTCAGTATTGTGTGATGATGAACGAGGTAGCCTCTGTTTTAATAACATATTGTAAAGTAAGTTAAAGGACCATACCGTCCATTTTGCATGTTTGAGCCTAATATATTCAATTTTCATACATGTTACGTTACTGACAACCATTTCCCAAAGCATAAAACTATATTTAAGCTTTCCTGATATTTTGTAAAATCTCTTATTAATCTATCAAAATCAAATATTCAAGCGATACACCCACCTTAAAAATCAATGTTTTGCCTGCTAATAGTTACGCAGCCTTATGCAGCCTTATTAAATTTTCGATAAATGCAGGTCTTCTTTTAGGACTATATTCCCCAGTGGAGACATACATTCACTCTGCACTTTTTATTGCGCTTAAACGCTAAAATTACGTAATTTTGAAAAAAATACACATCTTTTTCGCAATGATGGATTACCTATCCCAAGAACGTTGCAAGTATCAACAAGAAAATATTTTTTTAATTCACCGTTCCAGTAGTATGCTTTGGGAAATGATTGTCAGTAACGTAACATGTATGGAAATTGAATATATTAGGNTTCCAGTAGTATGCTTTGGGAAATGATTGTCAGTAACGTAACATGTATGGAAATTGAATATATTAGGCTCAAAAATGCAAAATGGCTGGTATGATCCTTTAAGCCTGTCACTACATAAACACAAATGCACCTAACTGATGTATACACAGACACACACACAAATCACCTTCCTTCTGCACCACAGGAATTGAAGGAAAGAGAAGAGCTAGATTTTCCACTGACTTCAGTTCCAGCCAATCGCAGACTAGAGGTCACAGGTGACCTTCTGTTCCAAACCCAGCCAATCAGAGGTGACGATGAGCTCACACTTCATCCATATCTGGACCCCGATTTGCTGCTGTTGTGTGACATTGCACGAGAAGCAGCCTGTGCTCTTCACATGGGAGCTTGTGTCATACACACCGAAGCATGCAGGCAGGGCAGGCAGCCAGCCCTGTTTGACAGAAACATTTTTGCTGTGCTGGAGCTTTGGCATCAACCAAGCATCCGCACAATCATCAATTATTCACAACCTCAGCAGTGTGTCCCTGTGTATGTGTGTGTGTATGTGCACGTGACGTATCATAATCTGTGCGGTCACGATATGCTGTCATCGGATCTTTGGGGAGCTGAATTCCATCCGCTCTTCTTGCAGACTTCGTTCCTCCTCTCCACATCTTGAAATATGGGCTCCTTTCAGTGGATTTTTACAGGACAGAAACACGATGCTTCATTTATGGACTCTCTACAGCTGATTTACATTGAACCGAGCTCTGAGGGGTCTTCAGGTTGAGATTTTTACACCAGAGCAGCTTTTTTTTGTTTCACTTGCTGTATAGCTCTTTCATCATCTGAGCTGTATTTGGGTCTATACTTCTAATACCTGTCTCTGGGTCTGGATTTGTTTGATTTTTTATTTATCAAAATGCCTGAAGCCAATTATCTGTTTTCTGTATCTTGGGGATATATAAAGGTAAGATCTGGTCTGTGATTTGGATATTTTAATGATAGTGTTTTTGTTCTACATCTGCTATAATCAGATTTTTTAAATAGCTGGGTTTCCTTTACAAAGAATGGAAATATTTTCCAGCTGAGGTTTATCTTTGAATCATATTGGCTGCGAGGATGTATGACCACAAATAGAAAGCAGATAGCAGATGCCAACAATGGAACAGTGACTTCTGGATCCCGTGTGCTTTTTAGTGATTCTGTGATGCTGCCTGCACTGTTGTGTTCTCTTTGAGTGGTGTATATGTGATGCACAGCACAGAAAAACATACGTAATTGTTTCACTTTAAAATCACATTTTAAACACATACATACAACTGTAAAATGTTGAAAATTTCTGTTCTTTAATTTTTAGACCACAGATGATGTCAGAGATGGAATAAAAAAGGTTTTTTTTCTAAAAACCTTTTTAGGGCAACAATCCTCCAGGTAGTGAGGTTGCTTTACATGATCTAATTTGGTTAGGGATTTATTTATTTATTTAATCATTTATTTTTAGGTTAATCTGTAGACTTAGCTGACATTTATTTGTCTTTCTACTCTACTGGTTCTTAATATCTGAATAAAGCCTGTTACAGATATTTTTGCCTTCTGTGTCTCCATTTTAAAAAGGCACCCAGTGAATGCCCCGGGTCTTATTCAGTAGGTTGTCAATACACAATTGAACAGTATTTTTATTTGTGTTCTGCTGGGATAGGCTCCAGCTCCCATGTGACCCTCAACAGGACAAACGGGTAAAGAAAATGGATGGATGGATGGATGGAGTGTTTTAATGGGTTATTTGAAGTAATCGATATTGACTTCATATAATCAATCCGTGTACATACACTACCCGTTTGTATAAAGCCCAGAATCATTTAAACAATGCAGTTCCTTTGTGATCAGTTTTATAACTCTGTTGCACAACTGCTTTTGTAAATCCCTGGTTACAAGCATTCACCACCATGTCAATCAGTTTGATCTTCAAATCAAAAGCCGGAGCTAAATTTGGGTCTTCCACTCCAATTATAAACAGGACAGGAATGGAACAAGGTGAGGGAGGGAGAGAGAAGTTGGGGAAAATGGGCCACTGACGTCCTCAGCAGTGGGCTTCTAGCCTGTGCTGTGTGTGATTGTGTGCATGTGTGTTACACCAGGAATGGTGAAATTCCTGGATATAGGTACTTTGATGTGCTGGGAGCTTCTTCTTTTTAAAGACCCCAGAGAGGCGCCCCTGTGCTTATATAATCATTTGATTTATTCATGAATTTGATTAAATTTCATTTTAATTACAGAGAAAATTTTGTATCAGTGGCTGTCCCTCTCCTTTCCCTTAAACATATTTTGTGTCATTGTTCATTTGTTTCTTGAATTGTATTTACAGTTTCTGTCCTCTAGTTTGATATGATTTACTGAAGAACGCATATCGTACTTCTTAATACTAATCTTAATAAGGAGAAATATACAATAAATAATAAAATGTGATTGTGAATTTTCTATACTTTTGCATATTAACCATGTCAAACTCCAAATATGTGTTTTTCAGTTCAAGAGGATGTTGAACAGGGAGCTGACTCACCTATCAGAGATGAGCCGTTCCGGGAACCAGGTGTCCGAGTTCATCTCCAGCACCTTCCTGGGTGAGTGATGACACATGAAGAGAGATGCACTTGTTTGGAAAAAAAAAAAAAAAAAANAAAAAAAAAAAAAAAAACATCTTTTCTGAACAGCCAAGCCTGGCACTGAGTGTCCCTTCTTGTACATGACCAACAGAGAGCATCTTCTCTGGCTCTCAGAACTTTGGACAGGGTGGTTACACGGGGGCAGAGTTAACATGTTACTTTTCCCCACCAAACATGTAACACTGCCTCAGTTTTAATGTAGAGTCCGTGAAGGTGGCCTTGGGCATACTCCACGTTACTCCTCCCCCCACCCTGCAATCCAAGATGCAGTAAAATTGCTAGTGAAACAACCAGAACTTGAGACTTTTAAGAAAATTTAGACTTTTACTAGTTGAATTACCACAGCAAGAAACTCATTTTCTCTTTTTAATTTTATTTTCCCTGCACTTCTGCAGACAAACAGCATGAAGTGGAGATGCCATCCCCTCAGACACAGAAAGAAAAGGAGAAGAAGAACAAACCCATGTGTCAGATTAGTGGGGTGAAAAAGCTGCAGCATTCCTCCAGCCTCACCAACTCCAATATTCCTCGCTTCGGAGTCAAGACCGAGACTGAGGATGAACTTGCTAAGGTGTGTTAGTGGAATTTGAGTGTTCTTGAAGCTTTAATACACATTTATATCTAATACAGATTGTGCAGCAACTGAAATAAATTAGAGAAATAGAGAATGGATGATAAAAACCAAGATGTATTTTTCTCTGAATGTTTCTATGCATTTGCTCTCCAGGAGTTGGAGCATGTGAATAAATGGGGCCTTAATGTTTTCAAAATCTCAGAGTTTTCTGGGAACCGGCCGCTCACAGTCATGATGTACACAATATTCCAGGTAACAACATCGGTTCCCCTGGATTATTTAGTCATCAGTATTATCCTTTTTTGTGTGTGTGTGCATGTGGTCATGATTTAATATTTCACTACAGAGAAAATGCTTGTCTGATCCAGAAACTCTGTTTTCTGTTTGCTTTCTGGTGTGTAGGAGAGAGACCTGTTAAAAACTTTTAAAATTCCACTTGACACCTTTATAACATACCTAATGACCTTAGAAGACCATTACCATGGCGATGTGGCCTACCACAACAACATCCATGCTGCTGACGTCACCCAGTCAACTCACGTGCTGCTATCCACCCCCGCCCTTGAGGTGAGACAAATGCACACACACACACACANCACACACACACACACACACACACACACACACACACACACACACACACACACAAGTGCATAGAAACATAAATGTGTAGCTCAGGCTTCGACAATCAGCTTCAATCAAATTCTAGCTCAAAGTCCAATCAATGGCTCTTAGTTGTCAGGATATTTTTGTCCTACCATTTGATTCACTCATCATTGCCCTTCCTCCTCCCCTCTGTGCACCATTCTTTATTCCAGGCTGTGTTCACAGACCTTGAGATCCTAGCTGCCATCTTTGCCAGTGCAATTCACGACGTGGACCATCCTGGAGTCTCCAACCAGTTTCTCATCAACACCAGTGAGTCTAAATGCAGCGCTATCTTAGCAGCTGCGTCAGTGGCTTGGCAGTATCACAAAAACACACATGGTGATATGCACACATGTAAGGCACACCCTGACTCGTACTTTCTTTCCAGACATATTCTTGCTCATAGAATTAGAAATTTGCAAAAATTATACAAAGATACAGTGCCTCACAAAAAGTGAGTGTACACCCTTGGTGATTTGTTAACATTTTCACTAGAGTTAGGTAGTTTGGTTCACATGGTGCGCAGTACACAAACTGAACCAAACAAATTGATTTTTGTTTCATCATCAGACCAAAGAATGCGTTGCCAGTAGTTGAAAGATTTGGTTTCATGCTCTTTTGCAAATTTTAAACGGGCTTGTTTGTGAGCTGGCTTCAGCAAAGGTGCAGTTTGTGTGGAGGCAGTCTCATGAAGTGTACAACGAAAAGTGCATACTCCCAACCATGAAGCATGGGGCTGGAAGCCTCATGGTTTGGGGTTGTACGAGTGCTGCTGGTGTTGAAGAACTCACTGTCATTGAAGGAACCGTGGACTCTGCTATGTATTGTGAGACTTTGAAAGAAAAAAATGATTCCTTCCTTAAAAAATCTGGGTCGCCAAGCCCTATTCCAACAGGATAATGACCCCAAACACCGTTCAAAGATGACCACGTCCTTCCTACAAAAGCACAAGATCAAAATCATGGAATGGCCAAACATGTTTGCCTGACTTGAATCCTATTGAATGTCTTTGGGGCATTCTTAAATGCAAGGTTGAAGAGCGCAGAGTTTCCAAATCAGAAAGCTCTGAGAGGTCATCCTGGAGGAGTGGAACAACATCTCAAGTGATACTTGTGCTAAGAATAAAAGCTGTATTGAAAAACAGTGGTGGTCATTCCAAATATTGAAGTTTCCTAACGATACATCTCATGGTGTACTGACTTTTGTTGCTAGTTAAATGTAAAGACTTCATGTGTTTTGCTTGAAAAAAACAACTTTGTATGCCATTCCTGAATAAACATGGTGGGCCTTGTTCTAAAAAAAATCCTTGAGTTTCTTGGAGTAACTGGGAGGAAACTGTAGTTTTACCAAAGTATTACCAAATCACCAAGGGTGTACTCACTTTTGTGAAGCACTGCACATAGACACACAGTATCTGCATGCACGTGTACACATTTTTAAAAGCATGTTTTTTGTTTGTCATGTGTCACCGCTTTGACATTTGATTCCGAGGCAGGGAGTTCAAAGAGGAGATCAATACTCTGCTTAATGTGTCCTCTCCCTTTACTGCTCAGACTGACATGTTCAAAAAACAAACCTCATCCACCCACAAGACATGATGGAGTGGGCGACACTGCATATAAGAACATCGTTTGTATGGGGTTCACTGGAGATTTCTTATGTCACTTGGTATAAATGTTGTTGCTGGAGCAATAGGGTGGGCTACAGGGCAGAGAAACCCTCTTTAACCAGACTTCCAGGGTTCAAGACTTTTTGTTGGCATTTGAAGTGTCCTTGAGCAAGTCACTGAATCTTTACCATCTCTTTGCTGTAACTGACTCACTTATAGCTGAATGTGTCTCAGGCATCATCACAGTTTGGTAATTCAGAGGACAACACATACAAATAGCTTTTAAATCCACAGAGTTTTTCCCTTAAACACCCAATCTGGAGGTCAATAGAGGCTAAATTTGACTGTTGCATAAGAGCATTAGTAATACCTTACAGAATAGAAATGACATTGAGCAGTCTAATACACTTAATGCACTATGTGTTGTGCTTCCCGTAAACTCATGTGGGGAATCCCTGCAGTAAAGGCAGTGTGAGTCATCCGTGTTAGGAGCCACCAGAATGATCTTCTGTCAGCCACAAAGAAGCAGAGCAGGATCCCCTTTCTCCTCTCTGCTCCACTGTGGGCAAGACTAATGCATCTTAATGGAAAATCTAAATACAGCTAGAGGACCTTCACATGACCCAGAGTGGGGAAACCTCTCAGTGGAAAACATGCTGGTGCTTTCTTTTCCTCTGGGTCATGATGTGTGTGTAACCGCAGGTCTGGACAGGATTATGAGCTGTGAACTGAGCTACGAGCTGCTGCTTTAATTTGCATTTTGCAAATGTAATGCCTCAAAATATGAGTGAAACGGGAGGAATATTTGCAATATCATGATGTGTGACTACAGCTGATGTCTTGCAGTGTTAAATTAATTTCAACCTTGATTTTCATTGTATCTTTTATTTAAAAGCCACATTGTCACAAACTACACTAAACATTCTGTGTTTTCGATGCAGATTCTGAGCTCGCGTTGATGTACAATGACTCGTCAGTGTTGGAGAACCACCATCTGGCTGTGGGTTTCAAGCTCCTACAAGAGGAAAACTGTGACATCTTCCAAAACTTGACCAAAAAACAGCGACAATCACTGAGAAAGATGGTCATTGACATCGTAAGTTAATATTCAGGCTTGCCTAGCCTGTTGTTTAGGGTCAAGTATCATAATAAAAAAAATAATATGTGCATTCTTTCATTGTTTCTTGCATTGCGGCAGCCTGAATATTGGTGTTGTTTTTCTGGGTGTGCTCAGGTGCTAGCAACAGACATGTCCAAGCACATGAATCTACTGGCTGATCTGAAAACCATGGTGGAAACCAAGAAGGTGACTAGCTCTGGTGTTCTACTGCTGGACAACTACTCTGACAGGATACAGGTCAGACAACTATCCACATTGATAAGATCTTGCGAAAAGCTTTAGAATTCCAAGAAATTCCACGACCAGGTTTTTACAAACCTGAAAAGTGATTCAGCTTTGACGTGGCCTTGATGCTAGTTTGTGATTTGTTACGTTCAGGTTCTTCAGAACATGGTTCACTGTGCAGACCTGAGCAACCCCACCAAGCCTCTGCAGCTGTACCGACAGTGGACGGACCGCATCATGGAGGAGTTCTTCAGCCAGGGCGACCGGGAGAGGGAGAGGGGCATGGAGATAAGCCCCATGTGTGACAAACACAATGCATCGGTAGAGAAGAGCCAGGTAACACACACACATGCACACACACACGTACACACATGGATACCAGGGAGGGAGTCTTAAAATTAGATTTTGAGTCACGGGACCACGATTTCATTTTTTGCAGAAATTCTCAATTAAGACTCAATTATCATTTCATTAAAGCTGCTACAAGTTGTGTGTTTTTATTCTTCATGAAGACATGTTAGCATTTTCTCATGGCTGCATTGGTCAGATTGCAAAAGGCTGCCAGTGCTTTATTAAATGGTTGCATTTATCTTTATTTATGATTCACTTTTCTCTGATTTATTTGTCCTTGTTAGCTGAAAATAACTTAACCTATTGTATGTTTCATACTCATGGAATAAGCACAAGTAAATGCATACTTTAGTAGCAACTGCACACTGGAATAGATCCTAATAATAGCACCACTATAAGCTGCGTATAGTGAGTCAAGCTTCTTCATCCCCAGGAGGGTATGAAATCTGACGTTCATCAGAATTGATTGTTAGAATAGAATTTTTCAAGCAAAGACAAGTTTCTTGGTATAGCAAATGACAGAGAGAAGCAGAGATGAGATGAACACATAGGATCAACATCCATCCATCCATTTTCTTTACCCGTTAAAATAATTTAAAGGGAAAAAAATTCAATAAAGTTTCCCTCACTCCTCTCACTTTCTCCAGCTCATACAGAACACTGTTATTCTTTAAAGAAAAAAATGCCAAAAATAACAAAATATTTCTCAGCATGACTTTCACAGTCTACTTTATCCTTGTCACTTTGTCTGAATGCTTTACTGAGCATACACATGAATTCAGCATTACAATAAAATGCAGTAAAACTATACTGTACTCTGTTAGCGAATTAGTGAGTAATGAACAATGGAAGAAGAAAATTAGGGAAGTGTGGATATATTGTGGGTATATGGAGGGAGAACCACAATATTTTGAGAGTGAGAAAAAGAAAAGTTCTGTCTATGAGGACAAAATCCCCTCCAGTTATTTTGTCTTAAAATTCCCCATAAAAATTGATCTATATTGCTATCACATAAAGCCATTTTAGACATTTTGTCTCAAAGGGCTTTACAGGCTGTTGGCAGCAGTCCCTAAACTTTCCAAGAAGACAGGGGCAAACTCCCTAAAATCCTTAGCATACAAGGTTAAAAAATGGAAGAAACCTCAAGAAAGGCAATTTAGGGAGTGATCCCCTCTCCTCCAACAGCCAGGTGTGCAATAGCAGCCAAAGCTGAAGAAGCAGGCAAATTAAAGAGAGACAACAAAGATGTAACAACACAGTAAATAAAAAAATACAGCACTTGATCCCTGATCCTCCTCCAAAGGATCATAGTTTGCAGGAAAATCACATTATTAACATAGAAGAATCGATTTTTGGAATTTGTGAAGCAAATTCTGAGAAGGTGAGAATATCAGTTCCTACATAAATCATTTTTTCCCAACCCCAAATACCTACACATCCTCTGAATTACTACAAAACTTTTCCCTTCCACTCTTCCTGTAGGTGGGTTTCATAGACTATATTGTTCACCCTTTGTGGGAGACGTGGGCTGACCTGGTGCACCCAGATGCCCAGGACATCCTGGACACATTGGAAGACAACAGGGAATGGTACCAAAGCACCATCCCCCAAAGCCCCTCTCCCACTCTGGATGAGCCAGAGGACAGCAGTCGGCTCCCAGGAGGGGACAAGTTCCAGTTTGAGCTCACACTGGAGGAAGATGGGGAGTCTGACACAGAGAAGGACAGCGGCAGCCAACCTGAGGAGGAGGAGGAGGAGGAAGAGGATGAGGAGGAAGAAGAAGAGGAGGAGAACAGCTGTACTGACTCTAAAACACTCTGCACGCAGGACTCTGAATCCACAGAGATTCCTTTGGACGAACAGGTTGGGGACGAGGAAGATGAGGAGGTAGCAGAAGAGGGCGAGACTCCTTGTTCACAATCATGCGTAGTAGAGGAGGAGGAAGAAGAGGAGGAGGAGGAGAAAGAGAAATCTCCACATACATAGCAGTGTATGGACAGCACCTGATTAACTTTTCTTCTTAGTAATGACAGATGATTATTTATAGAATATTTTTGGGGTTTTGTGGAGTCTGTCTGTGTTTTTATACATCTATGTTTATGGTTCCAAAGCGTGTGCTGCTCTCCACCTTGGCCACTCCTCCTTTGTTCAGACACGCCCACTGGTACTTTTACAAGTTTTTTTGCACTCAGGAAAACTCCTCTCCATTCCCGTTTGTACTGAAGTGGTGTGTCTTTATTTCACCTCCTTTTGCGAGCTTACGTTAGGAGGAGCAGTTGAATTTCTGCTCCTCGCTGTTCATACTACACACAGTTCACATTCTCCTTCCCTCTGCTTGGGCTCAGCCTTGCCTGAAGTTCAGCAGTGTTTCCGTGTTTTATCAAGTGCCCATATGCTACAGAGGTGGTTATCGTTGTGATCAAGGAGAATCTCTATCTCGGTTAAGTCATTTCCTCCCCACTGCGTCACATTCCGCCGCCGCTCTGCTGAAAGCCCAACAGGACGGCTCAGAGGTGCGAGCTGCAGCACTCTGGGGAGTTTTTTCTGTGACACATTTCTGATATGGAAGTCTTCCTTGAAACCCTGACTGACACAAAACTCAAATCTAACAGCCATGACGCTGTCCTAGACCTCTTTAATTTTGTATTGTACTGTATGTAAGATTAAGATATTTTCTAGAATTTACTTTTGCTATTCCTAGGCTTTCTTTTGTTAGCAAATTGACTAGAGAAGCAACTTATGACATTCTTTGGAAAACATGAAACCATGGGGGGAAATGTCTCCCAGATGTTCAATGTTTGAGAGAATTCTTCACAGCTGGGTTGCATTTGGGGTGTTTTAAGGTGTTTGCACTTACTCCAATAGCATTTATATTACTAGTCCCATGCCACTATACTCATATTTGGTTTGCTATGAGTTGAAATTTGGAATTGGTTCTTTTTTTTTTTTTTTTTTAANTTTTTTTTTTTTTTTTTTAACCCTGTTGTCTTATGCTTTACTCCTTGAAATAATTTGTAACTGATGTGGATGAAGACTTTAAAATTTGATTATTGTTGCCTGCAGTTCTTTTGAACACATTCTGAGACAATGCAATGCTTTGTAGTTGATACAAAAAGCACTTTTTGTTTGGAAGCCTTGAGTAGTACTCAGAGTGTACAGAGCTAGTAATGCTGGTTAAAAAAAATGATATGGGAGATTTTATACCAGTGTTCTAAAAGTTTAATTTTTTTTTAATTTTTTTACCCATTTTATGTGACATATACAGTACATAACACTTGCTTATCTTCTCTTGCTCTCCATGATTTTCTTGATTGCCATACAGTGAAGCCAGTTCATTTTCAGTTGTGCAATATGAATTTCTGTTTTTATCATACAGTAATAACATTACATTTTGGCACCCTGATAGTAAAGTTGCTGTCTTTGTTTTTGAGAAGACAATCAGCTCCGTTGTGTAGTCGTCAGAGAAGGTAGATACTCTAATGCACTGATATATTCATATATCACCACTTTAATGTTTTTAATGTTTAACTCACCAAAATACTCATGCACACTTAGGCTTGAACAGTTCTGTCTTACACCTCGGCCAAGAGTCCTTTCCTTTTTCCACGTTTCCATTATTTCCATGTTGCAACCTATACTATTATTTATCAGTATATTTTTCTATTTGTTGAGTCTCTTTTGCAATATAAAGGTGGTACAGTAAATAATTCACTGTAGCATACAGGCTTGCTGGTTACAATACCCAAATATGCTTTTTCTTCTCTGTACAGAAAATGTAGAAAATCAACAAATAGAAGAAAAAAAACACTTGAAATACGGCGCACAGCTTTTTTTTAAGAGTTCCTGTTTTATTTGTCTTTTCAAAAATCTTTTATTTAATCTTTGATTTTGTGCCAAGATTTTATTTCCCTTTTTTCATCCTCACCCAATGCCCTTACCTGTAATACAGTTTTCTGGTTTTATCACTGTTTACAAACATATATTTATTGTGCTGTAAATAATATACAATTATTAATGTTATTATTATCATAATGCCGTTTGTTGTAAATGGTTGATTCTTATCATCCCTTTTGGTGATGGTGTGGCTGTATTACGTACCTCTTGTTGAGAGAATGTTTATTACACAAGCTTCTTCAGTGTAAAATGATCCATCGACATGTTGCATATCTGAGAACCAGCTCAGTGAAGAGAAGGGGAAAGCCAAATTGTTTTTTAAAAAAGAAACTGTTCCTTGGCCCATGGGCTGTGCCTTAAATTCAACACGTCATTTACTTTAGCCTGTTCTTTCTCCTTTATTTTGTAGTTCTCTTTTGCTGCATTAGTGAATCTCTTGGCTTGGGTTGTCCTGATCTCCTGTTGTGAGGACTTTTAATATCGTTGCCTTTTTACTTTCACAGCCAAACACAGTTTCTTCTAAGAAAATGTGGCAGTGGGTGGAAAATATGTTGTTGACGTGGAAGTTTGTAGAGATTCAAGTCAACCACAAGTCACAGATTTACAATTTGAGTGTTGTGTGGCTTACAGCCAGATGTCTGAGCGTTGTTTTTGCTGTAGATGTGGTCTGAGCTGCTCACACCTTCTTTTATACCCCAACTCTACACTCAGAGATGTGACTCAGAGATGGAAATGAAAAGCGTTCGCCGCAGCGTCGTCAGCGACCATCTGATTGTCACATCTACACACACTGAATGGGGCACAATGGGAGTGTGAAGTTTCTCCTTGACCCTACGAAGCACGAGGCTTTGAGACACACCTGCATGTTCAGCCACTGCTGCATTAATTACGGCTGATACACTGACAGTGTGTTGCTTATCTATGCTCGGCCCGCTTCCACTCACATTACTTGCAATATCCAAAACCACTGACATCTTTCTGCCTGGACAGGAGAAGCATTAGTATATATTTATGTAGTGAAGGGGGGTTTGGGTGGTGTTGGGTGTGTGCATCATTGTCCCACAGTAGGGACTCTTATTTTGACACATACTGTAGATTCTAAACAGCCCTGGACCAATGGAAACAGTGCGTTCTTTTCTCATTCTGTGTTCTATTTTTTTATGGTATGAAAGGAAAAACACAAACTGTAACTTAAAAAAGGTCTTCAGGACAGTTATTTTTTTGGGTTATGTCTTTAGAATGCCAACTTGTCTGGAAGTTTCACAGGACAACTAAAATGTTATTTTAATGGATTCCTTGTTAATTGCAGTCTATTGGATAGCACTGTAGATCATACAAGTTTATGTAAAAAGCATAAAATGAACAAAAAAAGTGTTTTTATATGCAATGGAATAAATAAAAGCATGGGTTGATTCTGCCTACTCACTGGTTTCTCGTCTTTGTTTCGTAGGGTGATATACAGACCAGTGTTTGGTCCATCACCCTCATCATAGAATTCAGCTTACCTGACTCTCCACAGCGCCCTCTACAGCCACAAAAGCCTTTCTGCAGTTCTTTTCATAGTGATAGCTGGATTGTGCTCCCCAAGATCAGTGAACAGAATTTGATGTGTAAAATCAATGAAGTCCCTTTTTAAAGAATCTGTCCTAAATGTCTTAAATCCTCATAAACCACAGTGCACATGTGATATGAGACGTACAGATGAGACTTGTATGTATGTCTACCAGAGATTCATATTACTTCTTTAAGCATAATGATGTAATGAAAATGTAACCTGTAAAAAAAAAAAAAAAAAANAAAAAAAAAAAAAAAAAAGCCTAAGTGTAATCCGTACCTTTTAGAATATATGCAGAGCTGATTTACTAATAACTGGATGATTGATGCTGTTGATTTATTAAACACTGTAACTCAAGGACATGTTGCTTAAAGGCATAAGCTGTAAACAGCAGCAGCGTTTTATATTTTATCTGAACCATGATATCTTCATTATCCTCATCACTTATCCACAGCAGTGGAAATTAGGTAAAAATTGAAATAAAGACCAAAAAAATATATAGAATTATGTCCCTATAATAATGCCCTTTGGCAGGTGAACAAGTATTTCCTTTTTATCAAGATGTAAGTTTGGTGGATTTTTAATCCACCAAATACTTAATAATACTTTTATTACATTATTGCATAATACATTTTCTTCTACCAAATCTGGCATCAACATCCCTGATATTGTTGCAATTGTAGTGCTTCAACGCTAGGTGGCGCACATCCCCTAAAAAAGAAACGGGGCCTCTGCTGCAGCAACACAACCCCATACATCAGATTCAACAGCAAGAAAGAGAGAAAACAAACCCACTGATACATTTTGTTTTATTTCCTATAATCTCAAAAACATACTTTTTACTTTGCTTGCACTCCAAAAAAGAAACATATTCAGTCATTTGTAACGTGTAGTTTTCTAAAACGAGATTTGACCAGAGCGACTGTTTGGGCACCTGAACAGCCTCGTTACTTTTGCTTCAGTATTTCATGGCTATTATCATAAAATTCTAATCTCACATAGACTGATGCACACGTAAAAGTGTGTGGTGTGTGTACACGCACACATACACATGTGCAGGGTCTTTGAAATAATTAATGTACCTCTTACTATGAATTACATGAGTATGGCATATGGCATGGACTAAGTTATTTCTCCCTGACTATCGTTCACAACAACACTGCATTTGGACATGAATACAAGTTCAACCAACAACCAACAGTTAGCAGGAATAGCATACAGTACATGAATACATTTGTACAAAAGGTATACACAAACAATACACTATATTATGTAATTATGTAATTTGGGTGATCACTATGATACACACATACACACACACCAGGTCACACGTTTACTGGCTGCAGTTACTGAATGAAGCACACACTCCTTTGTAGGGACTGTACAGCCGTTTCAGTGCGTCATCAGCATTTGACCAAACTGTCACTCATACTGCAGATATCGTTATCATACTTGAGAAGAAATTCTGTACAGGGATTACTTCATAAAATATTGCACTTATTGGCCCATTGCATCTCACAGCAAGTGCTATGACAATGCTCCTAAATCTGTAACACAGAGTGATATATATGTATATATATCGATATATCTATATACATATATAGATATATAGATATATATATTATACACAACCTCAGAATATAAATCTACATAGATAAGTCGGACTGACTTCATGCAATGTTTTGGAACGTTATTTAACTATGCAACAAACAACCGACAATGCAAAATGGAAGTAATGTTTTTGGCACGGATGTGTTTTTTTTTTTAATGAATTTAATGGACTTCCTGAAATTTCAAATACAGCTATGGATTTACGTTATTGAAGGTATATATGCCTTCTAGCTTCTGTAAGCTGATATCCAACTACTTTATTATGTTAGGATGCTTTGTAACCTCTTAAACTCTTAATTTTCCACTTAAATTTCCTCTTACAAATTTAGAAAAAGTAACCTCTCATGGTATGACATACTATATATGTTCTGTATCTGCAGTTTCAATGCTTTATTGAGGCTATATGATGCTTAAAATTAAAATATTCAATCCTCAGACACCATTTTTTATGGTTACACCATTGTATTAATGGAAATATTTTCAATTTCATGCATTATTTTATGCACATTTTCCTGAAATATTTGGTGTCTTTGGAAACATTGGGTTTTCACAAGCATTTAAAATAAAGGTCTCTAGGTTTGAACAATGCTTGGACATACAAAGTGAATTGGTTCTTCAGAGTTTAAGATGTTAAGCAACTTACTAAGGCAAGAATTTTTTTTTTTTATTCCAAGGACTTAATTTTATACCTAAGACATGACATATTACCATGCTGACTGAAAACTTAAATGTTATTTTAATATATGGCTGTTTATTCCATGCCACAGCTGATCATTCTGTTTTTATATCACACTCTGAACTGTGCCTTATCTGTGCAAAATTTATATTTTGCGGAAATGCGGATCATTGCTCTCAAATATGGTGAGAATGATTTGATGTTCTCTTTTTTTTTAAGGTAAGGCCTTTCTCTCGATAAAACTGCACACATGATTGACTTTTGGCAGCATGCTCATTGCATCGAACTATAAAGGGTCATTTTAGAGGCTAAGCACAAATAAATAGTTGCTTTTAAGATTTTCAGATATGCTTATCAGAGGAATCACACATCTACAGACAGCAAAACGTGTATGAGTATTCACATCTACATTATGCACACTGGAGTCATTCCAAAAGTAGTCATGACTGAGGAACTCACAGAGGCCGTGGTGGAGATGCTAAAAGGCCACTTTTTTATCCAAGGTAGATGATTTTTGTTGACCAAAATGCACACATCTGAGACTCAAAACTCATTCAACACTCACTACATAGTCACACAAGGTTCATTAAACAGACACGCTGCAAAAAAAAAAAAAAAAAAAAAAAAGCCGCTACATCCTATACTGCACTAAATGAAAAATTTGGCAGCTTTAGAAGACAAAATAAACCTACAAAAGAAAACATTTACTGTAAAAAACACAGTTAAAGAGACTGTTAAATTAATAAAGCACTGGTTCCCTCTGTATATACTGTAGTTATTCTAGGATTTAAAGATTTTAAAGTTCTTTAAGATTAACTATACCACATGACCTTAGACTATTTCCAGTATTGGTTTAAAACTATACTAACTAGCAGAAATATGAGAATGTGGCATCTCTAAGAGTACTTCCTAGATATCCTGTAATGTTACATGTTTCACAATAGCCATGTCTGTCTGGTTATTTGCTCTTGATATACGGTGATAGGTTCTGTAAGATACACGACAGCATTTTATAAGTCTACTGCTAAAGAAAGGTTTGAACGGTAGTCCAGAGAAAGCAGCACAAGCAGGAGTGACTCTAAACAACAACCACCTGACAGGACCTGCGCTGCCTCCATGTCGGCCTCACGTAGGTCACTAACAGTTGCATCCGGGCTGTTGGAGGGGCGGAGCACTGTCTGTGAGTTTGGCGGTGGGAGCCCCTGTAGTGACGGCTGGGTCAGTGTCCAAACTCTCAGACATCTTGTCACAAATGAGGTCGACGAGACGTTCAAAGGTCTGCTTCACGTTAATGTTGTCCTTGGCGCTCGTCTCAAAGAACTCAAAACCTTTAAGGTACAGGCCACAGAGAGAATCATTACAGGATATCTGGCTTTTTATTTTCATTTTAAGCAAAATCAAATTCAGTTCACGAGCAGCACTTATTCAGCTATAAAACGGACGGAAGTGTCAGTATATAAAGGTTTAACTGTAAGACTCACCCAGCTGTTCTGCCAGCAGTCTGCCACTGTCTACAGAGACAACTCTCTCCTCTTCCATGTCACACTTATTCCCTGCCAGCACTACCTGTGCATTGTCCCATGAGTAGGTCTTTATCTGGGTCGACCTATACGCAATGAGGCCAACAACAGGAAAAGCGTGTTAAAAACATTTTTATGTAAATTTCTGTGCTACTTTACTGTTTGCAGTCAGATCCTTGGCAGACAGAATGACACAATTCCCCATTTGGATCCGTCTTGAGTAGTGATTTCATCTAGCATTCATGTAATAGTTGAGTCATTGTTGGTAGCAGTGGAAAAGTGGGTCAACTGCCACTGTAAAAATATGCAATAACTGTTCCTCTCATGTAGCTTCTTATAAGCTGTTTATCAGCTCTGTGATGTTTGTCTCTGTCCTACAAACACATTGAAAAGACATATGGAGAACACCGTTATCAAATAATATGAAATGTCTATTAAGAGCTCATGGATAGATATTTTACTCATTTTGACTTGTCAGAACAGGAAAAGCACAGGTCTAACTATTGTCATTTAATAATGCTCTGCCACTGGCAAGTTAAAAAGCTCTTTCTTTAGCATTAAAGTCACAAATTAACTTTCCTTCCATGAAATCCTGATGACTTGATACTGTTGTAGATTTTATGCTCAGAATTTAGCAATGTGCTACAAGCTAATTCATGCAATACAGAATATTTGACACTTAAAGTAACTGCCTAACTGAAATTACAAGTAGTGAAAGGCAAAAAAAAAAAAAAAAAAAAAAAAAAAAGAGGCAGGTAAATCATCAATCATCACTCTGGCCAAAAATCTTAAAGTATTTTCATTTTATTTCTTTAAATTCTCCTTGATGTTATGTGTACTGTAAATTTGCAGTGTGAGTAAAATGATTTCAAATGGGTTTATCCAACAGTACACCCCCCTGGTTCTCACACTGTGGTATGTGTACCACTGGTGGCACTTGGTGCCCCCTGGTCACCAGATTATAGTGGAAATTTCTGCAGAGAAGTGAAAAATTTTAAATCTATGGCAATTCTGTTATTGTGACAAGTTATTCACAAATATGTGATGTGTTTTATTTAAAAATTATTTTTATGTTTAATTAGCATTCCCTTTTAACTAAGAATTGTATATTTTTGCAGAAAATAACCCTCCTTCCACTTCCATTCTCAATAACTTTTTGAGCTCAGTACAGCACACACGCATGCAAGTTGATGTGATTTTTCTTAAAGTCGGTGGCTGTTGGTGAGGATGCTCTTAGCTGCTTTGGTTTGCTAAGTGGTGGTACTTGGTTGAAAAAGTTTGTGACCGCTGGTATAAGCATTAGATGATCAATACTTATTTGTATTTGTGATCCATGTCAAACATTCAAACCCAGCATGATTAAAAAGAAAAAGACTATTTCAAATAATATTTAGGCAGACAGAAACTGCTGCTGTAACACATTCTGGGAAATGATTTAAGGAACAAATATCCCAAGTGGTTGTGCAGTTTTTCTGAAACTAGGGCACCAAACAAACTGTAGCACCAGCTGAAATCAGGAGAAAGAGCCAGAAGAAGAAGAGGAGGGAAGAAACACAGACTGAGAAAGAAAGAGAGAGCAGCATGTTGTTGGCTCTCCTCCTCCTCCTCCCTCTGTCTAGTTCTGACTTGGTGGTTTAAATGTGGTCATTTCAAATCCAGCGACTGATGATATTGACTTCCTGTGTGCATCAGGTTAACAGAGCTACACTTGCAGGTTATGGCTCTGTCTTTATCGGTGATTCTGATATAATTTGGCCTCTAGAGCGAAAAGTGCAGGAGGCTAATTTGCTTTCATGTTGCAGTCATATTTATGCATGATGCTTTTTTCCCCTTTAATTTGGTCAATTTGATGTCAGCAATTCAAAAATTTCCTGCTTTGTCTTTGTCACAGGCAGGAAATGAGCACGTCACAAAGCTTAATTCAGGCACAGTCAGGGAAGGAGCTGTTGCCATGGAAACCCCTTTTTTTCTGCAACCTTGTCACAGGGACAAGAGAGAGAGAAGTGGAATTAAAGCCTGTGGCAAAGGCAAAAGAAAGATTCTGGTTACAGTATTTATGAAGGGAAAGCGAGTTGTATACAGCTGTTCTATTTGTGCATTGTGTGGTCAAAACCCCTCAGGTAACTTCAGTGACACACACACACAGCTCTGTTAATTAACTTGTGATTTAAGATCCCAATCAGACATTGCCCACACTCATGCTGCAGTACTCCATCAAAGTTTCACGTGGCCAGAAAAAGACAAAAGGAGATTCTTTACCTCAGACCTTTTCAACAAAGCCTCATTTTCTTGCAATGACAGAAAACACATTTTAATATAACCATGCTAATGATATAGCCAATGGGTGTAGGAAGGTGCTGTCAGGTCCTGCTAGCTAGCAAGCACCAAGAGGACAGTGGCTTTGATAGTGAATGTCAGAATCCCACAGTGGGTGCAAACCATATTGCATCAGGTCACTGTGAATCATATTATTTCTTTGTACTAGCTGAGGTAAGTTTAATATCCTCAAAATTTTCCACAATGATGCGATGATGCTCATTTTGTGCTCCTGTAATCTCAGTGGGCAGACAGAGAGACATAACTGGAGGACAGTGGGGTGTATGCGGACTAATGCCCTACCACAAAACATGAAGAGAGGCAGTGTTAAAATCAACAAAAATATAAGTCAAAACGTACGAGTCGATTACAGATGGCAGAGACAGAATTCTCCTGTGATTCACCAGATCTGTTGTTCTGTTTCTGCTCGTGACTGTGTTGCTTCTACAGCACAAATCCTAACCCAGAAACCTGCTTTCTGCAGCTGATTGAGTACAGCCTTCCAAGTCCTGTTTTAGACATGTATGCATCATCATAAATCTCCAACATTTGGGCTCAGAATTACTGTTCAGCCTGCATCTGCCTGTGTGACTCATGAATGGACAAGAGCCATGACATGTTTACCCCGAGATTCCAGAGATAAGAGATGTAAAGATTATTTTATTCAGTAATACACAAGATGTACCAACTGTATCCTGTAACAATCACCAGATCTCCTATCAGCAGTTATATTTGGAAAATTTAATTGATAGCTGCATATTATATCACTGAAAAGCAATGAAGAGATTGTGTGGTGTAGAAGAACTTTTTATCTTTTAATATTAGCATTATTAACACACACAAGGAGGCACTATAGCTAATGACAAGCCGTCATTTGTGCCAAATGTCATTACAATACTAAGGACAGGTTGCACTAATCATAATTAACTTCAAATATGGGTTAAGTAATGATGTCTACATATGTTCTGTTGCACCAAAACTTTCAATGTAGTTATTTTAATTAATCATATTTGGGTTAAATCATTCCTTTAAATCTAGGTTTAATCCTCTTTAAACATAGAATAATTCTGCTATATTTAATGTTTTCTAATGCACCTGTAAGGTGAGGAGATAGAATAGTGAACAGTTTACATAATTACATTTGTAGATTTGTGTCTTCAAAAGGAAAAAAAAAAAACATGNAGTGAACAGTTTACATAATTACATTTGTAGATTTGTGTCTTCAAAAGGAAAAAAAAAAAACATGTGCAGCACAAATACCAAATACACATTATGGCAAATAATGATACACTGATCTGATGCACATAACAATGCAGACACACACCAAACACAAAAGGAGAGATGATTTCTACGTGTAAAATTAAAATCAGTTGGATTTAGCTCAGCAGTGACTCACCAGTCCTGTACAGCACCAAAGGACTCCTCATTGGTGATGTCATACATGAGGATGAAACCCATGGCCCCGCGGTAATAAGCAGTAGTGATGGTCCTGTAGCGCTCCTGACCCGCTGTGTCCTACACACAGAAAACATGATGTATAGATTAAACATCTGGCTGACTCTTAAACTGATCCCACAGAACACATGTAAATATGTACAAACTCACTGTGTATAATGAGCAAACACACACATAAGCTGATTCCTTTTCTGTAAATTTAAACATCTTCATTTACCATATTCATGTGTAGCGATGATCATTATGCTAATTGCTGCACTGACTTTCCACGATGCCAAAAGCAGCAATTCACTTTTGGTGGATGTGACTAATTTTTTTTTTTTTTTCNAATTTTTTTTTTTTTTTCCTCTCTCTCAGTAATATAATCAGCCAGCTGGTTAAAGCTGTGTTGGTTCAGAATTCCATGACATAAGGATACAAATGATGTTAGCAGGAGGAAAATGCTCAGTGTTCATGAAAATGCTGAACACATGGATCAATGGCAGCAAATGATTACACAGCATTAAAGCTGTGGTATGTTGCACACAGATTACTGTGGAAGCAAGCTCATACTGCAGCTATGAGATGTCTGTGAATACTTTTACAAATCCAAATACAGATAATTTACATTTTAAACAGGGAGTCCAAAAAAAAAAAAAAAAANAAAAAAAAAAAAAAAACAACTCTATTTCATATAGTGAAATCTAATGTTTTGATCTAAAGTGGAGATTCATTCTGCTGAGTTCTTTCACTGTACATTTTATAACAAATCTATGTGATTTCAGTATTTTGGAATATTTTGCAAATATATTTTAACATTTAATTTGATATTGTCATGGTCCTTTTTATTGGTATTAAAATGACCACGGTGTAACTTTATTCAAATTGCTTTTGAAATTGTTGTTTGCGTTTCTGTCTTTTTTTTTTTTTTTTTTTACTAATTGGCCAAATGAATTCAACACTAATGATCTCCTGTGGGTTTTACTCATACTGGAAATAGAAAATATCTCAAAAATTTCCATTAGCAAATAAAAACTCTCAGGTGTCGCTGCAGTGAGGTGCTTGCTGTTTGGGCTGTAACTGAATACAGACAGTAAATTACTTGGATATGAACAGATAATTATATCATCTGAGTGGAACAGTGATTTCTTTCTTTTCTTTTCTTTTCTTTTCTTTTTTTTTTTTAACTCCACAAACCTTTTACAGTGTTTATCCATGATATCCATTAGAGAAACCATTGGCTACTGCCATGGCATCAGAAAACAATTAAAAACAGAAACCTGATATTCTATGATGTTTCTTCCCTCCTTTGATTTATTCTTTGCTCATATTTCAATGAATACAGATACAAATGCAGTGCAGGCCTGTACGGACTTTGTTACAGTGACTTCCTGTCTGTCCTCAGTCTGCACAGGCCTGTAACAGTGAGCCTGTTATAGCCAGAGGACACATCTGACCTTCACTGCACAGACGCTGAGCTCACAGCCTGCAGAGCTACAGCACACACAGCGAGGACCGTTTGTCCATTTACAATAACACCAACATTGTGTGTGTCCAGTAAGCATATTTTCGGCATTTTGTTATGCAGCTTATTTTTACTGCATTCTTTGTGTATCGACATTCTGAACAACCCACAAGAATGAGGAATAATCATGAGGAATTTCATGAAGATACTTTTTATCGCTCCTTCTGTCCTGCTCTTGTTAAGCACATTGCAGCTCTGACATGGTCTAACTTCTGTCTTTCCTCCTGTTTAAATTCTGAAGACTTAAGCATTTGCACATTTCATTAGGCTATTGATTTTTTTTTTTTTTTTTTTTNTTTTTTTTTTTTTTTTTTTGTCAAGAGCTTGACCATGACCTTTGCATTTCCAGGCTATTTTAGTGGGCAGATTTGCTTGTTCCCAGTTTAAAATACAGAGCAGGACAGAAAAAAACCTGCTGATTCCAGTGAATTGGAGCTCTTTTAGAAGCTTCGCTTGTAGTACACTGCTTACCAGAAATCAATCCAGAAAGCTTAAAGTGGAATGGAAGTGAGTGGAGGCTGACACTGGTCTAAACTGGACGTCATTCAGTAAAAAGTTGAGTTTTAGACAATCTGAGTCTAAGCTCTACAAAGTGTTGCATTCATATTAGCTGTTACAGGGACTATACCAACAACTACAGTAACACTAGCCAATATATCACTGTAAATCTCCACTTACTGTAAGTCTCAGCTCTGCCTAAACCAAATGAATAGACACAGGCCAATTAACTAGATGCAATGACAATCCCTTTTCTCTCTCTGAGCATGCTTGTTTTTGTTGATGATGAAAACACATTGTTGCAGACATTTCACTGCTCAACTCTAGGTTTTGTATCCCACTGAGGCTTTTGTTATTTGTCTCTTTCATATGTAATTATCAAACAGAAAGGCTAGTGACTGCAAAAAACATCTATTATGACAAGAGATGGCACCATACGAGAGGGCATTGGTGTGGGATAAACAAAACAGACAGAAAGAGATGGAAAAAGTGAAAGAGAACCAATTTACAAATTTATTCCCTTACTATCTCAGAGGTATTGCAAGGCAATCTGCTCCAGTAACACAAATGAACTCCTAATTAAACAGCCTCAGACACTCCTCAGTTCCCCACACATTCTGAGGAAAGTGTTGCTTCTGTGTTCTTCCCTTCTCTGTGCCAAACTAACACTTACTACTCTCCTGTCAATTACGATGAGACTTCCATCTGTCTCCATGTCTGAGCCGTACAGTGTGCAACCACAAGAGAACAATGCAGCATCTCTTTAAGGTTTTCCCCAATTAATAAAGCTCAGGGCTGTTATGCACCATGCAAAATGAAGGTACAACTGAACATTCTGTTGTGGAGTTTGAGGCGTTTGGAGCAGGATTTCTGGCACAATGCTTTCAAAATATTGTAGTGAGAAATTGGCTGTGATGGTAATAAAAATTCTGTATTGTTTCTGTACAAGACTGAGATGGAAGAAAATAATTGGGGAAAGAATTGTTTGTCCATGTATAGCAAGCAAGCATCTGTCTAATGGATGTAGGTTTTTAAGCTGAGCCCTCATGACTTAACTTAATGTACTGTTTGCTGGAAATGTACTCACATGGTAAATATGTAGTTTATTTGGTAGCAACACATGGTTGAGATGTGGATATTATGAATGTCAGAGTTCAGAAGAAGCAGATCAGATGAATGTTATTTTTATATTCTTTTTTGTGTTGGTTTATTTGGTTTTAAATGACCAGGTTTGTCAGAAGTAAAACATTTGGTGGCATTTTCTGTTTAACACTTGGATGTTAATATTTCCTACCCAGATCTGTAGTTTGATCCTCTTGTCATTCTTGTACACAGTTTTCACTTTGAAGTCGATGCCCACTGTGCTGACAAAGGCTGAAGTGAAGGCATCATCTGCGTAGCGGAACAGGAAAGATGTTTTGCCCACGCTGCTGTTACCAATGATTAGCAGCTTGAACATGTAGTCAAAGTTTTGGTCCCCTCCCTCTCCCTTCCCTTTCACATCCTGAGTGGCAGCCATCTGCAGGATCAAAATGAGACTTCATGTGAATATTTTCAGTGTGGAGAGAGAGAGAGAGAGAGAGAGAGAGAGAGAGAGAGAGAGAGAAATCATGACATGCTACAGAGCAGAGGTGACAGAAGGCTGTGTCAGGAAAACCAGCATGACCCTGAGCACCGACACAGCAGGAAGGTGTATTGAAGAGTATTTATGTATTCATATCTTAAAAGCAGAAAAAGAATGGAAGCATTTCAATCCAAAATGAGACATCTATGAAATGTAAAAGTGCCTCCAAATTTAGCAAAGTGATTCCAGACAAGAAGTTTAAAACTGTTATCACACTGAAGTTCAATATTGTCTATATGTATCATATTTGATGATATTTTTAGCTGTGCTTTTCACATACTGGGCAACAATTTCCAAAGTGTCACAATGACTCTTCATTTTCAGAGCAATACAATTTCTCAAATTATCTTCCATCTTAAATTGACTATGGCTCACTAATAACTACAAAATACAGAATAATAGAAGTACATTTTTCATCTAATAACCACCTCTACTTCTGTGTCAACATTCAGAGACCAATGAGGACAAGAGTACAAGATGATAAAAGCAAGTCATCTTTGCTCCAAGGTGAATGTTTGGACAAAGCCACAATGTTTACGTGCCAAACATGTACATTAAAGCTGTGCCTATAGCTCGTTGTGCAGTTATAAAAGATACCGGAGCTCCATCCTACACCTCCTGCCCTACGTTTCTCCTCCTCCTTCCGCGTATGAAAACACCATCGAGCTGTATTTGCAAGGACACCGCTTTCGAAATATCTGTGCAATACTGCATGTACACATCATAATAAAAATCCAGGTTCACATGTAGGTCCACCTACGTGTGAAATTACTCTATGTAGTTATTAGTTAAGCAGGCAGCATGACAGCTAATGGTGCACAAGCAATTCTGTGCATGAGGTCATTCATTTCTACTGACGAAATTCTTCACATATTTATAAATAAATAAAATCCTATCAAAATGCGGTGTGGACAGTATGTGAACAAACCTGCGTTGAAGGCCTCGGTTCTATCTGTGTGTCCCTGTTTAGCTGGATGCGGTTTTTATTTGTGTCTAACGCGGCTGATGACTCTCTCTCTCTCTCTCTCTCTCTCTCTCTCTCTCTCTCTCTCTCTCTCTCTCTCTCTCTCAAAGGGGACAGCTCCCAGGTGCTGAAATCGGTCGGCCGCTCCAAAGAGAGAGAGAGAAAGAGAGAGAGAGAGAGAGAGAGAGAGAGAGAGAGAGAGAGAGAGAGAGAGACTGACGTCAAGGAGGTCATGAGGATGGGGCTTGTAGTTTTTCCAAGCCAGCAGCACAGAAAAGGAGGAAGAAGCAAAAGTACCTATTTGACTACATTTCCCAGCATGCAGCGCAGCCAGCTGTCAACAGCTGGATGATTTAGAGCTTGAAGAGCATGAAAAAGCAGGAAAATAAACCTTTGTTGGTTGTGTTTTACAATAACCATCAGAAACTATCTCCACAGACGCTTTTTAAAAATTATTAGACTGTAATCAAATAGCAATAAAGCTGGAAGCTGTCTCACGTTTGACCATTATGTGACACTGTGAGACTGTTTATTCATATTTAATGCGCTCTCTCTCTCTCTCTCTCTCTCTCTCTCTCTCTCTCTCTTTCTCTCTCTCCCCATTCACAGCCTCAATACGCACCAACAGCAGCAGCATCTTACCTTTCCATATAAGTCCATTTTGGCCTGAGTGCGTACTATGAGAATCACATGCAGTACAGTCCCAGCTGAGTGGGTGGCAAGTACTCATTTATTTTTATGAGGAAGCAAATATAATGGCCTCTCCTCTTGCGTCACTGCGGTCCCCCGCCCAGATAACCAGCTCCGCTCCACAGAACAGGCGGCTGAGCAAATACGCACGGTGCCATGAGTGCTGATGAATATTGTGATGGGCCTTTCAATGAGGGCGCATGCACAGTGGAGCCTGGAGGAACTGTTGAATGGAAAGCTTTTCTATGATAACAACATTGCTTCTTTTTCCCTCAGGAGCCTGCGTTCCTTTATATATATATATATATATATACTTTTTGTGGATTTTTTGTGTGTTACAAAAAAAAAAGTATATATTTATATATTATATATTTGTCTTTTTTCAACACATTCATTTTGTATTTGTTTACTACACTGTCGTTGCCCCAAATGCTTGTATCGTTTTAGCGCAGGAACAGTATAAGTAAGACTGGAAGTACCTTCATTCCAGTCCAGTTTTGAAGTTCAAGCTCTTTAGTTGAGTATTTACATGTGTGCTTGTGTCACTCAACTATATTTCAGAAAGAAATTTTCAGCCACATATATTTGACTGCAACATTATTTGTTTGACAGACATATAGGCTATGTCTGTAACATTATAGATTCAGATTTTACATTATGAACTTCTTTCTTTCTTTCTTTCTTTCTTTCTTTCTTTCTTTCTTTTTTTTCTGCAACTGAAGCCCCCAACAGCGAATATCAATTCCATATTATTCACTAGACACTGTAACTTGAATTTGGACTTGCTTGATGAGTATTTTATTAGTATTTTTCCACTACGCCTTATCCTTTAATTAATTCAAAGCTGCTACGAACCCAAAATCTTGATATTATCCACAATAGTTCTGAGCATTTTTCCCTCATCCTGCGCACCTGACATTGCGCATGCGTGCATGCGTTCATGCGCGCAGTTGTTTAAAGCCCAAACTCCAATTAATCATCTCCCACTTGAAGCGGCGGCAGAGCTTCAGACACAGCACGTATTAATTAAGTGCGCATGCTATATGTGGGTTGTTCCTCCCTGCGTTTGGTTGTCAGGCACTGTCAGTTTCCTCTTGCAGGCATTTGATAGGGTCAGTATCAAGTTATAGGCGGGATAAAATGCTGACTGGATGCCTGTTGACTGGAGGAAGTGTGACTGCGCAGTGGAGCAGGGGGCAGATAAGGTACGTAGCCTGTTGTTATCTCCGTGTTTGTGATCTAGTAACATTATATTAACTCTCAAACTAAATTTTCAGCTGGAGGTAAATTACCCATTTGCTTATTTCCTCTTGAGAAAATAAATAGTGAATTCTAGTATTCACTAATCGCTCAGAATACGCAGAAGCACACTTGTTAGCATTGTTTATGTAGCTTTGCGCTGACATATAATGGAACTGTTCCTCTTTATGTTAATACAGCCGAAATTATTTGGCCGTTTCATAAACCGAGCTGAAATTCACGTTTGTTTCTGTCTGTAGACAAAACTTTTCTAGAAGGTCTCGGCATGAAAAAGGCCACAGTGGCGTCATCTGCTGTTAGGAAATATGCACTGTGACCTTTTTCCCTGGAAGCTCTCAGTCATTATGTAATGATTAACTAAACTGACAGAAATCAAATGACTGAATGGAGCCTTATGCGAACTTAATTTAATACTGATGTTATCTCCAAAATGCCAACTTTTTTAGGAACACTTTACTTCCTTTCTTCTGTCTTTCTGTCCCTCATTCCCTATTTCTATCTTTGCTTTTATTTTTATCCCTCTTTCTTTCTTTCTTTCTTTCTTTGGTAAAATTGAGACTTTTACTATACTTAAGTAAAATTTTGAAAGCAGATTATGGTATTGCTGCTTTTACTATTTAAGTACTTCCATGAGTTCTAAGACAACCTTTCGTTACAGATTATTAACATTTTACAGGCTGTAGTATTATCTGCCCTCACATATCCTTTTCTCCATATCAGACATTTTACCATGGAGGACTCGATTGAGATGATTCTGCAGGATGTCGACAGGGTCCTTCCTAAAAGCAGAGACCATCCCATCCTGTCAGCGTGCACGGGCGCTCTGCTCACAGGCCTGTATGGAATATGGACACTCTTTGCCATGCCTGGCTTTCGCAAAATTCCTTGTAGCCTTAAGGTACTTAAAAATTTAATTTTCCCACTTTTTTAATCTAACTGCTTTGCTCAGCTTTCATGCCTTTAAATACAAAATGCTGCATGGTGTGAAATCAAAGAAAAATATACAGAGTCTGAACATAACTTGCACACTAATATTCATTTGCTTGTTTTGGAGCTTAGTGCTCCGTGCTAGCAACAAATGTGGGCAAAGAAGAATTTGGTAAGTCTATAATAATGCTTGTACCAACAGGACGTTGTTATATTCAGCGCTACATTAATATGAAGTGCATTCAGAAGAGAGATCCATTATTGCAAGATAATGGATTGTGCACTATTTTTATTCATTGTCAGTAGAAGATGGACAAGACAACCTCATGCTCAAGAGTAAATGATCATCAGTTAGGTAATAACAAAACCATATTTGTTGTTGTATGGAGGATTTTTATGAAAAGAAGCAAAGTTTTAAATCCATTGTTAACACATATCTAATTGCTTGTCTGCTCATGCTGGATCCCTAATCTTATGAAGCTGATATGTTTATCCTATATATCCTATCCATAATACATGTGTTGTGCTAAACAAGTTCCAAAAACTGTAATTTTCTGTTGCTGGATGATGATGAATCAATGTTTGAACTGTTTAGAGAGCGTGCTTAGTATTCACAAATATTAGACTTTGTTTTTCTAATAACTTGTGAATTTTATTTTAGGCTGGATTTCCCTCTTACAGTCCTTATCCTTCCTTTTCATGTTCAAGCTCTGAATTAACCATCTTTGTTAGAAGACGGTGATGGTAACTGTTAATGTACTACTGATAACAGACTTTGATTGAGTTCTTCCTGTGCTCCAGGTTCCATATTTGCCCTCCAGTAAAGAGCAGACACTGAACACTATGAAGTTGTTGGAGGGTCGGACTGGTCGATTAGCAGATCTGGGCTCAGGAGATGGAAGACTGGTTTGTGGTCTGCATTTTATTTGTTTGTGTCCAGGTGGAAATTGGAGTGCTGGCTTACTGCATAACTATGTGTGTCATATTTTTAAGTCTTGGCTGGAGTGTAAAAGAGAGTGAGTTCAGAGAGTTTTGTGTGCTCTAGCAGTTTCACACAGTTGTATTTTACATGGCCAGATTTGATTTCCCAGGTGTTTGCAGCCTCTTCTGCTGGTTTCCAGTGCACAGGGTTTGAGATCAACTCCATTTTACTGGCATATTCTAAAAGCAAAGCATATTGGACTGGAGTTCCTTCCAGCCAGGCAGTCTTTGTTAAAAAAGACTTCTGGAAGGTATGGCTTTAATAGAAATGATATCTCTCCTTAATCCATCCATTTGTTTGACCATTTTTGCAATTTTCTTTTTCTTAGACTGATTTATCAACATACAACAATGTGACAGCTTTCCTTGCTCCAGGAGTGGTGAGTTTTTCCTCCCATAGATTTGTTGTTTTCTTTTCTGCACATCTTTTGCTGCTGTACAAGTTATACAGGAATGAATTGAACCTCTTTCCTACCTGTTTTCTTTGCATTTGATTGGTTGGAGAGTGATGCTAACTTCTCTGATTGGTCGGCAGATGGAGGCGCTGAGAGAGAAGCTGCTGAAGGAGCTTCCTGATGACGCCCGTGTTATTGCCTGTCGTTTTCCTTTCCCCCACTGGCCACATCATTCATCTGCAGGCTCTGGTCTGGACCAGACGTGGGCTTATGACATCAGCACAGTACGCACAAGCCTGCAAAATGTACAGAGCGCAATGTCAGCATAAGTCTCAGTCTGTGAGGTAATTATTCCCAAACTCTGTCATCCTCACCATCTGAACAAAATTGTAACCTGGAAAAGCCTCTGCACTACACTTTTCTGAGCACGTAGCCATTGGTCTATTGGAGAATTTCAGTAAATTATCACACATATGCTTTTGAAAGTTGCCTTTAAACACTACAAGGATGACAGAGACTCTTTGACTAAACAATAAGTCACAATGAACTCGACATTTCTTAGCACCTGGAGCATTTACACAAATTCTGAGTACCCCTGGTGCAACATGACTGACAATCTTACCATACCCATAATCCACTGCTGCATTATTAGAATACAGCTGTGTCTGTCACTGCAACAACAAGCAGGTCTGTCACTGTAGCTTATTCATTATTTAAAAAATACTTCCATATCGAAACTTATCAATATAGTACTTACAGTGGCTTCAAAAGTCTGAGACCACATTGAAAATCTGGGATGTTTTCCATGTAAATCTGGAAATAATCAGAAAGTCTGACATCACAAGAAGCTCTTCGACCAAATCATGCTGGGATAACTTGGGTCATCAGGTTTTGCACAAACTTGTAGAGTCCATGCCAGCTCGAGTGCATGCTGTTATTAAAGTAAAAGGGGGGCATACCAAATATTAAAATACTGAAATTCATCTAAATTTTTCAAAGATTCAACTTTTCACGCAAACTGTTAAGATGATGTTATCACTTGTAATGAAAAATCTTGTTTTAAATTTAAAAAGAATGCAGAATAGAAGCATTTTCACAGTGGTCTCAGACTTTTGGACCTCACTGTATATACTGTATTTACATAAGCAAAATTTATAAATAATAGACAAACAAATATCTGTTGTTATGCTATATTCACTCCATCATTGAAATAGAAAATTACTAGATATGTAAAGTATCTATAAACTAAAATTACTAGATATGTAAAGTATCAACAAGTTCCAAACTGTGAAATAAAGACAATTTTGTCATTGCACTTGAATTTCTTTTAAACATGTCTGCTACAAAACCCTCTGGGTTGAACTTAAATTGACACTGATTAAATGATGAGTTTGCTGAATGTATGCGTTTCCTTAGGACTCTTGCTTCATTGCCGTTTTTGTAGAGATTATCAAGTGTTTAGTAAAGAAAAGTGGAGCATGTAAGCCTTCAACTGCCCTGAAAGCATGATTGGGTGAACAATTCCTTATCTTGAAATTTGGGGATTTTTATGATTTCACTTCTGTTTTTTCATGATTTCCTTACAAACTCCTCAAAATTGGAGATAAAAGTTTGTTGAATTCTAAGCCCCAATATGTCCTATTTTTTATTACCTCTATCTACCCTTGCCCATGTACTTCCTCACACACAGCTATTCTACATTGTCATTGACCAATATTGCAGTAATGCAGAAAGGCCTGTTACAAAAACTTTACTGAGTATATATATTTACAATTTTGCAGAGTAGCCACCTTAAATCTGGAACATGAACTGATCTTTCTGGATTTTGTTCAGCACACTTACTGTATCCAGATAAAAGCAAACCTGCTCTTGGACTGCACGGCACTATAGCAGGAACCTAAAGTGTCCACTCGATGGCGCTAGTGCTCCAATCTGAGATTTCTCTCAAAAACACAAGTTCAAAGGCGTGAGCCTGAACAGAATACAGACTGATTATCCTCTGCATGGTGGATTCGACTACACGTATCAGACTTCTTACACTGTCAATGATTCTGTACCCCCCAAAAATAAAATGTGTATTCACCTACCACAATCATTTAATTTCATGAACCAAGGGATAAACTATAGAGAGAGGAGCTTACTTTAACATTATATGTTAATTGAGGGTCACCATAAAGAAACATGATCATTGATTCATTTGCCTTGTTGCAATTAATGTCTGACGACGGCGGTGACGAAGGAAATAAGTTGCATTCAATTCAGTCCAATTTTTAATGATCTATATATTATATCAGAAGGCACATAATCCATACATTTCTTTATAAGGCTGTCTCTTTGGACGCGTTGACTGCAATCACCACGAACAGGCGAGTTATCGAGAAGTGGCAGACCTCGTGTGACGTCATAGAGAGGGCGGCAGACAGCAGGGCAGGGTGGGGTGGGTGCCAGAGTATAAAGGCGCACAGATAGACCCAAGACTGTATTTAGAGTGCGGGACTAGAAGCGACTTCCATGGAAATACAGAGGAGTACCGCGGCCCCACAGGCAAACAACAGCATGTGTGAATCCACGCAGAGGTCCTGCGAGCCTCGTCGAAAGAGGACGGATGAACGCAGTGCGCCCTCAGAAATGGCCAGGATAATCAGCGATCCTGCCACGGGGAAGTGCTACTGCCGTGGAAAAGTTTTGGGAAAGGTAGCACATGATTGATTCTCCACTTCTGGATTTACGGCGTAACCCGAAGACGCAGCGTGTTAACCGTATCCTTCCTCTTTACAGGGAGGTTTTGCAAAATGCTACGAGATGACCGACCTCTCCACCAGCAAAGTTTACGCAGCCAAAATCATCCCACATGCGCGCGTCTCCAAACCACACCAACGGGAAAAGGTAAGCGCCGCTCCGCCGCTTGTGCGCAACAGACAGCACAAGATTCATTCTAGTTACAAGCATGACCATTTTATCTTTTTTCCCGACAGATTGACAGAGAAATTGAGCTTCACAGAGCGCTGCATCATAAACACATCGTGCACTTTTATCACCATTTCGAGGACAAGGAGAACATCTACATTCTGCTGGAATACTGCAGTAGGAAAGTAAGTGCTTTTGTCACATCCTCAAGTTATTTATACCTGTCAGCCACTGCTGTTTATAATGTTTGAATTACACCTGTAAATAACCATAATATACAGAATTCAAAGTTACCCTCATAAAAATAACAGTGTTCCAATGCTTTAATAAACTACATCGCACAACAAAGTTCCTATAGAAACATCATGGCAGTACAATTGTTCAAATGAGTATAAGTATCACATAAACATATACACTATTAAGAATATTTATCTTCAGAAACAGAAATCAGCAGCCACTCATTACCATCTTTTTTTTTTTTTTTTTTTTTTAATACAGTCTTTAGCGCACATCCTGAAGGCCCGCAAAGTGCTTACTGAGCCAGAGGTGCGGTATTACCTCAGACAGATTGTTTCTGGACTGAAGTACCTACATGAACAAGAGATCCTGCACAGAGACCTAAAGCTGGGTAAGAAATGATTCTGTAGCATTGCAGTGCAGACATGCAGAGTACAGCTGTAAAGAGGGGGTGCATGGGTTCTTTCTCTTTGGGGATATCATTTTTTGATACCAACCCGCTTCTTCCTTCCAGAGGATCCGTTCAATATTTAGCCCTTGATTCCAGTTGAATATCAGATGTTCATCATCTCACTCCTTTTCTTCCCTTCAGGTAATTTCTTTGTGAGTGAGTCAATGGAGCTGAAGGTCGGGGACTTTGGTCTAGCTGCCAAGTTGGAGCCAGCCGGAAATAGGAGGAAGACGATCTGTGGAACTCCAAACTATCTGTCCCCTGAGGTTCTCAATAAGCAGGGCCACGGTTGTGAATCAGATATCTGGGCTCTAGGCTGTGTCATGTGAGTAGGATTTTTAAAAAATCACTATTTTGGACTTAGATAAGTGTAATAAAATGGCTAATAATGATAATTGTTATTATTTAGTAATAACACTAAGTCTAGATAAGTTAGATCAGCACATACTGGCATCATGGTTCAGGGAGTGATGGATTCCAGTCTCACATCACAGCTCACTTTTACCTTGTTTTTGGTCTTTATCCCGCTGTAGGTACACAATGCTGTTGGGCAGACCACCATTCGAAACCACCAACCTGAAGGAGACATACAGGTGTATTAGAGAGGCACGCTATTCATTACCTTCCTTGCTGTCGCCTCAGGCCAAGCAGCTAATCGCCAGTCTGCTGGCCAAGATACCTGAGGACAGACCAAATCTGGACCACATTCTGAGGCACGACTTCTTCACACAGGTAACCTCTCTCTCTCTCTCTCTCTCTCTCTCTCTCTCTCTCTCTCTCTCTCNTCTCTCTCTCTTTCTCCCTCCTCCCCCCTCTGTTTCTCGGAATGTCATTGTGTAGGAGTGCCACACTGACCCCCTTCCCACCAGAAACACACTGACCCATTTTCATGATCCACAGGGCTTCAGTCCAGAGCGTCTGCCAGCGAGCTGTTGCCATTCAGCACCAGATTTCCACGTCTCCAGTCCTGCCAAGAGTTTTTTCAAGAAGGCTGCAGCAGCGCTCTTTGGTGGCAAGAAAGACAAGGTCAAATACTACGACACTCTGAGTGAGTAGTGCATCAGCCACACAGTTCTTCAACCTCATACCCTTTACCTCACTGAAAATATGATTTAAAGCAGATTGCAAACGCATTTTATAACTTATGTTTAAGTTTCTGTGGCTACAGGTTAAAGAGGTCATGCTCTGAATGGTATATTGTGCCATTGTCTTTGCTAGATAAATTAACCAAAGAGGAAGAGGAGATCTACAAACTGCAGCATGACCTGAAGAGAACTGTCATCAGCCAACAACAGAGCATAAAGCTGGCTGAGGTAAGAGGTTTTAAATATTAAGCACAAAACAGAATATTTATTAGAGGAGAGAATGTTGAAGATATCTTATTTATGTGGCCATTACATAAGAGAGTTTTTATATCATAGTTAAGAGAAACCAGTGAGACACACTGATTCTGCAATAAATTTTATAACAAGCACAATTTCACTGCAAACTGTAAAAGCACTTCTTTTCAACCTTTAAGCCAACCACTCTACATCTGTGACTGAACAATGAGTCATAGTAAGAAGAGACGATCTAAATTTACAATTTCTAAACCCTGTCATCACTGATTCCCACCTCAGAATGGAAGTCTACTTCCGCCATCTGCTGAAAACCCTGTTGCCCTGGCAACAGAGAGCCAGTCCCCGACGACACAAGATACGATCCGTCTGATTGTCAGAGGCAGTCTGGGAAGCTGCAGCAGCAGCAGTGAATGTAAGTTCACAGCTTTCACACTAACGGCTCAGTGACCAGATACATTTGCACTCCATTTTACATGTTATGTACCAAACTTAGAAGCTCAAAAAGAGAATTGTGTTACATGTAAAGTGTAATTGATGGTTTTGACTGTGCAGCTAGAGTGTTACATAATTTGCTGGACTGATATGATATTAAGCTAAATGATGCTTTGTTGTACCGAAAGGTCTGGAGGACAACACGACAGGGAGCGTGGCTGAGACTGTTGCTAGTGTGTTGAGAGGATGTCTAGAGAACATGCCTACAGGTGAGTCCACTTGTTGAGAAGCAAAACCATGACCTATAGACCTATAGAGACCTAGAGTTTCATGGTGCAGCACAGCTCATATGTATGCATATTATATACTTCATATATTTCATCATGAAATGTCGAACCAGAATGATAGTTTTCTGTCATCAATTGCAACTGGAATATGGAGATTTTTAAAGCTATGCTCCATGATTTTGGTCATAGTACCCCCAAATTTCTGTCTAGGTCATCATTCACAGTTCACCATTGAGTTTCATAATATCAATCATGAGCTGGGATTACATTTTGAGATCTAGCACTTTAACAAAAACTGGGGATTGTGCCTTTAAACATAGAATTTCCACACCTGTGTGTGTTGGAATAGTCACGGGAAGATAAAAGGGAGGAATATCAGATCGCACAGTTAAGGTTATTGTTTCTTTAAGTCCTCCTTGTAATTGTGTTTTAATCCTCCTGCTTTGTGTTCTCACCCTGAAGCGGATGACATTCCAAAGGGCTCAAGCAGCAGTAGCCTTCAATGGGTGACTAAATGGGTGGACTACTCAAACAAGTATGGCTTTGGCTACCAGTTGTCTGATCACACTGTGGGAGTTCTCTTCAACAACGGAACTCACATGAGCCTCCTGCCAGACAGAAAGTAAGCACTATTACATGCTTTTCCAATACTCCTCCTTCACTTTGATAGTTATGAATCAGTTTGCATAATAGATGGGACTTGTTTAAACATGCTTTGGTAAATACAGTTGCACAAGAACCTGTTAGTGCTCTGAAATAAGAGCCAAACTCAAGAGTACACCATTTTAAATTTAAAGACTTTATCTGTTCTTTGTCAAAACTGGGAAAAGATGTCACTCTCATAACACATTCCTCCTTCTCTCCATCTTTTCAGGACCATCCATTACTATGCAGAATTGGGCCAATGCTCTGTGTTTCCTACCTGTGAGGTTCCTGAACGCTTTGTGGGTCAGGTCACCGTGCTCAAGTACTTTTCCCATTACATGGAGGAGAACCTCATGGATGTAAGTAAATATCTACACTCCCCAGAGCATGTTTCTCCTGTCTTCACTTCACATTTCACTTGCTGTCATGTTTTGTGTTTCTCTCCTCTAAAACATGAGAATATTCGTGTTTCTGCCTGTCTAATCTCAATGTGGTTGTTCTTTTTCTTTCTCAGGGTGGGGATCTGGGAAGTATGACAGATACACACATGCCCAGGCTCTACCTGCTGCAGTGGCTGAAGTCTGACCGTGCCCTCATGATGCTCTTTAATGACGGCACTTTCCAGGTAAACACAACTGTTTGGCTCAAGAAACAGCCAGTGCTGAGCTTGTTCAGATCAGAAATCAGATATTTTAAAAAATATACTAGAATATTGCTATGTAGAACAGTCTAATTAATCAATAATGTTTTTGACCTCAAAGGTGAACTTTTATCACGACCACACCAAGATCATCCTGTGTTGCCAAAGGGAGGAGTACGTGCTGACATATATCAATGAGGACCGTGTCTCCAAAACCTTCAAACTCAGCTCCCTGCTGACGTCTGGCTGTCCCACTGACCTGCGTGAACGCATGGTGTACTCCCTCAACATGCTGCTGCAGAGATGCAGCTAAACTCACAACCATCTGTGGGGGACAGTGTTATATAGACAAACACACACATTGTGTTACTGCAGTGCTGTGGTGGAGCCAGGAATTGGACAGAGAGCTTTTGTGGACAGACCTTTGCAGAGCAGTGACTAAATTAACATTCCTTCACTGTTGCACCTTCATGACTCAGCAGAAATGCAGCTGAAAAAATTAATATGGACAGACTCTGAGGAGGAGGAAGATGAAATGTAGCACAATGACAGCAGACAGAAAAGGGCTGATATGTATGTCGACTGCGGGAGGAGAGAAAGAAACGAGCGTGGTGGAACGAGTATGTTGGTACGAATGTGAACTCCAGATGTTTGGGACAATGAGGGATGCTTGGAAGTAAAGATGAATGCTGGGCTGGCACCAGCTGACATGTATAATGTTGGTGTTGTTTGTAGAGGTTAATCCATAAATGGCTCTGAAATCTAATTAGGGCTCATTTTTGGAATATTGTAAATGATGTAAACTTAATGCCATAGCCTGCTCTGCAGTGCAGAGAAATGGGTTGCTTATGTGTGTAGAAGGGACAGGGTGGGATTTTTTCTTTTTTTTTGGGGGGGGGATCTCACATTTATTTTAAAAACTGTGATTTGTTCTCTTTGCTGATAAATGGACACAGCACACTGAACTGGGAGAGAATTACATTAAAAATACAGTGCTAGAGATCATGTAAGGGTCACTTAAGAGCCATTATCACCTTAGTGGAAAATGTCCTAAATAACTTATTGTGTAAAAAGTGCAGTATTTATTTATTTAATAATAAAGAGAATTTTCTTTTAAAAAAAATGCACTTGAATGTTTGTCTTCTTCGCTCAGTGTTTTACCCTTTTATCTATTTCCTTCTGTCGCTGCTGGTAGATTTTCTCGGTGTATGGTCAAAATAGCTGCCTGGTGTTATGTTTTTCCAGACTGGTAAACAAACCTTTCAACAAACCATATGGCAGCATGACCCTCATATCTCACCAGAAACTTTTCTGTTTGAAAAGATGCACACAGATGGAAACATTATAAAAGGTATTTGGAGGCTCCTTCTTTCCTGAATTTTCATCTTCTAAAAGGGAAATAGCAAAGATGACTGAATGGTGTGACATACACACATTCACAAACAGAAACACAATATTTCACACACAAGCAAAGGCAGACAAGCAGTGACAGTAAGAGACAAACCAATAAAATCACAGACTAGACCACGTGAGGTCAGTGATGGCATCAGAGCCTTTGAGGCAAGCATTCTTTGATGTCCTTTTACGCTCAGTGATTGTAACTATGGCAACAAGCAACCACTGATGAATTCTGTGCAAGCAGGAAATCAAAAGACATGTGGCACAGCTTCTCCTTTCTGAATGACTAATATCATATTTGGGCTAAAATCTTAACTCTAGATTTTTCCTTGTACTATCTGATTTGCATTTTTATCACACAGTCTATTCTTTCTATTTTATCTGGTTGCCTGCTGAATACCTCGTCACCCTTGGAGCTTATATAATGATAGAATTTGAGCATCTATGTTTGAGTCATCCCTTTAGATGTTGACTCCAAATATCTCTGCTCTTAGAGTTTAATAATGCATGCCTCATGAATAAACATACCCACGCAGACTGAAGCAGAGCAGGAAGTGCCCTACAAGAGGACGGAGCAGGAATTATTCATCAACACCTCCAGGTCTGAATGTGTGTATTTTGACAATAAGGGCCCAGAAATAGATTCTGTTGTTGACTTAAAATGTTCTGGCCTTCATGGGTTATTTTACTGTAATTCTTTATGGCTGAATAAGTCAGTGCAGCAACCTTTACCTTTCTGAGATTTGATTTAAAAAAAATTCCCTGGAGAAGGTTTTCCTGTTGGTTACATCAAAACTGTTGTTTATATCCTAAAATGTCATAAAAATCTGGGTTGTCAAAGCAATCAGAACTGCCTTACAAAGCATCACTGAGCATAAGAACAGTATCAGACTGAAGTTTTCCACTTTCTGCTTTGTCATGTTTCAGCACTGACACTGTTCACATACAGTATAATGTATGTCCTATAGCAGTTGGATGCTTTATGGAAACCATTCTGACAATGGATGGTCCTGCTATTTATGGAATTTTTATATAATTATTTTTGTATTATTTATCTTCCTCTATTATTTCCTTTGTAAATTACTGCCACTATTGCAAATCTGTCCAGTCAAGGAGAGGGGATCTCACTTTGAACTTCCTCTCCCAAATTTCCTTGTCTTAAATACAAAGGTTTTTAGGGAGTTTTTCCTTGTCTTCTTAGGCTCAGATAGAGCTTAGGCTAAGTCAGGAACCCGTGTTGTTGGGCCTGCAAAGCCTTTGAGACAATTTGTATGATATTGAGTTAGATAAATAAACTTGACTTTCAGATAACAGTTGTCTGGATTTGGTTGAAAAATTAAAACTTTTTTAGACATTTAGGTTACATATAAATATTGTCCCAACAGCATTATAATGATAATATTTTTCAGTGACAAATGTTGTTATAATGATATTGAAGTAAGTGTTATAAAAAATAAAATTAAAAAAAAAAACTTTCAGTGAACATCTAACTAGGTTGATAACTGAGAGGCTGTAGAAAGTCTGGCTGAAAGCTCATAAATTTGGTTTGTGCAGTGGGGATAATTGTTTTCAAGCATGTAGAAGAAAAACTGTTCTCCAGCAGCAGTTTTTGTGAGTGTATGCTAGTTATAAATAAGTGGGTGATAAACAGTTCTCAGACCAGTGCTGGAAATCAAATTCAGCTCTTGCCTATGATTAACTTTACACTCCAGTCAGATTAGAACCTTTTGTTTGACTTTGCATATGTTACTTGATCAATGTAATTGCCTCACAGAAATTTTCTGTGACTGTAGACAACAGATAAACTGATGTTCTAAGTGTCACTGCCATGCAAAAACATGATTTCGATACTTGTAGTTGCTGGTGTTCAGTATCAGACACACTAAGCTGCTTCTCTGCTTCATCACACTGGAGAACATCTTGTGTGTGCAGGCAGATGAGAAGATGAGCTCTGAAATGAGTCCAACTGGACTGACAACGGGGATCTTCCTACCTCAGTTTTCATTATAAAGTCCTCTGCAGGCAGAAAAGTGAGTCAGCTTGTAGTTAGAAGTAATAGTAGGCACAATCACCCAGAAAAAAAAGAAACATGTTTAATATCTGCACCCACTCAGGGGATTTTAGGGCTTTTGCAGATCAAATGTCAGCGGCTCCTCCTCCTCCTACTTTGTGGACTAAAACATATACAGAGAATTGTAATGATGGAGTTCTGCCTGCTGTAGGCTACAACATGATCATGGACTGCCTAGAAATGAGCAATGTACAGCAGTCAAACTTGTAGATTTGCCAGCACAAACTTAGAGAAACACAGTAGTTTTATCAAGGAAATGCTTGTCGTGTGTGTGTGTGTGTGTGTGTGTGTGTGTGTGTGTGTGTGTGCTTTTTCATAGGTCTAGCTTCCTCCCAGGTACTTATGCTGAGAAAATGAGTCATCATGTGATGTAGCGGCTGCTTCGTGTTCAGTGGTGATGTTAAAGCTTGAATCCTATAATTATGTTATGATCAAAAAGGGCTTTTTAGCTGAAACTATGAACATTTGACTTTGCCACAAGCTTTTGGTTTATTAATAATGAAACAGGGAGTCCACCACCTAGTTTGTATCCAAATTAGCAGCAAGACTGAAAGAAGGAATAAAGACAGCAACAACCCTTAAATTTAGACCAAATCCCAAAAAATCTCCCATAAAACATTACAAGCCATTTGCCTGTAACTATATTTCAGGTGGCCCAAAGCTGCACTGACAACCTTCCAGCATGATCAGGTTACTCTCTCTCTCTCTTTCTCTTCTCTGCTTCTTAATTGTTGCAAAAGCTGACCTGACGTGGATGAGGATAACATGCAGAATGTTACTGGTGAGCTGACTGATGTGAGGAGGAGGAGTTGTTCAGTTTCTGTGATAACAGTTTGTCCTTCAGCTCTTCTGACTGCACTAGCACCATCACCAGTGATGTCAGTAGAGAATGAAAGTTACTTGAAACGTGGTAATGACCTGCTGATTTCATATAAAAGCATCACATGGTTGTGTGTAGGCAGCTTTCTTCGCCTGACAAAAAAGAAACGATAATGACTGAAGAGAAAAAAAAGTGAGAGTAAAGTCTGCAAGAGTTTCTACATGAATGAAAAATACTGCGATGGTCAAAGATCTCAATTCAAGATCTCAGATTTTTGATCTGATCATTGCCTTGCCATTACTCATAAGTGGAACATATAATATCACCCTTATATTATACAATTACCCTGTTGAGCGAGGCACTTGATAGGCAGTCCAAGTAAATCCACACTGGTGAAAAGAGTGTTGTCTTGATGATTTTACAGTAAGTGAGTAAAATAATCTGATCACAAAAGTGAAAAAGAATACTTTTACTAAACACAATAGAAGGATTTGCCACCATATAACCCCTTTAGAAGACCACGACCCTTTATCAATAAAGTTCAGTTTAGTTCAGTTAGACCCTTTATTATATATTAGTCTTTATTCAGATCCTAAAAGTAATTTGTTGGCAGCCCAATACAGAACAAAATGTGACAACAGCAACACACAAATTTAATCTATGCAGGAATATTGTCACCAAATACCAAAAACCCAATGAAAATAGAAAACTTATATCTCAGCTCCAGCAATGAGCACTTATCCATCAATCAATTCATAGATCAATATGGTCAGATTAAAAAAAAAAGCAAAACATGATTCTGCTCTCACGTCTGGCCTTTTGGTTGTTTGATTAGAGTTCCAGCAGAAATATAAAAGGACTGCATCATCATCACCATCCTGTCATTATAGTATTTTTAGTGATGCAGGATTAACTGAAATGCACTGCCTACAAAGATAATTACTGTTTAAGATCCACTATGGAATGGCTGCATCAAAGTAGAAACAGCATACCATCCATACCCACGCCAGTAAATGAGAGGGTGTGTGGTGGTGACCCTGCAAAGTTCAGCTTCTCATGCCTAAGCAGAGTATTTCAACATTTAATCTATTCCACCTGAAGCTGTAGTAAAAGATTTTCACTTTTTTAAAACTGTCAGATCTGCTAAATAACAGCAACATGTTACTTGTTGCCTGTGCCATCACATCAGCAAAGATAAACATATTGTCCACTTGCTGTTGGTCCATAACCATTACAGCAGGAAGTTCAAAGGTCATCCAATGTGAACAGTGCTGGCAGGCGTGAATGTGGTTAAATGTGGAAAGCAAGGCATTTAGCAAAGATGTGTGAAGTGCGGCAAATGTTTAAACACAGCCCTGCCTTATGGAGGGGAGGAAACTCCAGAAGCTTCAAAGCAGCATTTCAATCCAGTGACTCAGAGTTTGAAGAACAAAGCTGATCCCACACACACTCCATCTCTCTTTGGATTTAGACAGGGCTGCATTTTTCATCACACTTGAATATTATTGTTCCTCTCTGAGTTCACACTAGAGATTTACATGCATTCTGTTAACGCTAGTAATTATATTACCATGAATACGCATTATATGAATCATGGATTTTCAAATAAATACACAGCAAAATCACTACTAGCAGAGGCAAAATGATTGATATTACTGCTTTTGTTCAGTGTTTTACTGCTTCACATTTTTGACAGTCACAACTTGCCCATGTGCCTTTTTTTTTTTTTTTTTTTTNTTTTTTTTTTTTTTTTTTACTAAGTCAATAAAACTAAGTACATATAGTATGAACAACCATCCTGAATTAAGACTATGTAACACTGAAGTTCTGCAGAAGTTTATGTCTCTTTGGTAATGGTGTAGCTGTGGAGGACTGTCCTGATAAGGCTTGCCCTTGCTACAACAAATCGCTAACCTGTTCTTTAGTGCAGATTGCAAAGTTTGGCCTGCTGATGCTCTGATAAAATTTTTGCCACAAATTGGAACAAAAAACTCCTCGACATAACCCATGTACTTTTGGCATTTCTCCAGAGCTGTAGTAACAAGTGTTCCTCTGGGAAATGTCAACGGTAATCTTAGCCACTGCGGTTCTTGAGGAGGAATGGGTTGTGGTGGCATGATTAGGATGCCTGCACACATGACATCTGTTACTGAAGATTAATCTTTATTGGACCAGTTTTTTAAAGTTTGGTGATGCTGCACAGAGCCATCATTTTGGCAACAGATGCACACATATATAGTATACACACATATGAAAATCTAACTATAAAGGCAGAAATCTCTCTGTCTCTCTCTGTCTGTCTATCTGTCTGTCTCTCTGTGGCACCAATATCTCTAGAACCTGACACTGTATGAAGTTGATATTCGGCAGGTTTATTGCTCAGACCCAAGGACACGCAGTGTCGAGTGTGAAGTTGTTTGGATGAGCGGTTCTCAAATTGAGCTATGCTGGTAAAAAGTAGACCGTGCAGCAGAATCCACTCCGGGCACAGCAGCATATGCTCCGGTTCAGTGCCACGGTCTCAACCCGACCCCGTTCAGCAAACAAAGCTAACTCATGAGGATGTGCAGAACAAAATTATGGCAGGCTGGCACACCTTTAAGTCTGGCCTGTTCCGAACAGCCACGTTTTGAACAAACACTACACTAGTGCTTTTAAAGGAGCAGTTGGGGAGAAGTATAGGATATTTTATTTTACCTCTAAGAACATGATTTTTTTTTTTTTATAATATTCATATTAATATTCAATTGAAGATTTTAGGTCACTTATATTCAATGAAGGTTTTGATTGCTTAACAGACAAATGCATACATTTGTCATATTTCCTTCATATTTCCATCTTGTTCATGCCTCTGTTATTTGACAAGGAAACCCTTTAAATCTGCTAATCACTCACTGTTATTTGCAGACAGCTGGCTATATTCAGTAGGCAAAAATATAAAGTGCTTCTCCTTACACAGCTGAAAATGCTGCACAGCATGAATGAAAATTCTTGGCATGTTGATGCACACAGCAATTTCTACAGTCACATGTAACTGTTATGCAGCACTTATTCCTGCCTGCTGTGTGTGTTAAGATGTTCCCATTCATGAAAAAATCTATGGTTGCTCTAAGATCTTTACAAAGGTGTGAGGTTTGTGTGGCTAAGGGCAACGTTTCCGGGGATTTGTCTGACAACCCTATCAACGAGACAATCCATGCATCATCTCTGATGACAGAGGACAATCTCCACTTGCTCTACCACTGAGCTGAGTGGGAGACACACTACTGTTTCCATGGCAACTCGTATTCTCATCTTCGTTTGCCAAATATCCAGCTGCATTTCATTTAGCTGCTCTCTGTTAGTCATCCTGTATTACGTGCATGTTTCATCAATAAAACCCGTGATCAGATTATTTCATAACAATAAAAGTCCTCTTTATTTTCTTTTTACAGTGCATACCTGAAACACTTGTAGTTTTATTTTAATTACCACTACATGATGTGAATTTTACTTTTTATAGAATGATTTGGGACTAGATTTATTATTTTCTACTGTCACTTCATTGTAGTGTTACTCTGCTCCATGCAGGAACTGAAAAATCACTAAGGGAAAGTGAAACAGCATTTGAATACGTAATTTGACAGTTGCTATTATAAAATGATTTCTGGCAGGCAGATAAAATAAATTATGAAAAATGGATAAAGTAGTAGCAAGATAAACCATTTGTCTACATAGCAGTTTGACCTCAGACCTGCATTTATAGGACTTTGACGAATGATACAGTTTTAACTGTTTTTTTTTTTTTTNTTTTTTTTTTTTTTGTTTGTTTCATTTTGTAATTCCCTGTTCTTATTATTCCTTACTCTACTGTATCTGCACACAGCAGCATACTGAAACTTTTCCCAACTTTACATTTGTCAATTTTTGTATTAATATTATCAATTTGTTTAAAATTTTGTATCAGTATTATTTTTTTCGCAATATTCTTTCATTATGCTGCAAGGTAACACTCACTTTATTGCATAAGCTTAAAAACGATTGTAAAAGAATTTTAGAATCAGGGTCGGGGTCCGGGTGGGGGGGNGGTGAGGGTTTACTGGGGAAATGTTCCTCCAGTTTTTTGTGACTGCCATTTATGCTACGCTGGTGCTACTGCGCATGTTCGAAACGTGTCTTCCAAGCAGACCCAGAATGTAGTATAAAAGAACCGCATCCATACTTTGGAAGAAGAAACTTAATTGGAGTGAAGTGGGGGGGNGAAGCATGCCAATCAGATTTGTAGACCAATCAAATTGGTTCTTGCTAGGTGAGCTAGATAAAGGAGGGAGGGGATTGCAGCAGGTTGTAACAAACATGGCTGACCGACCGTGCAGACAGGGTGAGTGAATGGCTGTGAATCAGAATAAAAGGTGAGTGATTTAAGTGCAGGATCATAGTGCGTAGTACTTTTGATGATAAGGAATGTAAAGTTGGCTGTTTGTTTGTTTGTTTGTTACGTGCTTCATTGTGTACGTGGTGTGTGTGTGCTGTTTGATAGTTGCTTAAGTTTTGAGCGTGTTTTCATCGGTGTTGTTGGTGTTTAGGTTAGCTTCAGGTATTTGAGGTTGTGGAGTTTTGTGCATATTAGCATAGTTGTATCGTGGACTCATAGGTTTCATTCAAAGTACAGCAGCGTGGTGCATGTGTATATGAATAAAGCTTGTCAAATGTGACACAATTACTGTGAAACTGTCATGGCTTTTACTGTTATCCATGTGGCAGGACAATAGCTGTCGTCATCATTGTACGTCTGACAGAGGAAGTGAAGAGAACATATCCTGTGTTTGGTCTGGCAGATAAGATGGAAACAATAACCTGAAGGCTTTTAGGGATGTAAAGGAGGAGGAGGGCGAATGGTAGGATTATAATCAAAGGATAAAACCAAGTAATCACACAATCGCTTACAAGTGGTAAACACAGGCACACAACTGAAGACAAGTTAATAGACAGACAAGATAAATTGATGGATAACCAAAACAACAGTCATTTCTGTAAAGCTGCCCAATGTTAGAAACACACAAACCAAAATTATATTTAAAAATATCTTGAGGTCAGTTCAGATCACTTGACTGGAGGTTGCCTCTCAAAAAAACATGAAGTTATTACCCACAAAGATGTGCAAGATATATGTACACAGAATACATAATTTCATCAATTTGCTTATGTAAAAATTGAGATTTGTGTCAAATTTATTACATTTAAAAATGTAATAATAAATCCAACAGCCACACTTGTTTAAACCCCAAGTTAAGTTTTCATTTAAGCTAGTAATAATTTTGAAGGTGAAAAGAGAGAAATTTTATCTTTACCATTCAAACACAAAGGCAATCAAAGTGCATAAACTAAGGTATAAAATGCATTTAGAAAACATTAGCAAGGCAGCCACATTGCTAAATGTACTTTGCCTAGACATTACAGAATGCTGAATGTGGCACTTTTCACACCCATATAAAAACTTACTTCCTGCTTTCCAGATGAGATTGCGTTCCGTGCTGAGGTGTAAGTCTCATCATGCACTGTAATGCTTTCACCAGTGTACATGTCTCACCCATAAGCACAGAAACGCAGACAAACAGGTTTACTCACCATCAGTTGAATGATGTGATGACTGAAAAATTGTCTGTAATTTGGAGTTGTGTGTGTGTGTGTCAGCTAATAACCCTTATCTCTTGACTCACAACATTAAATCATATCTGCACTGGCATGTGTTTTAGCTAGGCTTTACATGATGTGTTCACAAGTGGGTCTGTTTGCAGGGTCATTTCTTTTGTATACACTAGCTTCTCCTCCACGTTTGTTTCCTACAAATGTAAAGTCATGAAACTTAAGTGAACTCAAAGCTCTGAAATGCCCATAGATGAATTTTCATTTATACTCAACTGCAGAGCTTGCTCAAAGGTGTTTACTTAAGTCGACATTAAGACACTGCTGAGTAGATTGAGTATGAGCGTCTGGAGGGTTTCAGAGGGATTAATGGTTTTATCATCAGGTTATGAATTCCTTTTTGTAATGTCCATTAAATATTTACATTATTTGGGAATGTCATTTATATCACAAAATGATTGTACATATTCCTATTCAAAAGTGAAACATCTTCATCAACATATTGTACGTCTTATCATGTTTTACACACACATACATATATATATATACACACAAAATGTATTGTAGGTTGCTAGAGAAAACCCAGCATGCCTTGGGGCAACCACTCATAAATAATAGAGAAATTAAAGTCTTTTCTACATGTTATATTTGCTTAATTAGTACCATTAGTTATTTATTTAGAAGTGAGTTTGAACTGTGAGTTATGATGTGTGCATGTTTGGCGAGGTTATCCCAGTGTGTCGTGTATATTTTAACATGTGAAAATGGATGAATTAGATATATTGTATATGTTTATGGTGGAGCTATCTGGTATATATTGCTTTATATATGACCATATACAATTTATATGATTACTTCTTATTGGTATTGGGGCATAGATGCTTATTTTCAAGAAGCTACTCACCTCTCTATCTCATTGCCTTTCACACCACTTATACTAGATATAGGTAACAGCCCAGCTTGACCTGAATAGGAATACATTTGGATGAAGATTCATTACCAGCCTGTGGAATTCAGGGGACAATAAGCCTGTCCATGAATACAGTCCACAGCACCACGCTCTCTTAACTGTCAAGTAATATACCAGTGCTACAAATCAGTGAAAACATTCTTTGACTTCAGAGAGAAAAGCAGTTCACATTTCACAAGCAAGCCTGAGCGATGAACATGTCCAGACATGACTCAAAATATATCCCTGTACCTCCCAGAGCAAAAATGAGGAAGATACTCTGTGCCAGTCAGGCAGTCCTTTTGCATTGTAGTGTTTGTACCTGCCTGTGACCTCTGAGCAGGAGCTGTTCATTGTTCTGCATGCTTCTCAGTGTACAGATGCATTATCTATTACCGCAGGATGGTAATGATATGGAGATACCATGTAGAGATGTGTGTCTGTCTGAAGTCGGGGGGGGGGGGGGNGGAAGTGGGCACCAGCTGTCTACCCTGAGACATGGGGATTAGATATCTATCAGCCTAATGCGTCTGTGTCAACTTCCAGATCTCTATGAAGAGAACACGCACATAGTAAAAGATACACATATTCACACACCAAGCCCTTTCTAACACTCCACAGAGGTATTTTTGGCATCTGGGAAGCAAAAACGCAACGTAACAAGCACTGTGATTATCCTTATTTTATTTTTGTGACTGTCACTGAAATTCAAGCAGATACCAAGAATAGAGAGTAATTCAAGTATAGGATTCTCAGTGACGTTATCTCTGATTCATCACCTGGGTATGAAAGCTGTCACAGAGTACAATGCCGTTTGGTTTCACTAAAAGATTCTTTCAGGTATTTTTGTCACTCTCCCTTGTTCTGCTTTTTGAGTTCAGCCATCATGCACTTGTCTCAGATGCTTTGATGACACGATAAAGCTGACAGAGTAGAGGCCTCATTTGAGTTTCCACATAAAGATGAGCTCATTATTTTTCAGTCATAGGACACAGACAAGATCAGATCACATGTTTATACATTCTGCTCACAGGAGTTAGACAAAATGAGATCACATGTTTAATCATCAAAACGCAATTGTAAAACAGTTTTACAGCGGAGAGTTTTAAAAAAACAAAAGTGAAATAGGTGTCTGTCAATTTGTCTCTAACTTGTTTCTCCCTCTCTCCCCCCNCCCCTCCCCCTTCCCTCTCTTACTCAAAATAAACACACTCATTCGGTATAATTTTCCCTGTGACGCACTGGCCAGACAACTAACGTTGACTTCAGCATCAATGTTTGTGTCAGCCTCAGCTACAGACGTTTTTACTGCTAAAGGCCTGGGGTGATATCTTTAAAAATACATTAGGCTTTTACCCTCAAAGATTAAGTAACATGCTCTGTTTAGTAAATGTATTGTCCTGCATGGTCCATCTCTGTATGTACTAATGCTACACCAGCATTTGAACCACTGTGACAAAAAGTGAGGCATGTAGCATGCGTGGCTGATTATGTATCACTGTGTGTTCACTTAGAATTCTAGGATTTTTATAACATGAAGACAGGTAGGACCTCTTTCCAGGAGATCATGGTGTGTTTTTTTTTTTTTTTTTNTTTTTTTTTTTTTTTTCTGTTTACCTTGCTAGATTCACTTTCTCGAGACATGTTCTGCTCCCAGCATCGCGAAACCAAGGGACTCGACATTGATATATTGATTTTCATTAAACAACCTTGAATGTTCAGCATCAAATTGCCAGTATAAATCCTCCTGGGTTATGATGTAGTCTCCTCTGCGGTGTGAAATAGTCCTGATTTTCTCTAATTAGCATGGGGGCTGAGAAGGAGCATATGGGAGGGCTGCATTCATTCACAGACCTGTGAGAGGTAATACAATGACATAGGCGTGCCTTGGTCACTGAGCATCTAAAATTGAAAGTACGTAAGCCTGTGTATGCCTGCTTTGGAATTGAAATGATTGGTTCCGTGGAGGGGATTGTTGGGTAGGGGGCATAAATGACGACAAGGTGACGCAGGAGCTGCACAGCAAGACCTCTGCGTTCAATCTATTGGTAATCAAGTGAAGGAGCACTGCAGATAACTGAGCATAATTACAAGCAAGCTAAGAAACTTTGCACTCGTGAGAGAGAGAGAAACTAAATGGTTCATTATTCAACTCAGCAAACAATTTGACTCAGATACCAAAATGGGTGGCAAAAAGGAAATGTGCAATATGTATTATGCAATTTATGTCTAAAGTGCTCATAAGAGTTTTGTGAGTAATTCCTGGGACTGTGAAGGGTATTATTATTGTACTATACTTGGACTCATGAGTGCCAGATTGCAATGCCCAATGCTAGTAGGTAAATACAACCAAATAGCAAGAGAGCTGCAATTTGCTTGCCAAATTTTCAGCATAGTGGACATAGTACATAATGAAATTACTGAGTCACAACCTCGTGAATATCAACTAAAAGAGTTAAAAGATTTTTGTTGGTTCCTGGAATAGACTGCAGATTAAAGAAAATTCAGAAAAAGTGCAGCATTGGACTACAGTAGCTACTGTCAGGACCGGAAAGGCGTCAGCAGACTTGACACGACAGCTCATTATTCAGCTGTGTTACACTCTTCTTCACAACTTCTTGTTCTTTCCTCATGTTTATGCTGAATGATTCAGACTGAACAAGGAAGGAATGAAAGCTGAATCAGTAGTTAACTAATAGCTACTGTACATTTTCTGTGCCAATGTCCCTAGCTTATACAACAAGTACCACTTTACAATAAGACATTTAAAAGGATTTATGTCATCAGTATGACTGTATTACATTCAGTAATACAGACTTTCACATTTTTCCAAATATGAAAAGGGGTTTGGTCACTGGAACCCCTTTTGCCTCAGATCATACATCATATTAGCTGTGGAAGACTTTTTTGGACATCCAAGAAAAAGAATTCTATCAAACGGGAATAAAACCCCTCCAGCATTGTTGGCAGAAGTGAAGAATGAGGTTTATAATGAAAAATGAGACTGCATGATCTGACTTACACAATTTGGTAGCCTAAAAGTTGTTTTTAACTTATGCATTATAATGGCTTAAAAAATTATTATAGGTAAACCTTGTGCTGCTGTAACACGCAAATTTCCCCCATGGGGATCAATAAAGTGTTATCTATCTAAATGATTGATCAAGCAAAAACAATCACTGACAACTTGTAAAAGTGGATTAAAAAAAAGCAGTTTATTAGAGAACTTTACTTTTATTAGTATGTGTGAGCTTTTGTTGCAGCATGTGAATGTGCAGCTGCAGCTGTGTGAGTGTTTGAGCGCTCACACCTTTCCTTCCTACAGGAAAGTTCGCTGTCTAAGCACAGCGTTTCCTGTGGCCTAAATTAACCCAACAGTTCTTTTCTTTTCAGGCTGTTTCCTCAGTTAATGAGCCATCGGTGGCCTCTTACAATGGAAGTGGGCAGCTGTGTGTTTTGTCCAGAATAAATATGCAGCTTTTGTTGCTCTGCTTTTTAATTTCCCCTTTAGAATTGATTCAGTAGATCAACTTTGACTTTAGCCCATTTATTCAGTATTTTGCTTTTAGTTTGAGTACTCTGTGAGATTAGTTAAGTCACTCACACTCTATCTCTCCGTCGCACACACTGTTTACCCTCTGATCGGGGGGTGGAGCGGATTAAGCTACNACTCTATCTCTCCGTCGCACACACTGTTTACCCTCTGATCGGGGGGTGGAGCGGATTAAGCTACGCTTCCTGCACAACAGGAAACGCAGTGCGAGCTGGGAAGGGCTCACAGGAGCTGACGGATGAGCTCCTTTCTCCCCATTGTCTGTGCTTTCCTCGACAGGTGCACTTCAGCCTGCAGCAGAAAAACAACAGAATGTCTTGAAATGTTTAGAGGTGATCTTGGTGAGAAAGGGGTGGGCTGTACGTCAAAGCATATTTACATTAAAGTCCAGTTCCTGGTTGGTTCCACACATAATGTAAACACATTCTTCAAACCCATAAACTCAAATATAGACAATTAACAGGAAAAATCAAGTATATGTTGTTAATCTGAATATTCTGTATTGATCTCAGTGAAATTCTATCACCCTCCTCACATGTAAGTAGTGTGTACAGATACAGAAAAATATATTGTATATATTATGTTAAATTATATATTGAGTGCAACACTATAGAATCTTTAGTGTAGTTTGACCATGTTTTTAATACTGCTATTTAGTGTTTTGCTTCTCTCTATTTAGCTTATTTATATTTGGGAAAGCTGTTACACTTGCAGTTGTATTTATTTTGGAACAGTAATGTTGTAGGACTTTTTACAGATATGTAATATTGTGCTGCTTTTTGACAGCTGCAGTGATTGTACCTGCAGTTTTAAGAGTGTATGTCATGTTTTAGGAACTGCATTCAATCACTTGAGGAAACCTAATAGAGGAGATTCTGCATCCACATAAAAACATAATTAAAAGATATTCTGTAATTCCCTGTTGTGTAGCTTGAAGTGTGAATCATTCACATTCATTTTACAGTCTGATGTTTGACTAGCTTGCCCCTTGGCAATAAGAATGACATTTGTGAGTTCTTAAATTTAATAACACATCTCTTTAGGTACTGTAGACAACATGACTAACACAAATGGAAGGAGCAGTGATTTAAAGTCAAATCAAACTAATATTATTGAAGTTTATATAAACCAGTTTTTATATAACTATTCAGAGGTTAATAGGTTGTTTATGAGGAAATTTTGAAAGTCCCTGTTCTGTACCAACATATCAACTGCCATGTGATTGCAAGATGATAAGCTAAATTTGTAAAACTCAATGTATTTCTTTGTAGTATTTAGTAACAGGATCACATGACGGCTCTGCTTTGACGTTATACTCAGACTTCAGCTGCATAAAATGTCCAGGCATGTCTGACATGCCGTGCAAGAATGAAAGAGAAAATAAGAGGGTGAATTCCAGAATTGTTTGTCAGAGAGCTTATGGTTTTGCAGTTTGTTTTGTTAATAACCTCTCCCTTTGAATTGTAGAGTTAGTAAAAATTCAAACAGTTGATGTTACTTAAGTTGGAGGCTAAACACCCTCTTGACCCAGAAAACAATCACTTGATTGTACTGATTGTTCTGTTCTCTTCATTTATGGTGATCTGCCTACAGAGAGGTCCCATTATTTTTGGTGTGTGTTACCATACAGTAATGTATCCACTGAGTGAGGATTTAGTGAGAAACAGTGAGAGATTTAGTGAGTTTACAGTAAGTGATCAACCTGACTGAAATTGTTGAGAATAGTTGCAGATAAAAATGTCACCAAAAAAGAGAGTGACTGATTAGTTTGTTCCTACCAAAAATTGCAAAGTCTGACTCCTTCACTTATAGCACATTTAGCTGAGGCTGCAGCAGCTATACTAACTGTAGATATATTAAAGAAGCTGGTGCATGAGTAGTTTTACTTGTAATATGTTCATTTTGAAATACTTTAACAGTGACAAAATATTTGCTTAAAATAATATTTAATCAATTAACTTAAAATCTCAATAACAACAAGCTGCATTTTCCTATTACCAAATTAAACCAACATGAAATAAGCTTAGAGGCTTGATGTACCCTAAAACGTCTCTCAGGAACCACAGCTTGAAATGATTTTGTTATGGCATTTGGAAAGCGTTGTAGGAATACAATGACTGGGTGAGAAAATAGAGAGAGGTCTCCATCTTAAGAGGCGCTTTGATTGCTTTCTGTTCCATTAAATTATTTCATATGGAGAGCTGAAAAGGAAAATTGCAGCAAAAGTTGTTGGGTACATACTGCGCACAGAGACAAGCGAGTGTGATTCTGCTCAGGAGGGAGGGAGGAACACTAATTCTACTGGCAAAGCTTAGTTTTGTTGCTTGTGATGTTGATTGACCTTTCCAAACAGAGAACTTGATACTTGAGAAGCATGGTACAGTATACACACAGGCACACACACACACAAGCACCACTGAAAAGCCCAAAGGATGGAAGTAAAAATGTTGCAAAGTAGCTCAGCAGTAAGGTTTACAGGGTTCACTGTATTGATTCTTCTAAAGGCAGAGAAGGAAGTTCGAAGGAAGAATATGTGATAGATGTAATAGTTAGACACTGTACATACACACATACTGTACATTCATACCTACTGGTTACAGGTTACTTAGGAATCATCTTTGTGGCTTGTAATGACCACTGAGATCATACAGTCTATGTGCTGACAGATCTAAAAAATCAAGCCTCAGGCTGATCCTCATAACAGAACAGGGACAAAGCAAGAGTACCGTGTGTGCTTTGCGTGTTTGTGCTGCCTGTCTATACACTGTCAACACCTCCCCTACCTTGTCTCAGTGATATCATCAAAGCTTTGAAGTCCTTTACACTGATGGCCTGAGGGTGAGATCTCTGCTTTCTCTGCCCTGGATTACCATACAAGGTCTCACTGCAAGAGAGTGAAAAACATGTAGATTGGCATGCTGCAGCAGCACTGAAATTATAGGTTTCTTCAGAGCAAGGCAGGATGCTGCTTTGCTTGAGTTGCCATTGAAATTAGAATTAGCGTATTCTGCTCAGCTGAACATTTGTCTGTCTTTACAAATGCATTCTGGGTTACTAAGATACAGCAAGTATTCAGTGAAAAACTTAATTACAGTGCAGCCCAGTCTTCCAGGATATCCAGAATAGGCGGTATCTGTTGATTTCACATGAAAGACACATTCAAAACAAAAGCACCTACATAAACAAATAGCACCATTAGTCGCTGAAGCTGTGTGGTAAAAGTGATTTAATGGTCTGTGTCAAGATGGTGTGTTGTATGTCTTTTTTTTTTTTTTTTNTTTTTTTTTTTTTTTTGCTTTGTCATGCTGTGTTGAATGTGGAGTTTTATGTTGTGTCGTGATAGCTTCAAGGACTTATCAGAGCAGAAACGGAGATGAGCTGCATTACGGCTTTAATGAAATCTGTCAGCACCAACTGCACTGAGGGAGCAGCACAACCAAGGACAGCGAGAGGCAGGGGGGGCAAAAAGGTAGAAATACAGAGATAGGCAGAGAATTTAATTGTATATTTTGTGTGTGTGTGAATAATTACACACTGATGAATAAAGCATTCTGCCATGCTGGGGTGCTTCACTCCGGTGGCTTCAAATGGGAGAAGCAGACAGCCATAGTCTCCCTGCTTAGACTGAGTGGCATTGACCAGAATACTAATGTGCACAGGAAGCAGGGAGATAGAGCAACAGAGTGATGGAGGGTTTGAAAATAAAATAAAATAAAAGAAGATAGTGTTCATGGAAACACGGAGGAATATTAAAGGCAGTTTGCAGAAGGTGTAAAGCAATTTTTAAAAACTATAAAAGGACAGGAGGAAGGAAATGTTGACGTATAGGGGGCATGAAAGTGATGTATGAGTCAGAAAAGAGGTAAAATGCCAAGTGTGAATTAGTAAAGAAAGGATCACAGCAGCTTGCAGTGATATGACGCATAGCTGGGAGATGTGTTTCGCAAATGCTGAATCTTTTCAACACCTGAGACCGCTACTAATCTATTACATTATTAAACATTGTGTGTTGAGTCAGAATCTGATAACAGAATTTATAAACAGTGAGAGTTCGTTCAATTTTTATGGCTTAAAATGTACTCAGCATGAGTGTTTGATTAATTTGATTGAGATTCATTGTCTCTGCCAAGGAAGTTATGTTTTCACCTGCATCTGTTGGTTAGTTAGTTTGTTGCAACCTATTTTGATGGACCCTGCTAGAAGGGTGGGGTGATGAAACCAAGAGAAGACATTCAGTTTAGGTGTGAATACAGAGCCATAGCTGGTTGTTGTGATGTAGGGCTCCAGGCTGGATCATTTGGGTTACCAAAGGCTTCAAATCCAAAGCCATCATACTCAGGAGGTTGTTTCAAAGCAGGAAGCTGAGATGCAGTTAAGATAATTATTGGGAATTTGATCTCTGGGTCTGAGGCATTTTCTTTGTGTCTCTGTTGGCAGGTCCCCACTAATTTAATTCATGGATTGATTTTTTTTTTTTTTTTTTNTTTTTTTTTTTTTTTTTGTTTTAGCTTTCCTTTTCTTACATAAGATCATTCTCTGTATGGACTGAAGATGTGGTCTAACAAACAATCAAAACACAGGTTATTTTAAAGGAGTACTACATTTTGGAGGTGATCTGGATCATATTCTGGATCTGGGAGCCAGAAGAAAGTTTTAGTCTAGAAAATCCTTGGCAGAGGTGTGCTTTCTCAAGAGTCCCTTCTTGATTGATTGATTGATTGTTTGTTTGTTTGTTTGTTTGCTAGCAGGATATCACAAAAAGTTACAGATGGATTTGGATCAAATTTGGGGAACAGCTATATCAGGATATCGAGAGGAGGAAGTGATTACATTTTGGAGATGATCTGGTTCATATTCTGAAGAAATTTTTAGTCTATTTTTGTGAAGGTAGCACAGCTCTTTTAAGAGACCACCACTATGTGCTCTGTGTGTGTGTGTGCGCGCGTGTGTGCAAACAAGAGAAAGACTGAGATGTGTGGCAGTGTGCAGAGCTGGTTGGTGTTGGCAATCGTTGCAGAGTCAGGTTAGCATAACTGCTGTAATGGTGACAGTAACAGTGAATGCATCGTATGAAATGGAGTTTGCCAAATAAATAAAATAAAAGCTACGGTTCCTCAAGAAACAAGCAGAGTCCCCGAGCAATGGGGGTTCAGCCCTGGAGCAATAAAGAGTCGGGAGGCACAGCTTTGGCTACTTAAGCAAAGAGCTATACCTCACTCACGCTCGCACACACACACACACTCAGTCTGTACGCTGAAGCAGGAAAAGTTAACATTATAAAATCAGTGTTAATGGGCTGATTTCAATAAAATATAGCATGCTGGCTCATTTTTAATTACACGTTTTTTATAGTGGTTTTGCTGGCTTTGGTGTGGTATGTGCTCTCGGAGTGCCTTATTGAAATATTATTACTCATTAAAATGGGGGAATAGTAGATGGCCAGTGTACCATCATTTGTTTTTAAATGTTTTTTTTAATGTAAATGTTAATGCTATAATAAACACTTCTGTCAGTAAATACAGCATCAAGGACATGCTGTATTTAAGGGTATGATCATTTATCCAACTGCCACGTCTGTTAAAAAATCTGAGTTAAATCATTAATCAGTAAATCATTAATACATCATCACAGCTTGGGCTGCTGTGCTGATTACAGGCTTAACTGGCTCACTTTTCATGTGTCTTCTCCATTTTGTGTCTGTGTAAGTTCGAGCACTGCATGTAATTCATGCTTACTATTCAATGACAACACAGCATGATGGATACACCAGGTAATTTCCTATGTAACATCATGTTCACTGCTCATGTCACATGATGTTAATGGAACACTGGCATGCCATTCATTTGCAGAATGCCACTGTAACACTGATCACTACACCTCGTTGAGTTTCATTCCCACAATACCAAACCAAATGCTTTCTATTGTTCATTGATTCCAAACATTCCCACCATTCTTATGCAATGTAGTTTTATGGTGTGACATTTTGGCATTAGGGATGGGTACATGATTTGTTCTCAGATTGCCCTGACATTTAATACCCAAAAGCAGTTGCTCATTTTTCATTAGAATGTCTGTGATTTGATTGGTGCAGGCTTTTATCCTCGCTTTCTGGCATTTGTCTGAGTTGCATTAGACCTTCACGTTAAAGGTGCACTATCTAAAAGATCCTGTTTCCATGTACCCAAGGTCCAACTAAAGCTTTGATATTCCACTGTATATTTACAGCCCCCATGAACTAAAGTACTGCTGATATTGACCTGCATCACTATCGTGTTATTCTCTTTTAAATATTGATGAAAAAAGCCTCTCTTATTAGATTTCAGGTAAATCAAACAGAGTGTTTGGTGAAAATGTTAATTATGTGCTCCTACACAGATGAAATGCACAAAATCTACACTAACATGCTAAAAGGACATAATTTGTTCTTTTACTATGAAGGATTTTGTCTCCTGGTGTGACTGAGTGTGATAGATTGTGCAGCTGGTCTATAAAGAAACCTTTGGTTTTTCACTTTTTTGTCACAGAAACACAAAAAATGCTTTTAAACTTGAATGTTTTTTGGACTGGTAAAAGCCTCACAGTTTACAGAAATAAGTGAAGTACACCTGGAATCAAAACTAGTCTCAGGTACTGTGTTATTATGCACTGTATTTGAATCTGTACTTTAAGGATTCATCTATATTTTGGTCAAATCATCATCGTTATCACAACATAAGGTCATTAACATTCAGCAGGCTATTTGTCCCAGTTTTGGCAATGTGCAGTAGAATTATTAAGATTCTGGAGGATGAGATTGCAAAAATTATTTCTCATTCACAAATTTTTGTGATAACTTTTATCAAACAATCCTGAACAATCTCAGCATGCGTGGCTGTGAAGCTTGTTGCCATGACAAAGCATCAGGATAAGCCACATCATAGTGCATTCCTTTTATGTCATCATAACTTGGTTTGGCTTGGTTCCTCTCACTGTATCCATGGCGACACACAGTAGATGTATCAAGGAGCTGTTTTTTCTTAAGGTCACCTCTGTTGACTGCAGCCTCCCCTGCTTACATGAATCACTGGTAGTGCTGGCACTGCAGTATTTCTGCTCTAAAATAAAACTAAAATACTTATATCCGTGTAAAATGTTAAGAGTGTTACAATCAAAACTATTAATATATAATAATATGATAAAGAGCAAAAGACATGACATGACGAAGCTTATAGCTTGATGATGATGCAGAAGATAGATGATTGATTGATAAATGGTTGATGATAATAGTTCCTGATGATTTGATAATGATAGTTACAATAGTGATAGTTGCCGATGATGACGTAATAATAATAAGGAAAATAATGACGATAATGTAAGATAAAGATGGTGGTGATAATGATGGTGGTTGTGGTGGTTCATGATCATGATGATAATTGAAGATAATGGTAATCAACATGACGAGAGCTGATGATGATTATTATGGTGATCGATGGTTGATTAAAAAATTAATTGTTGATAATGCTGCTGCCAATGAAGACAATGATCTCCTGTATTTACAGGCTGCTATGTTAGATGCCAAAGAACTACACAAACGTTTTGTGCAAAGCCTCTACTAGTGGTAGTGTAAAGTTAAAACAATTAGACTATGAAGCTTGCAGTTCCTATCTGTACTGCTATTACAACTTTAGCAACACACACACACACACACACACACACACACACTTTGTCAGTAGTCATCATGTCTAACCATCAAGCAACACTCGCCATTCTTGCCCCATGTGGCCATTAGTTGACACTACTGGATAACACCCACAAATGTAGACATACACGGTGACAAACACATGCACAAGCATCACAAGCATGCTGCAAGGTCACAGATGCTACACGCATGCTACACACACATTCACAGTCAGTCATTCTCCCTCACTCTTTCTTTTCCTTGTACCACCCACAGCCATGCACACTCATTTACACTTACACACAGAGGTTTGAAGATAACAAGCTGCATTTACTCTCTCTTTACTAGTACTGGCAATTTGCTAGTGTTTCCATTTTGTGAGGCCTTTATGGAACATTATGGAACAGTCATGACCAGTTATTTTGAAGAATAGGGGTTTTTATTTAAAACATGAAACATACATGCATTTCAGGAATTCTTAAGAATGCTTACAGATTAACACAAAGTGAGTTGAGTTTTGGTGCATTTTTTTTAATCAAAATTTTGATTGTACTACTACTACTGTGATAATTTTACTTGAATATAGGGTTTTAGTTGTTTTTCAGCCCTTGCCTACACACAAACACACAGACTCCTCTGCCCTTACTGACTGTTCCATCCTCCAGATGGAGCGACGTGTAATTACAACCCGTTAAGCTGCCCAGAATCCTTTCTGCCTCTTCAGAGAGCTTGAAAAGACTACACTGCTCTTTCTAGTCTGCAGAATATTTCAGTGTACTCTGTTCCCTTCCTTCTCCCTCACTTGTTTTCTTTCCTGACTTCTGCAAACCTTTCTCCAACAGAATATCCTGCTTCTAGTAACAATACAAGACCTTGTTTGAAAATTGGACATTATCTGCAGCTATGGTCAAATAAAGAAATGATTTTTTAGCATTTTGAGTGGAAAATCCACCTGCGGCATTATTGGTAAATGGCTGTTATATGAGACAAGTCCCTATTCAGTATCATGTTTTCTTGTACGTACGCGGGTATGTGGTTAATCCTCACTGTCCCTGAACCATGCTGATGTGTCTGATGTGAACTTTCCTCCACTAACCACAGGATTCAAGACAACAAGCCGATGTGTGTTGTAAGGCCAGCTGCACTCTGTGTTTTAAGGAGACACGTAGCTTTGTAAACAGAGATGGTATCCAGATGAGAGGCTAAGGGTTCACCGGTGACTCTTTCACTCTAGCGCGTGGGTAAACACAATGGTGAGCACGTCTGGATAATGCAGGGTACATAAGACATAGTGGGAGACAAATATTTACAAAGCCAAGCTGACTTATTAATGAAAGAAGCAAGCTTACAGTAGCACAGTAAGTAGCACAGTAAGATGATACGGATGATGATGATGTGTAATTCATTGTAATGATATAAACATTATGACATATTTGACTATTAAGTATTATCTCGACAGTTAATTAGATACTAACACGGTATAATTATTGCTGACTGCTGGATTAGGCATGAGACTGTTTAAAAGACCTCTGAATGGATGATGCAAATGTTGCATGATTTTCTGATTGTCACTGTGAAAATTTTGCCATTTGTACAGTACATCATAAAATTAGTTATTCCCAATGACTCAGAGCTTACCAGGATAGTAAAGGTAACTGCTAATCATAATTTCAGCTGCTAATGACTTTATACATGTGTATGAGACATAGATCATATTCTGTAATCATTCAGTCCTCTAAGAAATATTTGGGAATCTCCTGATGTTGCATCATAATTGGCATAATCATAATGTTCAGACCAGATGTTGTTATATCACACACACACACACACACACACACACACACACACACACACACACACAAATGAAATTAAGAACAAATCATAATTGCAACCATTATCACCTCTGCCAAGGAAGTTATGTTTCCACGTGCATCTGTGGTTGGTTGGTTTTGATTAGCAGGATTACTCAAAAAGTTATGAACCAATTTTGACAAAAGTTAGTGGAGGCATGAAGCATGACCTATGGAAGAAACTATTAAATTTTGGTGCTGATCTGAAATTTTGAAAAGATTGCAAGATAGGCTATTTTTTCCCTATATTTCTGTCAGTTTCATCAAAAGCAATACATCAATCTCAAGTGAAAAAGAATCAGGTTTATTTATCCCATGGCAGACTATCAATCAATCCAGATCCGATCTGATGGGCTAAGATATACTGTATGTTTGGGCAGAAGATGCGTCACTGAATTTACTGCGCAGTAACAACTCTGGCTAGAAATAAGCAACAACCACTAACATGCAGCTAAGATGATGCTGATTCAGATGGTTTTGACGTATCTTTAATAGATCCAGAAAAATATTACATTTATTATAGATGTTTTCTTTCTCTTTAGGCCAATATCTTATTAGAACAGGACAAAAATCCAGGCTTGTTCGGCCTTGGCAGAGGTATGTGCTCCAATGAATGTCCTTCTAGTAGAATTCTAAATTAATCTTCTCTGATATTTATTGTTGAGGATGTATGTTGTGACGGTGTAGCTGTTGGAGTCTATGATTTCTGATGTCTCTAGAGATGAAAGCGATGTTTCCGCTAAAGCACGGTACCATGGGGACTTTCCTGAGGGAGTGGTCATGTTTATTCCTTTCAGAGAGGAAGCTCTCTGTTTGGTTCACATGATTGTTTTGCTGCTCCAGCTGCACTCTGCGAGCAGGAACCAAACAGAGGCCTGACAGGTCTCCCTCCCCTCTGCTACCCATCCTCTCTTCATCACCCCAACCCCCTTCCTCTGTATTCAAAACGCCCCATGAAGAGAAGCTTTTTTTTTTGTTTTGCCACTAGGAGTTACCTCATCTATTGTTTTGTGATGCTTCGACACCATTAAATATTGACACACTGAATGACGTGGACGTTTGTCTGCAGCTTGTAAACAGAGAGAAAACCAGCTGTGTTTGTTAACATGAAACACTGAATCACAGTCTGCCTGTGCTTATGAATTATTTCTACTTACATTGTGTGTGCTGAGTTTGTACACACTATATTGATTCTAACATTGAGTGTGTATACACAGAGATAAGGGTTTTGATCTGAAATCACATAGGGAAGTCTTTAGTTCAGCAGCTTAATTAAACCTGTTAGTTTACATTTTTAATTTCCAGGATATGTTTCATAAAAAAAACCCAAAAAAAAACCTTTGCAAACATTCAGCAAAATCTCATCCTGTTTTGTTTCAGGATTTTTGACCTTAGTTGTAACACAGATAAGTGAATCAGTCCTCAGAGAGCCTCAGGGAAGTGGTTGTCAAACACAGATTTGTACTTTAGGAACTGTGCCAGCATGTCACCATCTTGAATCTTGCAGTGATGGCAGCATTTATGGTTTGATTGGTATATGGTTCTATGTATTGTAAATACAATCTACAAAATCTGATGTGGTTTTGGTGAGAAAGGCATGTTTTCTTAAAAAAAACCAAACAAAAAAACCCCCAGATATGTACTGTAAATACCATCTGCAAATTCTGATGTGGTTTTGATGAGAAAGGCATATTTCCCAAACTTGTATTAAATGGACAAAATACCACTACTGGCCTTTTAAAACCTTAGTGGCTCTGCATCCTGCATCCTCGTTCTGATGTAGGATTATTCAATAAGAGAGGACGTATCAGTCAGTATTTACATGCATGTTAAAACTTTGCAGCAATGCCTTTAAGTCAGTAATGTCATGCAAACACTATAATCAGATTGAAGTCAGTATAAATAGATGCTGTACTCAAAGAACCAGACCTAGATTATGCAATTGCAAATCGATTTAAGCAAGTAAGGACTCCATCAGCTTTCAATCGCATAAGCATTCTGTTCCAGCATTTCCTCAGTTGGTGTTCTTCCTCCCTTCAGCTGATTATGGTAAGTAGCAACTCATTCAGCACACAAATATTAATCTAATTTATTATATTCATGTTTGTGGGCTGACACCACATTTTTTCCTTAATCACAGTACAGACACTTATGGAGTGTAGAGCATGGTGTGTGTAAAAGTACTGAGTCTTTTAAGAAAAGTACTGTGCTGTGATACAGTGGAAGACATGCCAATGGAGAGCCCCTCATGTCCTGACAGGTAATATCTATCTAAACAAGAAAGGAATGACAAAAAGACACATCAGAGTTTACTTAACAGTCTTTTCTGTAATCCAATATATGTGAATATACTGTGTATGTATGTATGTATGTATGTATGTATGTGTATATATATATATATATATATATATATATATGGAAAACTGTAAATACATAATTTAAAATCCACCCCAAAATCTCACTTGATTACAGTGGTAATCTCCCAGTGCGTCAGTAAGGTTCAGATGGCACTGTGGGAGCCAGAGGAGGACACACACTTCCTGTTAAAATGGGTGGCTCTACATTCTAGAAATGTAAGAATGTTAGTGACATTCATTCCATTTGAGTGACACAGTTATTGTGTGGTCTTACTCTCCCTCCAGTTATTCAGTGGTGAACTCCAAGTGTAATTAACATGTGAAACCTGAAGCTCATTCAGAAAGCAGCAGAATTTTCTGCATTTTTATGCTACTGCATTGCATAGCTTGTGTGTCAGTGTTGATGTTGCCTGCTGTGTGTTTTAACCAGCAAAAGTCACCATTGTTTTCTAAAGCTTTTAAGAAGACTTCACTGTCTTTGCTGTTTCTCTGCTGCTACATCTACAGTATTTAAAGCTGGTAGTGATGTCATAGAGCTTACAAATGTTGGCTTGCCACTACACAGACATACACAGGTGTGTGTGAACACTACACATTCACACATGCTGTAGTTCTGTAAGCCAAGGCTTTTTCACAGGGACATTCCCACACGTGAGAACTCAGCATAAGCCTCACAGAAAATATGTATGAAAAAAGGTCTCGTGAATGAAAAATTGGTAAAATCTTGTTTCTGAAGGTCTTGAGACATTTATGCTTGTGAATGAGAGCTGAGCTTAAGGCTAACAATGAAAACTAATAATGAATGAATGAATACAATGAAACAGTATAAGCTTCTATTTTGTACACTGAATTGTATTATTCTACATGATATAGTTTTGGTATATTTTCTATTGTTGTAATGAGATCTGTTTCATTCAATTCAATCAGTGTGGCTTCTTCCTCCAGGGTGTTGACCTAAATTCTAGTAAGACACTGACAATGGTTCTATGACTGAAATGTCTAGTTTGCCACTTTTTCCACTATGCAAACATCTTAGCAAAAGTAAAAAGTGTATTTTTTAAAATTTATTCTGGTCTATTGGGCTTAGCGGGCTTATTTGCAGCTTTCTTGGGCATAGTTGCCTTCTTGGCCACCTTCTTCTTGGGGCTCTTGGCAATCTTTTTGGCTGCCGGTTTCTTGGCGGGTGCCATGGGTTTCTATATTAACAGCAGTGTTTTCTTCATGCAAAATGTGGGAAAAATATGGAATGCATTAGTTTTATCTGTAGAAAATGACACAACACAAACTTTTTCCTTAATGAACCAACATTCGGAGCAGACCAGACTGCATTAATTTCAATAGCAGTGCCTTCATGTGATCAAAGCAATAGGAACTTCTGGTGCTGGTTGACATCAGTGTGTTCAGTCTCATTTACCCCTTTTTTGCAAATCATGATTTTCTGATGTGCTGTCAGAAGTGAACGTTCTTTTGCAGGAGGATGTTCTCTGGCTCTCACCTCTTCACCCTGTGGGTGAGGCTTCCTCTGGAAGTGTTAAGGGGGAGTCTTCACCACATGACTCCAATGATGATTCATTGAGCTTTCTTGCTCTCAAGCAAGTTATCCTGTCCTCTCTTTGCCCCAGCCAACATTTCACACTCAGTCAGAGAGTGTTGCATTTTTCTCAGTGACTCACAAGTGAATTCATAGATTTAGATGGCCTGTGTGGGTGGATGGTGCCCCCCGTGCTCAAACCCTGTCATTGCAACTATGAGGCTCATCCAATCTATTTTAGCTACTGTGATAATTCAGTTAAACTGAAATACTTTCTACAAAACATATTGTTTGCATTTTTTTACAAGTACAAACATCCCAGACATATTAAAACAGCATGTTTGCTGGACTAAATCCAACCTGCATTACATAAACTCATTTCAGAATCTGAAAAAGTTGATGTTGTGAAGTAGTTGGTATTGTGTTGGCTGAAATATTGAGTTTATCACAGTGGATCTCAGAAGTCATGTTTCTGAGGATTAATGGCTCCTTTCCTCTTTTTTTACACATACACACACACACAAATGCAACAGGCTTACATAAGTGCACACCCATAATGTACACATCTGCATCTTTGTACTGAGATGTGATCAGAACTCCATTCCATGTACCACCCAATCATTAGTACTTCACACCCACTCCGGACACCACTGTTTAACTTGCCTGGGTGGTTTTAAAATGAGGAAAAGGGTGGAACCTTCTGTGTGCACAGGAGGTGTGATGGCATCCTTCCTTAAAGGAAGTATATGGATGGTGGGAGAGAGGAAACCAGCTCCTCCAAAGGTTAAAGCAAAGGATATGGAGAGGAAGTTTAATTTAATTGTTTCTGACGTGAGAGATTTATTTACATTCTTTGGTAAATGAGTATCTTGAAGACACCATCTTTCTGTGATGAATGTCTCCATGTAGAATGTCTTTTTTGGAATAGTATAAGTGACCATAAGGCAGGTTTTCTTTCAGTTCTGAAACAGAGTTATTTCATTACATTAGTCACTGGCTTTGCTCAGTATCTAATACTTCAGTAAGACCTGCATGAAACCTTTTTTATTATTTGCTAGCGTCTTGGTCTGGATACGTCATCTGGACAAAGTTGTTTTCCAGCTGGGTTGGTTTCTCTTTTAATCACTTGATTATATTTGGAAAGTTTTTGGAAGGCATTGTGGGAGGGGCAAAACAGGAAGTGTGAGAAGATCAGTAGAATCAGTGTTGAACAGTGTTCTAATTATACTTACACAATTATAGTTATACTGTAAATTTCATATGAGTATATGTTTGCACTGTATAGTGCAAACATATGTTTGGGGATTTAAAAGTATTTTCTACAGCTTTTTTCAAGTCCAAGTGATATCAAACCTTCTGGGAGAGGATAATGCCTGCATGAATCACATTAGAAATCCTGCTGAATTCCAATAGGATTATTGAAATGTTACATTTAAAAAAAATCTCAAAAGATGCCATGCTTGATTTTCCTTTATTCACATGGGTTTCCAATAAATTGTTTAGTTTCCTGCTAAAACATGTTAAGCAGATGCATGTGTTTGCCCTTTTTGTGATTGACTGATGTCCAGGGTGCTTCTGTGCCTCTCACCCAATGCATTCTGCAATAGGATCCTACCGTTTGTTACACTGAATGTAAAAAGTGGTCCAAGTGAGAACGAGTTAGAGTGCAATTTTCAATTTGACATTCAATCATGGAAATTAGTTCCACTAGTTTCCACCAGACTGTGAGCATTTCCAACTGATTTGTTACAGAAATATTGGGCTGATAATATGGAGCAGATCAATACACTGCAGTCTGTGCTTCACATGGAAGCTTCATTAGCTAAAAAAAACCTGTGGTGCTCAAGTGTCCTCCATCCCTGTCAGATCCAGAGGTGTTGGTTTGTTGCTGGCACTGAACTCTAACCTTCTTTGTGTAAAGTAAAAAGGACACATCTCTTCTTTGTCATCGAGAAAATATTGTACATTGCCTATGTGAGCTGTATGTAATAACAACTCCCTGCAGCAGTTAAGCAGACTTACAGACGGCTAAATAGCCTAAAGATTATCAGGATCACTGCCCTCAAACAATAACTGGTGCAGATAAGATAGTGATGTCTAAGAACCGCATTATCTAAGATATAATTGTTCGTGCCCAAATATTATCAACATCCCCTCTCAAGAACTCAGCAGGCAGGCAGGCATGAGGGCATCAGTAAGGAACGGGTCATTAGGTGTTTTCCCACGCCGGTCTATCCTTCAAGACATGGAAGTGAATCCCAGGTTCACACAGGGAGCGTGGGTGCATAGAAACACGTCTGCTTGATGAAAAACTAAAAGAACAGCAGTTATCTTTGTAATAAATAAATTTTAAGTGTATTTTATTAATATTAATAAATATTTTGAAAAAAACCTGTACAATTTCCCATGGCCACAGAAAATGGTTGTTCCTGATTGGCTGATCTTTTAAAAATCATATATCAGCATATCTCAGAATTTGTTTGGTTAACCGCTATTGTAAATAAATGCACAAGGTAACTGAAAATAACCATAGCAACAATGCTTAATGCTGCATTCTACATTACGTGTTAAATTAAACTAACATGTGTTTGGTAAATGGTCAGCATTTAAATGTGAAAATACACTCGGAGATCTCCTGATGGAGAATGGGCTACATAATTACTTACTTATTCAATGCAAATATTCTTCATGTTTGGGCACTTTTCAAGGTATTTGGAAAATGTCTTCTGTAACTTTATCTGTGCGATTCAGTATATTTCCAGAAATACTTTTGTGCATGTGCAGCTTTATGACTTGCTCGATTATATCCTAAGCAGACATGCTCTTGCCTTCATCCCATCTTCACTGAGGTCATCTTTACAGAGAGGGGTATCCTGGACCTAGGCTGTGGGGAAGCAAGAAGGAAGAGGATGTGAGTATAGTGTGTGTGTGTGTGTGAGAGAGAGAGAGAGAGAGGTTGCACATGCTCTATAGTTCACAGTGCTGGGAACAACTCCAGGCAGGACTTCCTGTTCTGGACAGGAAACAAAATGGCAACCTATGGGAGGCCAGGAACAATGCTGTGAAAGTCAGCCACCACCCAGGTCAGAGAGCAAGGGGCTAAATCAGAGAGAGAGGGCTAAGCAGAGCACGTCCCAGTACTGCTGCAGGAACCATGTGTTGAACACCTTACCTCCTGTGGCCTTTGTTCAAAATTCAAAGCATGGTGAAGTCTTTCCATAGCAGGTATGTGAAAGTAAAACTGAACAGATGAATCAGATGTTTCTCAGTGCAAAATGAAATTAAGAAGAGGCATTGTACTTTATATGTGAACTAAAAAAATGTTCAGGAAGTTGAAACCAATTTCTAAATGTTGACAAAACTGCTAATAATATGTTTGGTGAATAACAAGTATAATAATCGGTAATTGGTTTGTGATGATTTGGATTTTCATTTACCATTGCAACATCCTCTCTTCCTGTGATGCCAAAAGGAGACCATGAAAATCACATAAGCATCACAGGACATTGAACACATACTGTACAAATCTGCATATAACTAAAGTAAAACAATGCTAAAATTATTTTTTTTTAAAGTATAGCTTATAAAAGTAATGACACAAACAAACAAAAACCCATTTAATAATGGTTTCCTGGCCTAAATATTTGTGTATGAAGATTTAATTCCATTGCCAAAACTATTTCTGTTGTGAGGATTCTCATGTTTCAAAACTGATGAAAATAGCAAGGAGGATGGAAGTATAGAGCTGTGTTTTTGTTTGCAGGATGCTGCACAGACTCTATATTTAGTCCACAGAAATATAATAGTCTGTTATGTCGTCATAGTCTTTGTGGACAAGGAACTGTCTTTTCAGCCTGCTGGTTTCTTCTTACTGACTGGAGTATTGTTACCGGGATTTTCACAAATAACTGAAATAAGAGTGTCTGAAGCAGAATTCTAACACTTGGGTGCATTATAACACCTTATATCCAGCGGTGCATTGAAAAAGGAGTGAAGGCAGTCAGGAATTTCAGACAATGGAAAAATCAAGGCCAAATTACCACAGAGCTGAGAAAACTGAGGTATTACGTAATGTAATACAAAATGCCACTTCACCAGAGATTTCCGTAGACCATTTTCCTTTTCCAACCACCTACCATCTCCTGATAATGAACTCAAAAATAGAGGTGTGATAAAGACAGGCTTAGAAAGCTCAGTGGGAGGTTACGCTACAGAAAAGCAGGATTGTGCATGAGTGTTTCTGTAGGCATCATTCCAACCTCAAAAAGTAAAATAAGTCACTGTGAATGTATTATCAGCATCAGTGAACTGAAATATAAGCTTAGACTATAAAATTAAATATTATAATAATTTCATGAGATGTATTCCTTTTACATGCAAATCGAATACTATGTAAACATATAGAACTCATTTCACAGGTACAGCAGGAAATATTACTCATTTCTTTCACAAGTACAACACACACGTACAGTATATTACTCATTTTCTTCTCATATGTAAATTAAGTAAATATATTTATTTTCTATGTAGCTTATATTTTATTCTTATATGTACATCACAGCTTTATTTTCATGAGTACTAATTGTGAATTATATTTGTGTAGCTTCAGGATGATTCAGGATGATATTGTGCTTATTACAGCAGTTTGACTTGAATACGTTTGGAGGCTGTTTTCTACAAAATTTCATTACTGTCACCTTTTGACAACTTTGACATTTGAAGCTTATACTGCATATAATGATCTGATTTTATATATATATATATACACACACACACATACATATTTGGACAAATGCAGGCAGTGAGGGTTTACATGCATTTGTTAAATAACATTTATATTGAAGAAGTTATTGTATTATAACAATACAATTACAGGTTACCAGGGTAACATTAATAATAATAATAATAATAATAATAATAATAAAATTAAATTTCTGATTGCCAAAAAAAGACCAATTTTCTCACTGTTATGTATACGCCCCATGAAAATAAAGAAAATAGTTTGATTAAGCCTACTTAAAATACTTGTGGAATTATGGGGAATTTTCATCAGAATAACAAGGTCAATAAATTGTTGAACACAAGTTTTTCAACATTTAAGATGAAATGAAATTAATTAGCAAAAGGGCACTTATTAGAGCACATCTATTAAGTCTACTAACTGATCCCACACATGCATTGCATTTAACTCATCCTAACCACTATGGGGAGAACATGGAAACCCTAAAAAGAACCAGAGGAAGAGAAGGTGAAGAAACAATTATAATAATAGGACTTAACTGCATTATTTGTGAAGAGAAACAGTAGTTTGCACAAATATATCCAGATCTGGACCAAACTGCACTTTTATGCCTTTATGAGACAATGGCAGGGGTTCATATCACTGAAAATGAAATGAGTAAAACATTAGTGTCATTAGATCTATTTGCTCATCTTATTGTTAAAAATGGCACATTTCAACATTTCAGTGTCTCAATTTAAAGGCACCATTCTTGATCGTTGATGATTAGTCACATCAAAAATTAGTCGTACAATCAGCTTGCACTTGGAGTTTCAGCTGACCATGTGCACCACAGAGAAAGTGGACTGGTTTAATTATCATGTCTGGTGCCATTGTCCTGGCTGGGATTAAATCTCAGTCATTCTCCTCCCACAGGTTCCTGCTCTCTCTCTTCCTCTTTACTGTTTCCTCTCTACAGAATTGAAATTCTGTCAAATTGTGACAGAATTATCGAGGACAGTCATTTTCATCATATAACAATCTCACATCCGCACTGGAATGTCGTCCCCAATCAGTTACCTTTGTGGGAGAGATGATGAAACAACAAAAATGACTGCTGCAGATCGTGTCTTAGCTGAGAAGCCCAGGGGAAGAAATTTTCTGGGTGAAGAAACAGTTATATAGACACTCTCTTATCACAGCTCACAGCTGGTGCATACTTCCAGACACACACCTCTGGAGCTTTCCTTTTACATAACTGCCTTCCTCCACGATGAAAGACGGGCCCCTCAGCATGTACGTGCGATTTCAGTGTTGAATACAATAGAAAGTGTTACTGTGAAGATAGTAATTCATAAATGACGTTTCAGTCACATAATTTTAACCACTGGAACTGCACCATATTATTAGTCTTATTGAAGTGACAATTGTCTACATCTATTTTAAAGTCAAGCTCCTCACTTAGCTTGTCCTTTATCCCTAATCATCCAATTCCTGCACAGAGAACCAGAGCCAGCATGGCCAGAAACATCAGCAGTGAACCGAAACTAATTACTGAGTTAAAATTAGGCCCAACAGACCCCAACGCTTCCTTCCGTTGTTCAACTTGCTTAACTTTAATTAGTTTCCTGGTGTCTATAGAGCATCACAGCGTCACCGATTCATTCTGAAATGCTGAGGAGAAAAGAAGAAGTGGAAGAAGACAACGGAGAAGAAGAAGATGATGATGCAGAAGAAGACGATGATGGAGATGATGATGGTGATGAAAAAGAAGAGTGCATGGAGGGTCCACGTGACATGGGTTCCGTCTTGGTATCACCCAGCTATAATCCCACACATGAATCTGACCTCAGCTCATTTTAAGTGCCAACCATTTGTAAAACCTCTCTTTGTTCCTTTCTTCTCAGAAGAGGTTTGTGTGTGTGGTAGCTCTTTGCTACCACACACACTTAAGCAAAGAGCTACCACACACACACACACACATTATTTCTTGCTCAAAAGCAATGTGATGTGTTTATACTGTGCACTTTAATCTTTATGTTGTGTTTTATCATACATTACCTTGATTTTATGCAAGCCAGTTGATCTATTTGATAAAGATTTTGCCATTCCTTTTTTGTCTTATAATAATCTCTAATAAATGTCTTTTATTCTTGGAAAATGATGCTGCTTCAGCCTCAGATGCTTATGTCCTTCAAGTTTATACAAAGCCTCTTCTTGTGATCTTAACCCACAGTCACAAATATATTGTGGGAGTTCAATGAAAGAACAGGAAAGCGAGGGTGGACTGTCTGTGTAGGCTGCTGCAAACCATAACCATACATGTACAATGTGAAACACTAAGAGATTTGAGTAAATCTATAGCTTTTGAAATTTGAACAGCTGCCAACTTGTAAGAATTAAAATGTAAATTGCACTGCATAATATTTGTTTGTCTTTAATCTTCAGCGCATTTTCTGCCACAGGCTCTCTTTAAAGCAGAAGTTGTCTAAACATAAATGTATTCTGCAGGGTTTTTGTGTGTGTGTGTGTGTGTGTGTGGGGAGGATATACAGTATATCAGCATAACTTGTGCATTTTATGAATTTAAACCTAGTAACACTGAGTTAACAGGTACTTATTATGTAATTCAAAATCAACATATCAGCAAAGTCACACTGTAGAAGACTTGTTCCAAAAGGTCGTAACTTTTATTATATTTTAAATAATTTCACCTGCATGACAATCAGAACTTAGCTGACAATGTCCTTAAACAAGAAGGACAGCTATCCAGTTTTTGTGGGTCTGATATGAATTCATTAAATCCCACAGGCTCCTTTGAATAATCGTTGTGGAAGCCAATGTGTGGGTGGCTCAGAGCGGCAGCACTTCTTTGTACTTTTGTAACTCTAAGAATGCCTCCATAAGAATGGGAGTTAGATGTGTGGCATTTGAATTCATTCTACTCAGAAATGTGAGAATTTCCTAAGTTTTCAGCCTCTACATCATCTGTTCTGTATCTTTACAAATTGTTCTTGTGGTTTAATCTTCAGTTTCTATGGAGACAGAATCACCCACATTTCTTGTCATGAGGAGCCTCTTAGCCATGACAACACAGCTGTTTGCTCTACCCTTCACATTTGGTGCGTTGCTCATCACTTTGCATGTTCTGCACAATACATGAAATCAAAGCTTTTAGACTATATTATCCCATGTAAGCCTGCTAGAGAATTTCTCCTTTCCTAATGTGTTAAATAGTGTGAATTGTAATTAGTGTTGAGTAATGTGTGAGTGATACAACAGTGTGCTCTTCAGCCTTTTTTTTTTCTTTCTTTCTTGTTCTAGTGTTGTTAAGATATGGTACATTTTTGCTGCAGTAATGACTAAAGATGGGAGGGATGCATCACATTCTGCTTGAATGGGAACAAAGCATAAAACATAACAAGACAAGACCTATTTTTAGTGTAACTAATGATTTATTCTGTCTTTCAAGTGAAGACATTTACCTTCTTGGAATACTTTTACTGAATAAAGATAATTTGTGGCAGACAAGCGGCTAGAATTTGGCTTTATGGATTGGCAATGGTTTTATGGATTGTACTGGCAAATTCATTTTAATATGTTTACTCTGCTTCATTTAAACAAACATGGGTATATTTACACAGCTGCCGGTGGGAAAAATGTCATTTGCAAATGTAATCTTCTATTGAACACACATGCACAGCATAACGCAAGTTACGGATATACAAACACCTACACGTAGATACTGCGTCTGACTACAGAAAGGGAAAATTGTGGTGCCCACTCACTGTTACTCCACCTTGAAGTGAGCTCTCACTGCTCAGTTTTCCAAGCATTTAGCAAAATGAACAGAGGATAAACTGCCAAGTTTTACTACAGGATATGGCTGAGAAAACATGTTGAACATTTCCTTCAAACTTGGATTTATTCTGAAACAGTGTAAAAGAATAGATCGAAACCTTTGTGTTTGTCTAAGATTCGAGAGCTACTATTTCTTGTTTTATCTCTTTAAACTTTATTACTTAACCAACTAACTTTCATATTCTATTCTATCCAACTGCTGATTTTAGTGGGTACTGTTATACCAAGTTAGACAATGAAAAGTGAACTCTGCAGAACTCAGTATACAGAACTCAGTATGGGGCCTGGGAGAGAAGCATCACTGCTAATACACGGACTCTTGCTTATGTCATGCAGTCAGACTGACCAACTGCAGCATCACCTGAGGAGATGTGACTGATCTTGAGCTGACCAAACAAATGTGTGTACCTGCTTATAATCACTGCATTAAAATAATGGTTAGGGGTGCTTCATGCTGAGATTTTAATGAATAATCCTTCAGTGCCCCTTGCGAAAGAGATTCATAATCTCAAGTGGACTTCCTGGTTAAATAAAGGTCAAGGGAATAATAAAAGCCTTCAGTAATTACACACCAAAATGGGGGAAAAATTGAATCTGCCCACATAAGTGCAGGTTTTTTCTCTCGCATAATGTGCACACATTTTCATGGTGCTTTCTTTGTCAGAAAGTTATTTTTCAGTATTCTTCACATATATCTTACAGGAAAAAGGCATCTTTATGGTACACTATTTTCCCCATTTTGGTTTTCACTGTATCTGCATATGCACAGACTTTCAGATTTTGCATTTAGCAATAGGTTTTATATTCTATAGTGGATCTCTTAATCGACCCTATAAAATTAGATTGAGTCCCCTATGCTTCACCATGCCTACACACTGTATGTTCACTTACACCCTGTCAGTCACAGCACACACAACATGCACATAGCATGGGCTCTGTGTTGGGATGAGAGCTGGGTGACATTTACCAAGATAGAATCCACTAACATAGCAAATCTGATTATCAAAGAATTGATGTATTGTGTGCTGTTCAGATGATTATTCTCCCAGATACTGTTTTACAGAATTTTAAATTTTAAAAATTAAAAATATAACTCCCATGATACTCATGTAGCCAATACAGACAAGAGGATAGTAATTTGATGTCAGATTAAGTTTTTATATATCTGTCATTTAGGCAACGTGGGGAAAACTCAGAACCCTCTTCTTCTCTGGTGTCAGTATTTTCCAGTTGTTACCTCTGCTAAGGTGATCACTGATGTTTCTTTGTCTGTCTGTTTGTTAGCAAGATATCTCAAAAAGTTGTGGACAGATTTGGATGAAATTTGGGGGGACAGATAGATAATGTTGAGAGAAAGAAATTATTAAATTTTAGAATGATACAAGCAAATAGACATAGGCCTAACTAGTGTAACTGCTGCATGTTTTGTGTTTTGAGGTTCTATTTAAAATGGCAGACATCTAGAAGTCAAATAGAGTAAGACAAATTCTGAGAATCCTAAACTAAAACTTATGAATGTGGTGGTGGTGATCTAAATCTTAATGTTACTGTGCACACCACTATTAAAGCGTACATTCAGCATCCACACTTTGGGCTGTGAAAGTACTTTAAATACATTTCCTCTGTTTTTTCTAAAGCTTGATTTAATATAGATAGTGACATACTGTATGTTTGTTCATCTTGATTTACAGTCTCAAAACTTTAACATATGTGGCCCACATTTGTAGAGATGGACTGTTAAATCAGTTTTCATCTCCATAGTCGCTTCATGGAGCATTGCTTTTTTTCATTGCAGCTGTTAATAGCCTGGATGCATGTACATTGTTTCAAATTTCACTTCACAAGTAAATCAGTATATCTAATGTGCAACACAGCACGTAAAGATTTATGTCAAGTAGTTATGTAGTTCATGTTAGGATACACAGACAATGTTTTAGTCTCCCTTGACCACTATTGGATTTCTCTGTTATCATCTCCTCATGTACCTTATGTAAGCATTTGAATAGCATGAGCTGTATAACTAAGATCTAACTTTAAAATGAGTGGCATTTCTTTCTAACATGTTAATATACATGCTATTTGCTGTAACATGTACAACATTGTTAACAGTAATTACTGATAACTTGACTGAGTTGTCACCATTAAAATAATACGTTCTTGCTAACCCCCACCCACAACCCACACGCTCTCTTTCCTCTTTTCTTTTAGTTGCATGGCTCTTCCTCATTTGACAACATTTCTAGACAAAATAGCAGTTTGTATATGTGTAAACTAGGTTTATTTTTTAGGAAAGGATTGCTTTATAATGCAGCCTGTTCACTTGCATTTCTCTGTCATCTGTAAATGCAGATAAAGGCAAACACCTTGCTAACAGCTAATGAAATATCCGTCATCCAACACATGGTAGAACAGCTTGTTTATATTCGTCACCAACAATATAAACTTCAAAATGGCTTCAGTTCTTTAGAAGGGTTTGTTGACAGAGCACCTCTTGCTGTACAGCTGCTGAATGTTTAACGATCCTCATGTGGGGATAAACACACAAAACTGTGTCATTGTACATGTTGGAGTTTTGCATGATTCACTCAAACATATCAAGACATCAGTGGTCATACAGTCATTGTTGTAGCCTGACAGGAGGTGGCGTTTGGAGTGCAGCAGAGGAAATGGAAAATGTTCAAGCTGAGTCATGAAGGACACAAAGCTGTCACACATTGCCACCTGGTGGCTATGATGTTATTTATACAGGACCGGCTCAAATTAGCCTTGACAACTGAATGCTGAAGGTTTACCAGGCTTCATTGTATTCCAAAACTGCATGACAATGATGATGACGACAACGACAACAACAACAACAGGCAGTGAAATTCTTACATACTTTAAAACATCAACAACAAATCTCAACAATAAATAGCTTCAGTTTACACAGTGCCACAACCTCCCAGTGGCACATCAAATAATGATTACTAACTATGTATGTATTCTCTTGGCCTGAAATACTATTGCATTGTGTTTTCTGTTCTTCAGTACCTCTAACAGCATATCAGCTGAGTGGGCAGTTGCTGGACAATAACAAAACCAGAGTAGGTGTGGGCTGGCGTTAATCAGTGATATCTGTTTTACACTGGAACAATGGATTGTGACCCCCTAGTTCCCTATTTTTCCATGATCTGCGTCACAGGATAACTTGTTGACCTGACAATTTCAGTGGTTCGGTGAGAGCCCTCATCTTCCTGTCTACATCGTTGTGTAGAAGCAGGCTTCAAACTGGCTTGCAAATGATTATTGTAATCATAAATGAGCCTCAGATATACAAAGGGTGAAAGGTAGCTGGTGATACCTACTCTTATTTTATTCACCACCTTGAACCATAAGAGCCATGAGCTGTGCAGGCAAAAACAGGCACCGGTGGCTGTTGCTGTTACTCCTTATTTTGTAATAATAATTAAAAAAGGAAGAAGACAACGATAATGAAACCACCACTGAGCGAAGACAAACAATAATGATTAGCTTTTCTGTATATTAGAATTAAAGGATTTATACTGTGGGTTAAGTTTATGTAAGAAATAAAAGCTCTTGTTTAGGTGGTAGGTCCCTGAGATTAACTAGCAGTGTCATTTGGACCATAGCTACAAACTGTTCATTCATCAATACATGATAAAGGTTGAATAGTAAAGTGTCCTAGTCTTACACAAGGTGGGACTGCATTTAAAACAACAGGCAGAAATTTTCCTGTGTTCCTGAATTCAACATAACACATTTGTGGTCCGTGAGCTCTTTGGCAGGAAGTTAACAAATGTGGCCTGTTGAGGGATGTGCTTTTTGAACTCTGGTGCACGGTGATTCATTTGTTTGCCAAATCCTCCAAACTAAGCCCACACATGCTGCTCTTCCTACGGTTTATGTACGACTCTATTTGCTAAACACATCAGTATGTAGTTGCTTTGACAGGTTCCAAAATTATGATCCAAGTATTAAGTTAAATGGGACCAATACATGTTTGATGCCCACTACATCATCATCGCAGGCTACACTTACATTAGAATAGGCTATGTAGTGTGTTTATGTGTGTATCTCTGTATCTTTGATAAAGAGCAGAACAGTAAGATAAAGTTTTGGAGTTATTAATGAAACAAACGACACATAATGTCACACAAATGGCTGTGTCAACAGGTTTGTTGACACAGCAAAACAAAACAACTGTACAATAATTTAATTCCTGCTGTAGAGAGAACGGCAGCACCATCTCCCTTCCTGGATCCAGCTGAGGCAGGAAGTGATTTATCTCTGGGGTCTTGTGGACAACACTTCTCAGCAGCTGGTGCAGGACTAACCTACTTCATTCACATTACAGCTTTGAGCAGCCCAAATCTGATTTTTTATTTTTTTTTAATGTTGTTTTGTTATTGGTGAATCAAGATTTCAACACAATATCTTTATGCAAATTTACTTTGCCTATTTGAGTGAATCTGCCAGTTTTAGATTCCATTGCAATAAACTAAAAAAAGCTCAGTTTTGCAGTCATAAATGTTTAAGTGACCACACCCTTAATCTTTTTTATAAAATAAATCAATTCATTTGCCCTGAAGATTCACTCTGTAAGAGATGTTTCCCACCTTCAACTTCTACTAGGTCACCTGGAATATGGCTTATCATACACTTGGAGTTCAATTCCCATATCACTCTATTAAAAAAATCTTACACAAACTTACTGTCTATGAATGCCATTATTGTCACAGTTCCATTAAAATAAACTGATACATGTTTACAATACTTTTACTTCAAATTTTATGTTTGATTAATTTATTTGAGTGATTTATTTCATATTTATCTTTTCTAATTTGTTTACTACTAATATGTTTAGACATTTATTCAGATCTGTGTAGGATTGGATGTTATCATAAGCACATATAGCAGCTACACTATTACATTTACATGTGCAGTTAAATGGTTTTGATGCTAAAAAGTGGTCAAAAAAAGATTTCACTGCAGAAAATCATATTTAACCACCTTGTCTGCATACCCAAAGTGTCAATGTATTTTTATGCATGGAAATATGATTAAATTTCATAAGAAGTTCATACTCAAAGAGATTGGAAGGAAACAAGGAACAGTTAAAGATGGAAAAGGATGTGGTCTGGATGAAGTGGGCATTCAGTGTTTTGAGAGGATATTTTGCCCTCTGCTGGCCAGTACATGTATTATATACACAATATATAACTGATATTTTTCTTCATATTTTTGCATTACTGTTTCGTGATACAGAGGGGTGCAGACCTCTGAATCCACCATCAAGAACTCTTATCTTTTATCTAAACTAAAAACATAATTTTTATATTTGCTGAAAATCAAAATTACTTAATAATTCCAGGTTTGCTATTTCTACACTTTTCATTAAAGCATTGTCGCCCCCTTGTTGTGAATCGGTAAAACGTTTATTGAGCGCTATGTTGTGGTGACTTCACCATTTTTGTCAAATTAAATTTACTGAGAGTCAAAATTTCTCAAAAGTAAAAAAAAAAAAAAAAATCTGGTTTTGCCTACAGCTGGTTCAGCTACATCCAGTAAAGCAGGTTCAGCACCATTTATCTTAAAAGTAAGATAATATCTGAGGGAATAGAACCAGAAACGATTAAAATTTCTTTAGGGGTCACGGGGATCATTAATGGTCAGTAAACTCAACTTAAGTATTGAAGGTAGATCTTAATCAAACGACTGTTGAAAGAATAATTTGTTATTCTTATACAGTATATGTGTTATGATGGTTCCCGTTAGGTCTGAGTAGCGGTTGGTTTGAATGGCGTCACGACTGGAACGACCACCTGGCTCTCTGATTGGCTCAGAGAGCTCATCCGGGTACTGCGCTGGAACGAGCTCATTAGCCAAGGTACCAATATGGCGGAGGTAAGAGGGAAAACAGGGGAGAAGCAATCGATCTTAAATCGATATTTTTAAAATTTGTGAGCAGTATTTTTTATTTCTATGCTATCGATTGGAGAAATAATGATTTTTGCCTTTTATATAGTGTGTTTCGAGTAGTAATCATTTGGTTTATTCCTCTATAATATGCTTAAATATGTGGAATGATCCTTCACTACAAGGCCGCTGCGCCTTCGCTCTGAGCTGCCTCGGTATAGCGGCTGTGTAAATTGATACGTAAATTTAACGTTAGCTTGCTATTTAAAGGAAATATCATATTAAATCGTGTTTGGAATGAATGGAAAATTATTTTTTCTGTTTAGGCTGAACTCGCGACAATGTAATAGTAAAGGTTAACTATCAAAGACTATTACAATGCCGCGCAAACGAAATTAGTGTTTACATTTTTTCGATGCATAACGCTAGGTTTTGAGTATTAGCTTGCTGGCTAGCTAGCCTGTTAGGGAAGCCGACACTGCACAAAACGTACTTTCTCTCATTGACTGTGCTTTTATTTAGTTTTCGATTGTCTTAAAATCGATTTTTAATTCTAGCGTTTATTCTCAAAAATATGATTATTTACCAATTGTCTAGGCAGCGTTCATCTGCCACTAACGCAAAGTTAGCCACCTATTCGAGGTAACGTTAGCTGTGCCTGCCAAATATTCTCGGTGGTCATAATGCGGGCTGATACCGGCCTTTTTCGTACCTAGTCTATGCTTGATCTAAAAGGGAATATATACTGTCTGAGCCAGTATTTGAAGCATTGCACTCATACGTCCTCTGGTTTCATTCCTCTGCAGGCTTCCCTGGGGAGTTCGAGTCCAGGTAAGCACTTGGTTTGGTTCACCAGTTTATGGTGTGCTTAATACAGGATTCAATTAAACAATGTGGCGTTTTAAGTTAGTTGCTGAGATGCAAATTGCGGATGGTGTAATTTGTCATTTTATTAGAGGAAAAGGTGTTGGAATTGACGAAATATATTGCACTTTTGGCTGAGAATATTGATGGTGCTGTGTGGGATGAAACTTTTAATTTCTTCTAGGAACAAAAACTTATTTGTTTACTTATTGCTGCCTTTTTCTCTTTTAGTTGGCTCTTTATCATCAGAAGATCATGACTTTGATCCAACAGCAGAAATGTTAGTTCATGAGTATGATGATGAGAGGACTCTGGAGGAGGAAGAGTCTCTGGAGGGAGGGAGGAATTTCAGGTCTGAGATTGCTGATTTGGAAAAGGTAAATACACAAAATGCCCATAATAGATTTGAACATTTTTGTAATGATCTTGAATAGCAAATCCTGAATTTTAACAAGAATTCAAATGGTGTTATGTTAATGTGTAATTATTAATGAGTCCATTATCTCAAAAATGCAGTTGTAGAAAGCATTGGAGCTTTATGGCCAGGGAACCAAATGCTTAATTTTGAAGAACAGTAATACTTGCTGGAGTGAACTTTGCAACTATAAGGGGAACCCATCTGGTTCATTGCTAAAAATTACAATTATTAAAGGTCAGCATAAATCCGGTCAGGGTTGTTCAGAACATGCCTCTTGGCAACATTTCAGAGCAAGGGTTGATCAATCAAGGGTTGATTAGCATGTTGACAGATTAGGGTGGGATTCTGTGTTTAAAAATTTAAGTTGTTTCTGTTTACTAACTCGAGACTCATCACCCTCAAAATTGGATTTTGATCAAGAGCTTTTTCAAAATACATTAAAAAACTTTTATTTAGTGCTAACCAACTTAATACAACTGAATTTAGAGAAAAATGGAGTGCATCCATTTTTTAAAAATGTTTTATTTATTTTTATTTTATTTTTTCAATTTTGTTATAATTCCAATAATGCAAGGAATAATAGGTCACTGCCCTATTTTGTGTATTTAACGTTAACTGTGCTTCCTGATATTTTACCAGGAGGGGAACATGCCTTTAGAGGAACTGCTGGCCATATATCGATATGAGGCCTCAGCAGGATCCAGTATAGACAGTTCCTCGGGAGACCTGACTGATGAGCTGCCAGACATGACTTTAGACAAGGTAAACAACTGTTGTAATATGGTAATTAACTAAGTTGTTTGTCATACAAGAACAAATACATTTAGGAAAAGAAATCAGCAGTTCATGTATTAATTTTCATGATATAATTCTTTGTGGATGTGCCATCAATCACCTTGTCTTCTACTTCAATGTATAATGGATATAAGCTATTCTTTCTTTGTAGGAGGAAATAGCTAAAGATCTGCTGTCAGGGGATTATGAGGAGGAGACTCAGTCCTCAGCTGATGATCTCACACCTTCAGTCACCTCCCATGAAGCCACTGATTTCTTCCCAAGAACACTTCGATGTAAGTGACTGGTTAAAAAAAAAATTTCTTCTCTGTAGCTTTTTTAAATTAAAACTTGTGATTACCTCATTTTTGGGTATTTAATATATTTATTTGTTCGCCCAACAAAAGGAAATACACAAATGTGCATATTGGATTTATTTTAATATCATAAAACATAATTAAGGTATCAGACACAAAACATCAAGTTTAAATATTAAGATTATGTAGAAGCCAGAGACTTCAAATTTTAAATAATATAAAACTGTGTTGCTGATGTTTAGCGGTTATAGCTGTTTCACATTAATTAATTGTAAACTTTCAATACATTGATTAAAAATGCCCTTAAAGGACCATACCGTCGATTGTGCATGTTTGAGCCCAATATATACAACCTGCATACATGTTAGATTAATGACAACCAATTTCCAAAATACTACTGGAGAAGTAAGCCGTCTTCTTCTGGGATTATATTTCCTGGTGGAGGCATAAATTGTCTTCTGTTCAGCTCCAAGTTGGACCAGTTAAATAAAGTTACTTCAGCAAAAACATAAGAGACGTCATGTTCGCTGTGATGGATTATGTATCTCAAGCAGGTTTTTAGTCTCTACAAGTTGATTTTGATATCATACTGGAATGAACTGAAGCCAATGGCAGTCTGGAAGGCAGGAAAATAAATTCCACAATGTACCACTGAAGTAGTATATTTTGGGAAATGGTTGTCAGTAACGTAATGGATTGTATATATTTGGCATCAGCATGCACAATCGCCGTTATGATCCTTTTATATATGTAAAGAAATTTTATCGGGTAAAAGCTCAATTTACCTGTTTTTTTTTTTTTTTAAGTCTGGTAAGATTTACTTAGATTTTTAGACATTTGACATTTTTTGTTGTTAGTTCCAGTAGGAACACAGTTTTTTCTTAAAATTGTTTGTTTTATAATGTTTTGTACAATATGGCTAAACTTTGATCTGGATCAGTTACAGCATATATTTACACTGAAACAATCTAATAAAACGTGTTTATATGATGTTGTTTGAATACATGGGGGCTACAGACTACTAGAAACACCCCTTAATATAATGCAGTACAACCCCACCACTAACTATGGCCTAAAAGTTACCATGGTCATCAACACCTCACCTATAGTTTCAACAAAATAAATGCAATTGAGCTGTTCAAGATGTGGTGTTATATCAAGAAGGTATCTAGTAAGTGAAATAGCAAGTTTTCCATTTGGAAGAGAGGTGGAGTAATCAAACATTAACAATGATTATTTAAAAAAAATTTTTAGTCAAAGTATTTGGTTGGTATACAGCCTTCAACTTGACATTCAAATTTAGTGAGGCTGGATAATTAATTTGTTGTTTGTCATTATCTTGTCAGCTAATGCTATCTCTGATGGTGATAAAGAATCAGAATGTGATGAAGATGGCCCAAGCCCAGAGGACTCCAGAAAGGTACACAACAAATTCAGTTTTGAAAAACTAAATAAAATGTATCTTTACATCATGTTTTTGAAATTAATCAGTTGCTAAAAAAGCTTCAGAGAGATTTTTTGTTTCTTTTGGTTAAGTGTTCTCTGAATTTTATTTATTTTTTTGTCATAGGAAATAATGGTTGGAACACAATACCAAGCAGAGGTCCCTTCTTCCCTCTGTTACTACAAAGATGGAGAGAAAGGTGACTGCTCAGAAATTTTCTCTTTGAATTGTTTGCATTTGGATATATAGTGTGTGTCAGGCTTGCATACTGTTTAATGTGACTCTGTAAAATGTCAACCTGGCATGAAGACAAGAAAATTGAAAAGGTTAAGAAATCTCACAGCAGAATGTTTGTGATGCAGCGTATGAAGATGAAGACGAGTTATTATGGAGCCCAGGTTCAATGGCAGAAAGCAAGGTTAGGAGCTTCCTGTGTGAAGTCTTGTCACGAACTACAGATGAGAAGATGGGATGTGACAAAACAGTGGTGCACCTCAGAGATAATGAGCAGGTCAGCCACTCACTCTCATTACTCATCAATTTACTCATGCATGGTATTATTCATCTGTGAGTGTATATACTTTGTTTTTATGCAGTTATAAATTGTGCTTTGACTTACATGCACACCCACACACACCCACACACCCATTGTACCTGTCATTTCTTTTGAGTAGTGCTCCAGTCTTGACTAATCTGTCTTGTCCAAATTTACCACAGGCTTTGTGTGAGCTTGTCAAGTGCAACTACAACAGCCGTGAAGCACTGGAGAGATACTGTAGTCGCGTGAAGTCCTCAAAAGGTAAGTAAAGGAAATGAAACTACAGCATCACCAGAGGAAAAAACATCTCTAAAATATGAGGCACATGTTGTTCCACTTTTCTTTTTCTTTTTTTATATATATATATATATATATATGTATAGAGGTTTTTCTCAGCTCATTATCGCTGCAGCTAAAATAAAAGTTTTAAAAAGATACTTCAAGCAAGTAAAATACAGTTGGGAATGCAATTAAATGTCAAGCAGAAAGCAGGTTATGTATTAAATAAAAGGCTTTTCTATAAGTCCTAACTGATGGCATCATCATCATCATGGCAACTAGAACAAGTGTGTGAAATGCTCATCCACGACTTTGTTAGAAAGTGAAATAATGAAAAAGACTGTACTGGTACCACTCATTCAGTCACTCACATTATCATCATTAACACGCCTATTGTCCGGTTAGTTGTTGAATTGAAAGATAGCAGTGATGGTAGTTTCTGGTCCTGTCTTTTGATTTTTTTATTTATTTTTTGTCTGTTTGTTTTTGTTTTGATGTGTATGAAATGTGTTTTTCAGCTTTACATCTATATAAACTGACTTGTTTTCTTTTCAGAAAAATCACCTCCATGGTCAGAAGAGGAATGCAGGAACTTTGAACATGCACTACAGATGTATGACAAGAATTTTCACCTCATACAGAAACACAAAGTGAGTCTTGATTCGTGAACTGGCTTACCACCAAAAATCACAAGTAATGGTTTCTCATCTCTTCTAACGGCCCTTTTTTTTTCTCAGGTCACAACACGGACAGTAGCGGAATGTGTGGCGTTTTACTACATGTGGAAAAAATCGGAGCGCTTTGACTTCTTTGTCCAGCAGAATCGGTTTGGGAAGAAGAAGTACAGCAGCTATCCTGGTGTAACGTAAGTGACAGAAAGACACTTTTTTTTTGTATTTCTAATATTTTTATGCAACCACCCCTTAAATAATGACAAAATGCATATTTGGAGATAAACCTTGTAAAAAAGAAACCCAGGTAGCATTAAGCCTGTTTGTGTGCCTTTGGATCCAGTGACCTGATGGACAGACTGGTGGATGAAGCAGAGGGACTTGCAGTGGACAGTTCATCCTCTGTTTGCTCGGGAACAGGTGGAACAGGCAGGATGGAGTCTCCTACAGACCAACAGCTCAGCCTGCTCAACTCCATCACTGCCAGTGACCTCACAGGTTAGTAATATCTTATTTTTCATCTATTGTGACAGGGAAAATCATTTTTATTCATTATTCATTAACCCAGTGTCTTAACCCGAGTCTTTTTTTGCTTTCTTAAACAGCTCCAGTTATCCATTGTTAATTCAATGTCTCATCTCCCTGCAGCTTTGAGTAATACTGTGGCTACCGTGTGCAGCCCTGCAGAGGTCAGCTGTCTGGACTCCTACAGCTTTCCTCCGCTAGAGAGTGTCCACCGTGGAGCGCTGAACCACGAAGAATCCCTCGGGTTTCCTTCTAATGGTGCAGACCCCGACTGCCTCAACATGCTCGACGCTGGCTTCTACCACTCAGACTTAGGCCAGTTAGGAGGAGTATGTGTCAATAAAGACTGCGAGCGGCCATCAAAGAGACTTAAAATGGCCCTGCCTGACTCCTTTATCAATGACGTCTCAGTGGGTGACTTTGAACCGCGTCGGACAACAACGCACCACCACCGAATCACCGGCGCCAAAATGGCAGTGTCTGTCACAGACTTTAGCAGCTTGGCCGGCAGCGGTGAGCCCAACGGGTTTTTGGGAGCACATGCNGTCTGTCACAGACTTTAGCAGCTTGGCCGGCAGCGGTGAGCCCAACGGGTTTTTGGGAGCACATGCGCGGCACCACACACACACCACAGCACTTCAGTCAGAGTGATCTTCCTTTCTCTATTCTTCCTTTTGAAAGACCCTCTAACCTGCTTGTACATAAGACTGACCTCACTGGAGAATCCAATTTGTTTAAATTTTATTATATATATATATATATATCTATATATATATGTATATGAATATACTTTGTTTTCAGTTTTGTGTAATATGACATCAGTGATGTCCATCATATAGAACTAAAATCTTGATTTCTCTCAAGAGTTTATATAGCCATTTATTTTATTTTTGTTTTACGGTCTTGCGATGTAACGTCCATGTACGGTGGAGCCCAGAGGCTGCAGCAGGAGAGTTACGCATCTTCCTCCTTTCCTCACCCATCAAAATGTCTTTAAAGTTACATTATCCAGCCATTCTTTTCAGCTGCCAAAATCAGCATATTTATCAGCGCTTTGGTATTTAGTTTCTTGTCTTTAATGTTTGAAGTGGTACTTTTTGTCAGTGTTTGGTTTACAGGTACTTCTCAGTAACCAGGCTAGGGCAAATGGTTTCAGTTTGTCCCAAAGTAAACCTGGCTAGAAACTGTATGAAGAGCAACACTAGCATAGAGATTAGCATGGAGACCAGGATGCGTCATGGTAGAACAGTTCAGATACCATGGCCTTCCAAGTTGGTTTTCTTTTCTTTGTATTCTTTCCTGTGGAAGCTTGTTTAATAGTTAGTCTGTGCTCGTTTACTTTTCAACAGTTTAGAGTGGCCAAACTGGAACGTGAATGTTTCTGACAATTCTTTTTTTCATGTGCATACTCAACCCCAAATTATAGTCCTTTGTATGTTGTCCTATTAAGCGAGTGATCGAGGCTCCCTGTGTAAAGTAACATAACAGGAGCCATTTCTTTCACAGTAGAATCTCAGTCACCCTAGCAAATCCTCATCACAGCAGAACTTGTTGATTGGGTTAATAGTCATTTAAGAATTATACATCATCAGGCACAGTGCACCTGGTCCATATGGTGTCAGCTTTGAGATGAGTTATACTTTAAACTCATGGGTTCTCATGGTATTCTTAAGCAAGTTTAGCTGTATATGGTTGTTGTTGTAAAGAAGAGAACCATTAGGAAACGTGTTAATATCAAGTTGCTGGACTGTCAGACCATAGGGACATTAGTAAACCTGCTAGCAGTATTATGTCTTTCTTAAAGCCACTCTTGATTTTGTATCCAACCTTGGCCTAACGTGTACTGACTAGATAATGCCTTGTATAATCTGGTCCACAGTTTCTTGTCCAGTTGGGATCTAGTAGCAGAAATGGAGCCTTTTTGACTGAATTTTGTGAAATTGTTTTTTGAATTGTAAAATGTTTAGCTGGCCATTGTCAGTTGATTGGATGCAGTAGTAGTGTTTACTTAATTTATCTATGCATTGTGATAATGAATAGTTTGTTTCAGGGGTACATTATTGTTTGTCACATCCATAGATCCATTGCTTTGTGTCCCGACAGGATTCTTGCCTGTGAACCATTATTTTGGCAGTTTTAAGTAATTCATTTTCCAAACCCACCATCACAGGAGATACTCACTTCTGCATTTCATGTAAATAGTTAGCAAATAGCCTTTAAAAAGTCTATTAACTGTGAATCTGTGTTAATACAAAAGTTTTAATTTTATTCCTTGTCAAAAGGCAATAATTTGTAGATATGTACAGATATTTGGGGTTTTGCATTTTACTGATTGACTTGGTGTTTTTTTTCTTCCAAGACATGACACACAGACAGCAGGATCCAGCTGAATCACGCATGCAAGCTGTTCGTGTTTCTCAAGTGTACCACTCAAAACGGCTTTACCCGAAGACATACTGATATGAATCAGCATTGCATTTTGCATTCAAAACTTGCAGCCATGTGTAAAAGATGTTCACCTTCTTTTCTTTGGGGAAAAAATCTTTTTACATGTCGTCTATATTTGTCTTGATGGTAAAGGGATGGCTGCTGCTACTGTATGTGGAGAGCGAGTTTCTCTTTTCATGCAATGTGCATAATGCAGTAGGTCCTTCAAGCTCTTCTAGCTGTAGCAGTGCAGTGATATTTATTTCACCTGTGGTTTGTACAAAGGCTCAGAAAAACTGTCAGAATGTAAAGGCCATTATCTAAGTAGTAGAAGTAGGTTTTTCACCACCCTGTGAACTCTCGAAATGTGATTTTATTGATATCTCTGGTATGAGACTTGTGTGTGCAAGAAAGCACTAAACAAATTTATTTTATATTTTGTATTGTGTTTTGAAGTTTAAAATGGAAAAAAAAATAGCAGTTGTGGTTTTGACAAAACTAATGAAAACAAAAACATCTTTGTGAATAAAAAACCTACAAAACGTAAAAATGTATATCCAGAATTATAGACAATCAAAACCTTCACTATGAGAAATGTTCAAGAAGCTATCTTTATTGTTTATAAGAATTGTACATAAAAATTGAGTTGTTTTTTTTTTCTTTTGTTAAACATTATTTTGTATTTTCTGTTGTACTTTAATACCTTGTGTACAGATCCAGAAATAAAGCTCTGGAAAAGGTTTACAGTCTGTCTTATGCTGTTTTTCCATCAGTGTTAAAGCTAATACATTAATTTTGATAAAATAAATTAATTCAAATAAATTACTTTAATACGTTTAAAATAAACAGAATTAATTAAATTAAAATGTAATAAAAAAAATAAAAATGCATTTTACTTAAATAGATTAATTTGAATTTAGATACATTTGTAAGTAAAATTTGTCAAAACTTTTTAAAGGTCCACTGCAGTGAAATCTCATTTTTTAGATTAAAACGTCAATTTATTTTCATTAATCTTAGACCAAAATATTTCAAACTCCATGTTATAGCTGTAGTTGTATTTCCTTTACCTGTAGTGACGTCACAGACCCCACGTCACAGACGTCACAAATATGATTTCAGCTGAGTTTGCGTGTTGCCTTGCACGCGCCTGAGTGCAGGTTACTACAAAACAGATGCACGTGCTCATTATCTTAACGTCAAAGAAAACCGGAGCGCCCGATATTCCGTCTGTTACTTTAAACCATTTTATAAAGTCAGTTTGTCAGACTCGCTTTGATGGTAATTATGGTAATTTGATGGCATTATAACGCATTATAACTGGCCAAGAATCGCAGAAACAGAACTTACTGTTCAAACTCAGCTTGAACCTATTGTTAACTTCGCATCGTTTTGTTTTTCGTAATGTCGTGGTTTGTAATTAATAGTTACGAAGGTTATAAATTAAATAATGTTCGACTATTTCTGGATTTCTCTGGCTGTATTCTCCTTTGCACTGTCATGTCGTTGGAAGTGTGCGAGCTGATTGGTTGAAAGCTGAAGTCAGACTGTGACCACAGGATCTCTGTAACGATCAAAACTGCAAAGTTTGTATCTCTGGATAATGTGCGGTTTGTTTCATACATCAGAGGACACAGCTTATTTGCGTCTTCCTGAATTGAACTTGATTGCGCAATTACAACATCTAAAGCTTATTATTTTAGGCATGCTGTTATATATTTACGGACCCACATATAATAAAAAATAATGTGGATACAGTTCCTTGTGCCATAATGTCTGATACATTTTTGCTGGAGTTTTCTTTCTTGTTGGGCTGATGTAGTGCCTGCGCGGCCAGAAAGACTAAAGCAAACTGCAAAAAATAACGTCAAAAGTTCAGTTGTTCCTGTGAGTTATCTCTGGGCTTTGGGATCAGCTTTCTCTCTTTCATGATTAAATATATTTATTAAATGCCTTTCAAAAGTACATTTACTATGTTCTACTCAAGAAATCTTAGTAAACTTTGCTTGAAAACTTAGTAATATTAACTTAAACATTTAATAGATTTCATTACATTTAAGTTGAAAAAATTCTTCACATTTTGGTATTTTAGTAATTCATTGACCAGAATATTAAGTTTCATTTCAAATTTTAGAAGAATTAGTCTATTTATTTGAAGCATTTTAATATGCTCTAAACATTTTTAGAAAATTAGAAAATTTAGAATATTTGTTAAATAATCCTCAAAATCTATAAATTATGTAAGACAAATTTATTAAATTAGTTTTTTTTTATAATTTATTGAATTGTAAATAAATTTGTTTAATTTTTGGTTAATTTCGCTGAATAAAAATTTGTAAATTTCAATCAAAAATGCAGTAAACTTTACTTTAAAAAAACTTACTTAAAATGTAGTTTTTGAAGTTTTTGCAAAAATTTGGTAAATTTTATTTACTTTATTTAAAAAGTGTATTTTTTGTATAAAATTTGGGAAAACAAATAGTAAATTACACTCAGAAACTAGTGAATCACTTAACAATGTGACCAATTTTGCCAAAATATGTAATGCATTTTACATTAACATCTGGTAAATTTTGGTGAAGATTTTACTCCAAAATTTGTTACATTTTTTGGTGTTGTTTACAATTTGTTTATTTTGTAAAAACAAATGTTATATGGTACATTGTGTTAAACATTTTAGTTAATGTTACTTTAAAGTAAAATTTTGGTATTATTATGACTAAATTTGTATAATTTGGGTACATTTTCATTAAAAAAAATGTTAGTTGAAATTTCAGTATATTTTTTGGTGTGGTACTAAATTTTCCTAATAATTTCAAAATGTTCGGCTAAATTTGGTAAAACTTTGGTAAAAAAAAAATTATAAATGTTACCTGAAATTTTGATAATTTTGGCATTAAATTTGGCAAAGTAGGGCACATTAATAAATCACAATGGAAAATGTAGGTAAAATTTAGTAAATATTTTAAAGTGTGATATATTTTGAAGACAAACTGAAAAACTGGCACACTTCTCACTTACTCCAGGAAAGAAAACAGCTAAAGCATGCTAATGCTAACATGTAGTATTGTCCATTTTGCTCGCAGATGGCATCCTGGCCACTGGGAGTGTCAGGAAATGTGCAACTTCAATTTTGTAATTGGTTGAAGAAATCTGATAAATTTTGGCAAAAGTTGGGTAAACTTAACTTTAAAATTTTGATAAAATTTGCAAATTTTACTTACATATACGTATATATTACAAATTTGGTAAATTTTACTAAAAACTTTGTAATTTTATGTATACCCCAAAACACACATGAAAATCAAAACAGAATTTTTTAAAAGAAGAAAATGGTCAGTAGAATAGAACAGAAAGGAACTTTATTGTCTACACTTGCCAGTAAAGTCTTTTTGTCATATATCATCTAATTTTAAAGATCGAAATTTCTGTCTGTCTTTTTTCTGTGGCATCAACATCTCTAGAACCTGGCACTGTATGAACATGATATTCGGCAGATTTATTGCTCAGGACCCAAGGATGTGCAGTGTCATGTGAAGTTGTTTGGATGAGCGGTTCTCGAATTGAGCTGTGCCGATAAAAAGTAGTCTGCATGACAGGATATGCTCCGGGAGCGGCAGCATATGCTCCGGTCCAGTGCCACAGTCTCAACCCGACCCAGTACAGCAAACAAAGCTAGCTCATGAGGACGTGCAGAACAAAATTAAGGCAGGCTGCGGTGCACACCACAAAGTCCGTCACATTCCAAACAGGCACGTTTTGAACGGGCACTGCATTAGTAATATTAAGAATGAGAAAATAAAACATATAACATATACGACATTGAGCACTATTAATACCTTAAAAGGTAGAACACTTTCAAAATGCCAAAACCAGCATTAAAAGATAATTAAAATGCCTAAAGTCACATAAACTGTATTGTGCCTTTTAGTGCCAGCCAATCTTTGCATTTATCGAGATAAGTAAAGAATTTCAAGTTTAACATACACAGCACCTGAAGACCAGTGCCTTGACTTTGTATCAGTTAGAAAATTACATTAATTAATTAAACGAATTTAAAAAATGTTTTTAACACACAGGGGTTCCCAACAAAAATAATGGAGGAGCCAGCCCTGATAACACCACAAGCAAAGTAACATTCAAAATCTATGGATGTACAAATTGAAACAAAGCATTAAGCACAACTAGAATTAAGCATAATGTAACTGGGACATTTTGAGAGAAATAATAAATGACAAATGTAAAGTATCCTGTTGTTGTAAATGTTGCATGTTATAAACAGAAATTACAACTGCAGAGCAACATAAAGAAAAAAACTCATGTCTGACAATGTAAATAAAAATTTAGTTACACACTGGACCAGTCTTCTAGATGCAACTGATGCTAAATAACTGAAAATTGATCAAAAACAAAGTTTACAGACTAAATCTTGATTCTTATCCAAAACAGTAATAAATCGTAAAAACTGACCTGTCTTTCTGGTGGATTGTGGTCAGGCAACTCATATGCTCTATTTTCAATCAAATTGTTAGTCACATGAAAACAAAATAAAGACTTATTTCTGTGGCCTTTTGAGTGGTATGGCTATAGTCAAAAAGTCCTCAGCCAGAGTTGCTTCTATCCCACTGCCCTGCAGAGCCTCCTCAGCTTGTCTTTTGAGCTCTGAAACGTTGTCTTCATCACCTTCTTTCTTCAAGGCACAGGGCTTGTACCTCTGACTGAAGTGGTACAGCACCAGCCTGTGTACATGGCAAGCCCGTGCCACCGCCGCCGCCATTTCAGGTGTACTGTGCCCATGTTCCACTGCTTTCTCATAGTGCTCATTTCCCAGCGTGGCCTCATGAATCAGAATATCTGCTCCATTGCACACACTCAGTGGTCCTTCCCCCAGGACAGAGCTGCAGTCCCCAAAAAGGCAGACTTTCCTCCCCGGAATGGCTTCCTCCAGCATCTCACTAGGCAAAACCACACGCCCACTCTCCAGCATCACCGACTCCCCCGCTTTCAGGTGCCCATAAAGAGGCCCTGGTTTCAGGCCTGAGGGACACAAAGCATTCAAAGCAGTCCAAGAAGATGCATTTGTCTGAGGTGCCATGAGTGCAAACATGTTTTGGTGACATCTGCATGAATTAGATTCTTCAACCTGGACAGGCTAGTTCCATATTCTGGCCAACAATAATGTGTGTCTGGATATACATGCCAAAATGCAATACAAACTTTCTATTTGCATTTTTTAATGTCAAAATCCATGATATGTTGGATAATTCTAATATTTAATAGTTACTGTACATCTACAAAGTGCAAATATAAACACAAATGTCATTCCACAGAAGTGAAATAAAGTGCTCAAGTGACTGAAAGAACATAGGGAGCTGGTTTTTCAAAAATTAGGAAAAAATTGGGGAACATTGTAAAAAAAAAGTTAATATGACGCTCATAACTAAAAATAGAGAAACTGATGCTAAAATAATTGTGTTAAATTGAGAGGAACCTGACTAAGAGAAATAAATAATAGCTAAAAACTGAGATATCCTGAGACATCCTTGAGGGGCTCCAGTCAAGGATGTCTCAGCTCGCCAGTCATATTTATGGATATACTAATGAGTGCTCAGCTAAGCACTCACAGAACTACATTTTTAAATACTCTGATGATACTGCCATTTTAAGTTTACTTTATAAGCAAGAGGATATATCCATTTATCATTCTGAAATAAGGGAGTTTGTGGCATGGTGTGACAGCAACCACTTAACTATAAATATAAAGAAAACTGAGGAGATTGTATTCAATCCTAAGGCGGTGGGTGATCACAGTTCTGTGATTATTCATAATCAGCCTATTGCATAAGTCCAATCCTACAAGTACCTTGGTGTTTATACTGAAAGCACTTTTACCTGGAACACTTGTGGATTGGGTCTGCTCTCGTTTACAGCAGAGACTGTACTTTTTATGCAGACTGTGTTTGTATGGCGTTGATCAAAAAATCATGCTTCTGTTCTACCAGGCTGTGTTAGAAAGCATAATCAGATACGGAATGACAGCATGGTATGGGAATCTCTCCGTGAAAGTTAAATCAAAATTAATACACTTGGTACAGATCGCCATGAAAATCATAGGTCAGAAAGATCATCACAGCCTTCAGTCTCTTTA
>VXCM01001396.1:0-14473 GCA_014773175.1 Lucifuga dentata
TCTGCATTTATTCAGGCTTGGGACCGGCACAAGGAGGACACTGGCTTGTGCCCCCTTGAGGCTGCAGTCTAATATATTCAATTTTCATACACGTCAGGTAACTGACAATCATTTCCGAAAGGATAAAACTGTATTTCAGCTTTCCTGATATTTTGCAAAAATCTCTTAATCTTTCAAAATCAAANGGATAAAACTGTATTTCAGCTTTCCTGATATTTTGCAAAAATCTCTTAATCTTTCAAAATCAAATTTTCAAGCAATACAAAAATTGATTATTTGCCTGCTAATTGTTATGCAGCCTTATGAAGTCACAGTTGTTTAAATTTTTTGATAAACGCAGGTCTTTTTTTGGAACTATATTCCCCATTGGAGACATACATTCACTCCATGCTTTTTATTGCGCATAAATGCTGAAATTATGAAGCTTCAAAAAAACCTGAATGTAATGTTGTTCACAATAATGGATTACCTATCCCAAGAACGTTTCAAGTATCAACAAGCTGATTTTAATAGCGTAAAAGAATGAACTAAAATCAATGGCGGTCTGGAAGGTAGGAAAAACAATTTTAACTCACCATTCCAGTAGTATGCTTTGGGAAATGGTTGTCAGTAACCTTATGTGCATGAAAATTGAATATATTAGGCTCAAACATGCAAAATGAGTGGTATGGTCCTTTAACTAGATATGAGAATAGATTCTCGTACAAACTCACCCTCCTGATTGCAATCAAGATTCGGCCATAAGAGTAGACCATGAGTAGAAGAGGCAGCAGCAGGCAAAAGATAAAGAGACACGACACATAAGAGATGTTGGTGAGCGAGCGCAGGTGCCACTGGACGGAGCATGAGATACCGACTCCTTCCGGCCCGTAGCTGCTCCAACCAAGGAATGGCGGCATGGTCCAGAAGAGAGAGTAGAACCACGAGCCGCCGACACAGAGCCAGGCCTTTCTGAAGTCTGAAACATCAACCTGGGTGGAACACCGCACGGTCTTGTAGCGCTCGTAGGAGAGAGCAGACAAGGATGCCAAAGATACGATTCCTAAGAGGAAGAGAAGGCAGGACAGAGAGAGGAAGAAGGTTAGCTGTAATAACGAAACATAATAAGGATGTAATATATATGGAAACATCCCCTCCCTCCACAGGAAGGTTAACATGGACAGCTTCTGGAAAAGATAGCCAACAAATACGTATCAAAGAAGGCAACTATGAATTCTAAGCGTCAAAACAATTTCATTAATTATGCTTGATTCTGTCAAGAATTCTTTTCATTTTGATAGAAGTTTTTTAATTAGCTAAATTCAGTGTCAAAGATGTGATGACAGTCTGCTTAGTTGGGTTCACAAAACAAAACAGCCATAAACTGAACAGCTTCCATCATGTCTAAACATAAACCTGCCTCCTGCTGTTGCTCCTTAAAGGTCTCAGAGGAGGAGGCATCTAATATTCCTCAGTACAGTAATTATTATTGACTGACAGAACCTCACTTTCAGTGATTGCGTGACTCTGTCACCTGGAAGCAGGGTTTTTATTAGTGTGTAGGAGAAAGAATTTGCATTATCTTGTTTTTTTTTTTTTTTNTTTTTTTTTTTTTGTTTTTTTTTACATTGGCCAGAAGACCTTGAAGCAAACATCTATGACTCACATACTTGTCATCATTCTGTCATCTCAAAAACAGTCTCAGTCATGTTTATGCATGTCTGTGTGTACTTCAAAATGAATGCCAAAATAAGTGTGTATGTGTGTGTGTGTGTGTGTGTGTGTGTGTGTGTGTGTGTGCTATGTTTGGCTCAACCATGTAATTACAAAAGTTAGTCTGTGCAACAAGTGTCTGCAAACATCAAATAGACTTTGGAAGCTGAGGAAGGAATGACTCATTACCAACACTGCCTTCTGTTTGAAGCAGTGATGACAAATGATTGCTTGTGTATGTGTGTGTGTGTGTGTGTGTGTGTGTGTGTGTGTGTGTGTGTGTGTGTGTGTTGTGTTGTGTTGTGTTGTGTTGAACATTGAAGTGTGGGTGGTTTTGTCACAAATCAGCATTCAATTTAGTTTAATAGGAAAAAGGAGATCAGGGTGACAAAACTATATTGAATTCCATCAAGTGACAACAAATGTTGATGTACTTCACCACATATATTTACATGTAATATTTACATGAAATTCTGCTCTTTAATCTCAAGCAAACATGGCAAGAAGTTCAAAGAACAATGCTTTTTTTGGGTGGAGTTCATCTTTCTGCAACCACTATTGGCAAAGTATAGTGTTAAGTAGTGTTATTTGTTTCAGTATTTTTTTTTTTAACTTATTTGAAATACAAAAATCCAGTCAAAGTATGTCCTCTTTAAAGATATTGCTCCAAGCATGGATGTCATCTTTACGTTTTCACATAAAGACTTCTTCACAAATCTGAAACAGGCTTTAAATCAATCCTTGGGCTCTTGATATAAATATTTTACAGGTACTTGATTAAACCTGAAAACCTGAATTTAACTAGTGGGGCAGAGAAAATGGAATTACATCTTCCTCCTCTCTCTAGTTTCACAAACAGAATAACTGGCCTCAAGTTTTTGTTTTTGTTTTTTTTGTTTTGTTTTTTGTTTTTGTTTTTTTAAACAGGGCTAAAATACTTGTCAGACTTTAAAATAATATTTTAACTCAAGTTTGAAGTATGAGTCAGCAGTTTTTGGAGGAGACCTGGTTTAAAGTGGTTGTGTTTTTTTAAAATAGGATTGTGGAGAATATTTTTTTAGACCCTTTATATGATATCTAGTGCATGTTTCACAGTTTGTGTATAAGCTTCCAAATCAGAACTCAACTCCTGCTTCGTCTCTTTGTTTAATGTAATCTTGTTTTCAACGAATTTTAATGACTTTTGACATTTTGCATTTACCAGAATTGCATGGAAACCTAAACCAGTGTAGATAGAAGTTCTGTAAAGTTGGACTCACCAAAGAGGGAATTAGCGAAACCGTACCACTTGCAGCTGTAGTCCCCCATAAGCCATCTTCCATGCAGACTCGCCGCGAAGCTGAAGGGGGTCCCGAAAACACAGATCAGAACGTCGCTCAGGCTGATATTCAACAGGATGAGATTGATGGGCGTCCAGAGGGAGCGGAACTTTGCGAACACCAACAGAACCAAGAAGTTGTTAACGATACCTGCTACTAAAATAAAGCCGAGGCAGGCTGCCACCACCATGTGGCCGGTCGAGCTCAGCCCGGGGGCGGCCTGCGGCTCCAGGGAGTCCCGGAGGCTGGCATCAGAGAGGGATCTGTCTGCGGTGCTGAAATTACAACCGCGTACGCGCACAACCATGGCAACGAGAGCAGAGAGCTGCAGGAGCAGACAAGTCCTGCAACACAGAGCCCCACAGTCTCCCTTCTCTCTCTCTCTCTCTCTCTCTCTCTCTCTCTCTCTCTCTCTGTTTTCTCTTTCTTATCTCATCTGCTTTTGCCTGTTCTTAGTGTTTTGTCTGAAAGCTACGTTAATATTTGTTGCATGTATGTTTTTCCCTAACTTGCAAAATCTTGTGACATAAAGTACTTTGAATCAAATGCTCCCGTTTTAAAGTCTTTGTAATTAAGTTTAGTTGAGTGTTTCTAGAATTTCTTCAGATTTTGTAACGAGCCCTTTTGATCACAGTGGCTTGTGTAAATAGAATGACTCTCAGAAATGTATTGCTTTCCAGCTGCAAATGCAAAATTTCAAAGCATTTTGCGGACCTTATCTTCACACTTGAATCCTGGTCACAATTACACTGATTGCCATGCAGTGAACTTAATAGGATTCTTCATGGCAGATAAAGGGCAGATTTAAAGAGTGTCCAAAGTGAAGCTTTGGTTTTACAGTCCCACTGGAGAACATGTCAGGGCATTCTGCTCAAGAAACATTAGTTTCTGTAGGATTTTGCTCTGCCATGCATTCACTGCAGCCAATAACAGCAGTGTATAAATACTATGGAGCATAAGGTATGTCATCAAGAAAGAGAGTTTTCCCTGTTTAGCATTTTATTTTATTTTCACCCAGCTCCAATGCCCACATCCTCATACAATCCATGAACCAATTTGAAGGACCCTTTTTCAAATTACCTTAACCATAGCTGTTTGGTAGTATAAGTACAACATACCAAAACAAAACCCGCATTATATGCCTTGGAAAAATGTCAGCAGTTATGTTAAGTATACTTAATTTGTTACAAATGAGCCTTAACATGAAAATTTTATTTACATAGCACATTTTAAAGAAATTAAAAGTATTTTATTGCACAATAGACCCAAAACCATTATATGAGAAGTAGCATAATATTTAAGCAGAACACAACAGATTAAATCACTATTATTTGAGTTGAACTGGCACATCACAAACCCCCCTTATTCAGAAAAACTGGTGTGATTGGACATTGCATCTCTGAATGTGTGTTGCCATAATGCTAAGAAGATTTGCTACTGTGCGAAAACCCATGATGATAGTGGATGTGTGAGTAGTGTGATTGATGTCATTCTACTCTTTGAGATGGCCATCATTAGGTGAGATCTTTGTAAATCTCTTATGGTCAGTGAAATCACTGGCATCAAATCCTGCAATCGTAAGAAAATAATCCCCCTATTCTCGCTCTACATTCACGACTATTGGTTTCTTGAAAGCTGCTGAATCCCTGCACTACTCCTGTAGAAATATCAATCTTGTGCTGTGCCTCATCCACACCTGCAGCCAATCTTCTGTCTGTAGTACTCTGTGGAGTGGAAAACTTCTTAAATTGTTTGTGAAAAGCCTTTTCAATCCATAGCAGCCACAGTATCTTTTGCTCCTGATTCTGCCTTTTTACACTAATGCTTTCAATGTGTGCTCTGAAAGACCCAGAGGAATCACGTATGCTTTAACTGTCACCTGAGAAAACGGAAAGCTTTTCTTTCACTCTATAAACTCTGTTTTCTGCCCACCTATCTTTAAATCTTCATCAGTTAGCTCACTAAATGTAAATCTGCTACAAAACAGTTATTCTGTAAAGTTTGCATATCATGTATTTCCTCTTTCAGTGCACAGACATGTAGTTTAGATGAGTTAAAAACTCCAAATTGCATGTATTGTGAGGGTAATCATGGTTGGATGCGTGTGTTAGAACTCTAATAGACTGCAGACCTATGCAGTGGATGACATAACAATGCATGCTGGGACCTTCTCCAGTCCACTATGACCCTGAACGGGTTAATCTAAGTTTGTAATTAGTTTCCAAAATGAAAAAGTACTATTTTTAAGTTCAAACAAACCAAAGTTTTAAATTGTGGGCTAGTTATTAGAACTTTATGAAATGTTAAGTGCACACATAGTTAAAAATGCATAATTGAGAAATTATAAATTTAATGTTAAAGGCAATAACAATGTTCAAGTTACTTTGGGTGCCCAGGGCCCGGGCACCCACGAGTAAATCAGATTATAGAGTGTTGTTACAGATGCGGGTGCTGTCACTTGGTTGGATGAACACGTGTGACGTGAAATAAGCAATTTTCATCTTGTCAACATCTTGTCTTCATCATGAAAAGAGGTCGTTGACGAATATTTCACCATAGTTTTCGTTAACGAAATTAATTTCTGTTAACGAAAACTCATTAATGAAGTGGTAAACGGAATGAAAATGAGTTTTCATTAACGTAAAGAAATTAATTTCATTAATGAAAACTATGACAAAATGTAGACGCTGACGAAGGTTAGCGTCTACAGTTTTACGCACAGGTTACGTCTAGGTTACTGTGTCTAGGTTACGCAGTTTTTGTTTGGTTCCACTGATTTTTGTCAGTGGAACCAAACAAAAACTGTGCGTAAATCTCTTCATAATATGGTTGACGAAGAAAGACGAGACAAAAATAGAAAAAAAAAAAAAAAAAAAAAACTGGTGACGAAAAATATTCGTTAATGAAAAGTGACGAACATGACGAAATTTCACTGAGTCATAACCGCCAGCTGCCAAAGTGATCAGGCTATCTGGAAAGTCATGAGGGAAAGGACGAAGTTTTCTCTGAAATTTGTCTTCAGCTGCCAGAGTTGTGAGTCCCTCTACCAGCAACTTCACAAGACCTCCACTCCTGTAAGACATTTGTGAAACACGGGTTTTCCTGCTGATAAATGGTGCTATATAGCACTGTTAATCTTGGAATTCATGTAGCAGCTTCCCATTTATTAAGTAAAAAAAACCAAATGAAACAGACTAGAACTGCTTTACGGGTAAGTTAGCCTATATTTTTTTCATTTTTGCGTAGCCCATATGTAAGCTTATTTACATTGATCAAATGTGCTCACATTACTTCAGGTCATTGTTGTTAACTGCTTGGATGGTCAGCAGTCAGACGTGCATGGGTGTTTGCGTGCAGGCGTGTGCAGGTGTGTGCTATGTGCTCACTCCGAATAGTCTAACGTTGAATTTTGAGCTGTTGAGCTGATTGATTTATCTGCAAATACATGGCATTTTGTTGTATGGAATAATGTGCTATCTTTGCATTAAGTATATAGTTAGACAGTATGCTGGCTGGCATCCCCTTCAGAAAAACAGAAATTGAGTGCCTATGGTTGTCTATATATACAAGGCCTGGCCAAAAAAAAAAAAAAAAANCAGTGAGTAGCCTCTCATTTCTTAAACAACCATGTTGGAAGACATATCCTGTGGTTGTGGAAAAGATGTTACTCTGTTTCAGAAGGGTCAAATTATTGGCCCTGCATCAAGCAAACTAAGGAGATTGCTGAAACTACTAAAATTGGGTTAAGAACTGTCCAACGCATTATTAAAACCTGANAACTAAGGAGATTGCTGAAACTACTAAAATTGGGTTAAGAACTGTCCAACGCATTATTAAAACCTGAAAGGATGTGCTGAAGAAGACTTTACGCAGCGGTCCGACTCTCCCATCATCAATACAAGATCTTGGCGAAAAATTAATGCAACTCTGGACAGAAATAAATGTTGTGACACTGTATAAGCTTATTGAAATGATGCCATGGCGAATGCGTGCCGTAATCAAAGCTAAAGGTGGTCCATTGAAATATTGAGTGTGTTTTTTTTTTGGCTGGGCAGTGTATATTAGAAGTATACAAAATGCAGTCAGACTGGAAATCAAAAAGACAGCTTAGGCAAGAATAAAGAAAGCAAGCAAGAATGGAAGAAAGGCGTGGTGACAGTTCTAATCATGGAATATTGAACACTGAGCACTAAATCAGAAATTATCTCTCTCTCTCTCTCTCTCCNCCCCTTGTCTATCTTTATAGAATGTGTAGGCATAATTTGTGCAGATATGCATTTGTTCATTATTTGTGCATCACATATGGCCAACATAAGGGCCTCGGTTAATGCACATTATACAGTACCAGATGGAAGACATTATTATTAACACAGCTCCATCAATTATCCACACTAAGCATGTGGAGATGGCTACTTTTCTGTCTCTTGCTATGAATGGTCTTTGTTGTGAGGTGTGGATTCTGTTGTGTACCTCTGGCTGATTAGTAAAAAGAATTTGGGGCTGACACCAAACATATAAGGCTTGTTATCCTCATGTTTTAGGTGTAACTTCAGTGACACTAAAGGTAGAAATGAACAGGTCTAGTGTAGTCTGGTGTAGTATTTTTAATGCCATTTATTTACATTTATTATGTAAAATTTTAACATTTCCTCATGTTTTACTTAAAAATTCCTCCCTGATAGATTTTAATAGTCATATATATATAATTATAACCATATCTCTCCCTCTATCTATCTGTCTGTTTCTTCTTTGTTGACAAATTAACACTGTTACATATAAATCAGAAACCATTCTTGGCTGCATCCCCTCATTAGCAACCTGCTAATCACTGCAGTTGTAGAACTTTACACTTTTTAACAAAGCTTCAAGTAATGTAAGTGTTAACAAATCCAAAGCCAAGATGCAAACACGCTAAAATTATGACACAGCCACCTGATGTTCTGCCAAAAAAGAAACACTGTGTTTCTTCCACAGTTTGAACTGGACAGGCAGTATTGTTATTCAGAAGGCCTAAACTGGTGAATAGATAAAGAAAATTAGGGCTGCCACTGATAAAGAAGAACGTGTGTCTTCAGAAACAGCTGCAAGTACAGACCCATTCAAAGCTCAGCTCAGCCTCACATTTTCTAATGACAAGAGCAGCTCAATCACCGTATGAATGATGCTGTAATGTGACTCTGATGGTTTCCCTCCATAAATTCCACAAGGGTCAAATAACTAAAAATTTCCAACTCTACCCTGGATGTGGGACATTTAAGTTGATTCTGTTTTTAAAAATGTCAGAAGATAAATAATAGTATTCATTTATGTGTTCATACAGCAAAGAGATTGTGTTAAAAAAATCTTGCCATTAGGTGTCAGTGTTGTTTATTTTGTCCATTCTGGCTGGCTTGTTGTCTGAAGCCATGAAAACAATTGTTTTTAACGTATAACTAACTAATAACTATATACTGTAGTCAATAGAATTGCACATTAAGAATATGTTAGTGATTAAATAAATATTTAAAGTTTGTACATGATTAAAACTGTATATAGTACTTATTCAAGATTACAGAAAACAAGTCATTAACACCTGTTACTTAGAGGTTTTTTTTTTTTTTTTTTTTTTGTTCCTTTTGGACATGTAAAAATATTATTACAGCAAGTAAAACTCATCTAAGTGAACTATAGACTGATTAATGTTAATATTCATACACTAGAGATATTCACATGGTCTTCATTTAACTTAATACTGTTTTCTTTACTGGTGCAGACCAACAAAGTGAAGTGGCTGCTAAAGGCACAAGAAAACGCCTCTCATCCATCGTCTGCAGAAATCTACAAGAGGAATGACACAGTTGAAGAACAGGTTTGTCAGAGAGTGTTGCCTTTCAGAAAGGTTGCTCCATTATTACATGTTGGGCTGCTGAGTTCATGGAGTGAGCAGGGAAGTGAAAAGAAGAGCTGCTGTCCTTCAGGAGTGTGTGATTTTGAAGGTACTCAGAGACCCGTTTGATGCGAAACTGTCTGACAGTAACAGGGGTGAACAGAAAACCAAAAGCCATCATACCTGTGACTTTATAAAGCCACAGGCATGTTTTGTTTTGAAGTCGTTCTTGTTTCTCTACTCCCTGCAGCCACTTTCTCTTCAGTACCAGTACAGGTCCTTCTTGTTCAGACATCGTCCTGAAAGAAGGGAAACAAGTTTGAAACATTCCAAGCAGCTCTAGTGAATTTGCATGTACAAGCTGGTAAAAACACAGAGCACAACAAATTGAATTTAATGTCAATAAGCTTGATTTTTTTTTTATTAAAGATACAGCTGCAGGCTTACCAGGTTCAAAGCCCACAGCTGGGTCCACAGAGTCTCTGAACCCTTGAGGCATCGTCCAGCTGGAGAGCAGTTCTGGCTTGGAGCCAGAGGCCACACTGGATCCCATCTCAGTCCTGTCACTATGTAGTAGGTTGAGCAAGGACGTGGCATATTGCTGTCCAGTGAGACTCAGCCCGTCAGGAGACAGGGAGTACGTGATGGGTGGCAACCCGGGGCCTCCTACCGGCCTGGCAGGGAGTGAGTGCCAGGAGGCAGGAGAGTCATCTGCAGAACTTAAAGTAAGGCTGCAGTGAGGCTGTTTGGAGGTGTTTAGCTGCAGACGTCCTGTGGCAGGCTGGACCTGCACCTCTGAATAAGAGTATGGGTCAGCAGTGTTCCACTGACAGGGGGCTGATTCTTCTGCAGGGGATGAAGAAAGAAACCATTCAGTGGGAACAAATAGGAAAATAGGATAATGCACTCAAACAGATGATGTGATTCAAACTGGAGCCTCCGTTTCAGTGCCATTTGGTCTTTTTTTTTTTTATATGCAATATCAACACAGAAAAATTTATTGATTTTTGACATAAATTCAGAAAATGATGAGCCCCAAGAAGAGTTTTTATTTAATCAAAAAAAAATCTGATAAAATTGGTCTCTGCTTGCTGTTATGTTGATAGCAAACAGTTTAATAGAGATATTATTTTATAGTTAACAGATACAGGCACTTACCCACTTTAACAGATTTTCGGATTTTTTTGTTCTTGGCTGCTGGTGCTTTGGCCTTGCAGGTTTTTCCAAGAGCCCGGGTGAAGTGAGCGTCCACCATGCTGCCAATGTCTCCCTGGAAATATGTCAGGATGACACACTGGGAATGCTCCTCCACCTTCACCGCCATGGGGCTTTCTGTGCCGTCTGCCATGAGTCAGCCGTGACTGGGGACAGAGGTAGGACGCTCATAAAATATCTACTTACAAATTATAAGAGTAAAGACAATCTTACTGTACTATACTGTACACTGTACTGTACTATGGTATTTTCTTTAATCACGCAGTCATACCAAACTTTTACAAAAGTCTTTATAAAAATGTATTTTATTTCTTTATTCCATATATAAGAGGCCTCTGGTTTTTTTTTTTAACAGATAATATTTCAAAACCTTATTGATACAAGGTAGGTTTGCTGAGGATACATGCATGAACATTCAAGGCAGTCTTTCCTTGGTGTTGACTCCAGTACGAAGTGTCAACCAATAATTAGATTGAGCTGAGTATGAACAAGTGTTCCAGAGCAGAAAAATGACATGTACAGTGACAATTTCCACAATGAGGGCTTTGTATATTAATTAATATCCTTATCATATAAGATGCAGAGGTGAATGTTGTAGTTATCACCAGTAATTAACCTAACAGCAGAATAACAGAAACTAATTTGCTCTTGAATGTCTTTGATAAGTGAACATATGCAACTGGAGTATTGTGATTAATAGTCCACATACAGTATAGCAACTTAAGATTCAGTAAAAACTTGTACTCAGCTTTGTTGGTGGGAAAGAAAAAGTTAATTAAGACTTTATGTAACTGGTGATATAACATTTGGTTGAGACTCTTGCTGTCACTATTATTTAATTGATCATTTATTTTCTGCTTTCATGTCAGTATCTATTATAAATTATAAATCATTTTAAGTTATTTATTGCAGTCTGTGTTCATTCCAACTTGTAATTATTGAACAGGCTAATTAAGCTAAACTCTTGTTAAATTGATTAGATTATTTCAATATCTACCAGAAGAAACCTTAAACTGACTGGCGACTGACATTGTGGACTGTTGATTTGTTATGAGCAGTTGAGGAAAGATTTCCTACTGTATATAGTCTTAAACATTTCCTGACATTAGTGGATGAAAGGCCTCTTTTCTCTTTGGTAAATTCCATGACAACAAAACTGTGATTTGTAATAACATCTCATGCTCATAAACCATCATAACTCACTTGAGCCCCAAAATTATCAAATCTGAGTAATGCCAAAATTTATATTCATTTACTTTCTGAGTGATCATTAGAATCAGGAGACTGAAATCCATGAAGAATGTGTCCCTTTTGGGAAAATATTGTCAGCCTTAGTGACTTAAATCCTTATAAAAGAATTATTAACCAAAATATAGTCGTTATTGTTTTTGCATATTGTCAGTAAGTTGCTTGTGTCTTACCTGACCTGATGATTGATCAAAGATGATCAGCAGGCACGTAGTTGCATTAACTGGTTGATCAAATCTGATGTATTTCTCTACGTGTGCAGCAGGCAGAAGTTTTTGGAATAAATGCTGTAAATGCTGCTCAATAAAAACATTAGAATCCTCAAAGATTTCAACTGCAGGTGTTTCTTTCCTTCCAGTTCTCTGCAGACAGACTGTAGCTCATTTCACTCACTGTTCCTCCAAAGCTACTTGATGGGCCAGACTTGGAGGGTGTGATGCTTCTTTAACAGACAGCTATGAACAGAATGTCATCCAGCAAGTTCTTCCAAACCCTGAAAGTCACCTTATAAAAACATTCCTCTGTCACAGTTTAAAACGTATACACACTTTTACACACTTTAGTACTACTCAAGTTACAGTACTTATTGATGTGACCTGCAGATTTATCAGGCCAACTTTCACATTGGTGTTTATAGGGGTGAAATCTAACTGGAATGACCTTAAACTAAAATTCTTGAGCAAACACAGCAAAAATTTTCATGGAAAGTCAAAGGTATGATTATTCTTTATTAACATGATGTCATAATTTTGACTCAGTCCATATTTTGACTTTTGAGGCTTTTGAGGCAACCAGCTTAAAATTTAGACTCAGTGTGTCCTAGTAAATCTTAAAAAAAAAAAAAAAAAATCAAAATTTTGTAGATATTGCAACAAATGTGCCACTAACACAAACATGGAAGGTTTAAAATATTGAAATTTAAAATGACAAAAATAGTTCAACAAAGCTGCCATAAACTCACTTGAAATTACCTTTAAAAGTCCTTTATCAATGATATATGTTGTATTAATATGCAAAGTGTTGTAGGCCTATGTATGTATGTATGTATGTATGTATGTATGTATGTATGTATGTATGTATGTATGTAGGAGCATTAAGAACTTAAAGACAAGTAAAATTTTATTGGATACTGTGAGGTATGACAGAAAAAAACACTATATTGTACATATTTTACAATTATACAAGTTTTCACGTAGTACTTGAATACAGTTCTCAGTTATACATGTTGCACTTTAATATTTCATGTCAGGAAACACAATACTTTAATGCTATTACATCTGAATATGTTATTTTCCCCTCCAACATTACATTCCCTCATTAAGGTGTTACACAAATACAGACAATGCTGTACAGTGAAAGTAAACCACATTAACATGAACAAACTTTGATTTAACCTCTGAAGGTTTCAAAGAACACACTATTATTGTACTTTGACTTTCTTTTGAGAGCTTTGTCTCTGTGCAAAATCCAATGTAACTCCCGTAAAATATGGTCGTTTCTGACTTTCTTTGATGAAGACAGCCAAATACAGAGGGGAGCTGTGTTATCTTATTTCCACCTCAGTATTTATTTTAAAGGATTGAAGCAGGGACCCTGGCAAGGCAGAGTCATGTCTATCTAACAGGGTTTATGTAGAGGCTTGCTCACTCCCGTGGTGCTGGTGTCCTCTTGACTCTGTGGAGGAGGCTGAGCTCTTCCTGATGGAGGAAGTGTTGTTAGAAGCCACTGAATCAAAATTAACAGGCTGGTTCTTCTTGCCTTGGCCTCCCACTATCACAGAGTGGCTCATATCTAAAAACAGAAAGGAAACTATGAGTCATCCACCTTGAAAAATACTTGTCATCAACCATGTGGACCTGAGGCTGGCCTATTATAATGTAAATAATAACGAATCAAAATTTGATGATCAGTGCTGGACAACCGATGTCAACTACAGGTCAAGACAGGAGTTCAAATAGACAGCTGCTATTTTATTATAGAACAATCCCCATTTTATTCATTAGATTTTCAATGCATCTCATACATCCTGCATCATGCCCTGCTTCTGCCATCATACAACATGTACCTGAGTGTTCATTTTGTCTGAATCGTCCCCAGCACAAGTGACTTCTCCATCGTTTCCTCACGTTTTCCTTCATCAGACAGTGGAACACAAAAATAAAGAACCCTGAAACACAAAAAGCCGAGACACAATCCTATCAATTCATCTGTTTATTCAGTTTTATTTATTTCATCATGTTTTCATCACATTCCTGCTGCTTTTGAAGAAAAATCTGAAAAACATGGGTGTTCAATCTCAAAAGAGAAAATGTATTTAATGTTTTGAAGATACAATGTTTTCCCTGCACATCATGCAAAATAATACATCCCGTATATAACAGTCTAGGTATGTTGCTAAAATTATGTGAATACCAACAGAATCATACATATGCTGAGAATGTCTCATTCTGCTGTAGCTGATGAGAAGCTACAACACAAACAACAGCTCATATTTACCCTGAAAACTGTTGAGGATGGAGAACAGGTAGAGCATGACCACTCTGGCTGGCCCAAATGCAAAAAAGCCCATTGACCATGTCAGGCCTAACAGAACGGTGAGACTGGCCACTGCCCTCAACTCATTCAGCACTGAACTGCGGGTGCTTCCTGTGGACTTAGTGGTCGTCATATGTTTGATCTGGATCAGAACCACAATAAATACTGTGATGTTGCACAGCAGGATCAGAACAACAATTGCTACCACTGTTACGTAGAAACAAATGTCCTTCCGCAGCCAGCAGCTGAGACACAGCAGGAGGCAGAGAGAGAGGGAGAGAGAGAGAGAGAGAGGGAGAGAGAGAGAGAGAGAGTTAGTCATCAAGCAGTTTATTAAAGTAGCTCTGACATTTATTATATAAATCTATATATATAGACATATATATATATATCTATATATATATATCTATATATATATATACTCCAATGGTAGCTTAGATAAAGACCTACCAATACACAAGACCAGGACCAGAGTTGAGTACGACAGTCCTGGGTTATGTATAATTTATATGAATTACAGTACAGTAACAGTACAGTATGTATGTATGTATGTGTGTGTGTGTGTGTGTGTGTGTGTGTGTGTGTGTGTGTGTGTGTG